>JAFBMS010000185.1:0-427500 GCA_019788955.1 Albula glossodonta
CCCTGAGTGAGACCAGGCATCTGCCTAATGACCACTAGCCCACAGGGGGCGCTGTGAGCAGCCAGCAATGCTCCTGGGCCTGACAATCACACCCCCAGCGTAAAGGCTCTGGAACACCTCACTAAGATGATGATGTAACCAGAGAGCAAGAGGTTCTACAGAGGGTGGAAGCCATGATGACTCGGCTTCCAGGAGGATGTTCTGATCTGTGATTGGAGGAACCCACTGACACTGTATTTACTCTCACTGAGCGGCTAAACGGCACTCCCAGGGGAGACTTAAGACTGACACTCGGAAAATATTTTTACTATCCATCTTCATCTATTTACTGTTTTTTCCAACATTTTGTTTGTTTTGTTTAAAGTCACAACTTCATGAACTGTTAAAAAACATATCAGAATTTTTTTCTGAATACATTTGGAAATGTTTTTCTGCCCTGTTATATTTAAATTCCACAGACAATACTGTCAAAATGTGAAAAGTAAAGTACATATTGAAAGTTTCAGCAAATAAACTACCTTTTTAAAACAGATTTTGGGAGAAGTATATGACATTTATTCTATGCAATGCATGTTACATTTTTGCTGAACGTATTACACCACAACAACTAACTTTCATTTTGGATATACCTAATAACCAAAGTAGTGTAAATCTCTGAAGTGATTTTTGTATAACCAAACTAAACTTTTCATTGGAGCAGATCTCAAAGACCGTTGGCTCAAGTCTGTTCTGATGAGCTGAAAAAACTGATAAAAAACTCCTCAGATTTTCAGTCCTTGCTTTCTACTTTTCATTAATTGAAGGGAGACTGGAGGCTGATGTTTTGAGTACAGTGCAAAGTAATTTTGAGGGGATGTTTTCCATCAGTGCTTGACTGTGGTTTGCATTTGTAATAAATATTCTGTCACAGTATAAGCATAAGTATGAGGTCATTTCCTGTTTACAGCTGCACTGTAGAGCTGCAAGCAGCAGCTGCAGGAGCCTTAAAGATTAACAAACACCAGCAAAATGATGCAACATGTACCCAAAACGGTCAGGAAATATGTTAACAAACTGATTTATATTCTGAAAAACCTTAGACGTAGCATTGTGTTATCCAGCCAAACCGTCTTGTCTTCCTTTAGTTTTTTGAAGGTTTTATTTAATTAGCAGTGAGTGTGGAGCAGAAGGCGCAGAGCGGTGACAGAAACACAGCTATGCTCAGATCCAGCTCTGAATTCCCCGTCCCAGGTGCCGTGCATTCTCTCCCTTGCTGGGACCTTTGGCCCTGCGGTGGCAGGGTGTGTCGTGCCCCCTGCAGTGTCTGTCAGAGGAACAGAGCGTTCCCCCTCCCCGCGCTGACCCTGTTAGCCCTGCTCCATGGGGGCCAGATGGAGCTGTCCTCCATTCTCAGCCCCTCCCCAGGACAGCCTGCCCCCCCCCCCCACCTGCCTGCGCTGGCCACACGCTCTCCACAGCTCACACCCTGCTCTCTGTGCTCAGCCACGGTGTTCAGCTCTCCACAGCTCCACCCTGCACTCTGTGCTCAGCCACGGCGTTCAGCTCTCCACAGCTCACACCCTGCTCTCTGTGCTCAGCCATGGTGTTCAGCTCTCCACAGCTCACACCCTGCTCTCTGTGCTCAGCCACGGTGTTCAGCTCTCCACAGCTCATACACTGCTCTCTGTGCTCAGCCACGGTGTTCAGCTCTCCACAGCTCATGCTGTCTGTGCTCAGCCATGGTGTTCAGCTCTCAGAGCAACTGAACAGAGATCCTGCCAGGCAAGGCAGCCCATGTCAGACTGGAGTGCAGTTTTATAAAACAAACAGCAGAAAATAAAATGCACTGATGTATCTGGGACACTGCAGCCTGGCTCAACCTTCCTCAGCTAAAATAAATAACAGCCCCAGTTAACTGTGGCCATTCGCAAAGAGACAGCGAGATGCAGCGGCACCGACCTGCACAGGAAATGCACTGTGGCTACAGGTACTAACATTAACACCAATGCAACACCACTGATACAGCTACAGGTACGAACATTAACACCAATGCAACACTACTGATACAGCTACAGGTACTAACATTAACACCAATGCAACACTACTGATACAGCTACAGGTACTAACATTAACACCAATGCAACACTACTGATACAGCTACAGGTATTAACATTAACACCAATGCAACACCACTGATACAGCTACAGGTACTAACATTAACACCAATGCAACACTACTGATACAGCTACAGGTACTAACATTAACACCAATGCAACACTACTGATACAGCTACAGGTACTAACATTAACACCAATGCAACACCACTGATACAGCTACAGGTACTAACATTAACACCATTGTAACACTGAAATACTGATACAGCTGGGTATGGATGTGACCAAAGATCACTAACTCACTGCTCAACTAATTACTGAATCATAATCAGACCACTGTGCTACCTACAATTTACAAAACTCAAAAAGTCAATATATTGTATTAGCATGTACAGTAGTGCAGAAGATGAAGAGCAAAGATTATTTATTCTAAGAAAAAGTACAGTGGCCGTGTTACAACTAAATGCTGACACAGTCAAATCTAAGATGAAAAAAATATGCATTCAGAGTATAGAATATCTGAGTTACATTAGACACGTTTGTAGTAACATCAGTCCATAAGGTTTAGGCAGGCCAGGTTCCAGGTTAGTATCACATTATTCATTTACTCAGTGGATGATGTGATACAGCATGGCCCACAGAGCTGAGATCACATACATACTGTGCAAAGCATGCAAAAAGTGTCTGAATAGTGAAAGCTCCATTACGAGAGCATCAGACATCCATAATGAACTACCCAGAGGTGAAACGGTGAGAAAAGTCTCAAAGAAAGAAAAGAAGAGAGGAGGAAGGCAGACACAGAGACCAGAGTGCTCCCCATGGGCGGTTAGCTGTTTAGAGTCTGCAGCTTCACCTTACTGCTAATGATCCGATCAGACCTCTCTGGGCAGAGGAGGCTGCAGTCAGAGATATCAGAGCGTTTATACAGATGGTATAATCCTCTGTGAGCAATGTGTGGGCCTGGCACACAGGCACACTGCTATACAGGCACATGATAGCAGTAATTATCCTAGCTATAGAGGCTGCATGGCAACTATAGGGGCTGTGTGCTACCTGTAGAGGCTGTGTGCTAGCTACAGAGGCTGCATGAAAGCTATAGAGGCTGTGTGCTAGCTAAAGAGGCTGCATGGCAACTATAGGGGCTGTGTGCTACCTGTAGAGGCTGTGTGCTAGCTATAGAGGCTGCATGGCAAGTATAGGGGCTGTGTGCTACCTGTAGAGGCTGTGTGCTAGCTACAGAGGCTGCATGAAAGCTATAGAGGCTGTGTGCTACCTGTAGAGGCTGTGTGCTAGCTACAGAGGCTGCATGCTAGCTATAGAGGCTGCGTGCTAGCTACAGAGGCTGCATGAAAGCTATAGAGGCTGTGTGCTAGCTACAGAGGCTGCATGCTAGCTATAGAGGCTGCATGGCAAGTATAGGGGCTGTGTGCTACCTGTAGAGGCTGTGTGCTAGCTATAGAGGCTGCATGAAAGCTATAGAGGCTGTGTGCTAGCTACAGAGGCTGCATGAAAGCTATAGAGGCTGTGTGCTAGCTACAGAGGCTGCATGAAAGCTATAGAGGCTGTGTGCTAGCTACAGAGGCTGCATGCTTGCTATAGAGGCTGTGTGCTAGCTACAAAGGCTGCATGCTAGCTAAAGAGGCTGCATGCTAGCTACAAAGGCTGCATGCTTGCTACAGAGGCTGCGTGCTTGCTATAGAGGCTGTGTGCTAGCTACAAAGGCTGTATGCTAGCTATAGAGGCTGTGTGCTACCTGTAGAGGCTGCATGCTTGCTATAGAGGCTTTGTGCTACCTGTAGAGGCTGTGTGCTAGCTAAAGAGGCTGCATGCTTGCTATAGAGGCTGTGTGCTAGCTAAAGAGGCTACGTGTCGAACACTAACACAGGAGAGGTAATCTGAAATACTGTGACTTTTCATTTTGCCATAGTACACAGAACAGTTAATCAAATCTCCTACTTTATCACTGCACAGTCAGCCCATTTTACCACAGTACAAACAGTAGTTAGCTGTTCAGACACTCTCCAAAACTATAAAAGAATCTTATCATATAGCATCTTAGCTCTGTAGTTTAAAATCCATCAAGCAGCAGCAGCCCTACAGCAGACATGCAGAGCGATAAATCATGTTTGTGTAGAGAAAATGAGCTCACTTAACACTGAGGTAAGGAAGGTTGCGTTAGGAAACAGTCATTCACATGCCTTTGGTGTTTCCAATGCGTATCCCAATGCTGCAGGCTGATCTTCCATAGTAATCTATGAATTAATGAATGTAACTGAATAGGGAAACACCATATGAACACTTACAGTCAGATTACAGAGTACATCTCTTTACAGCTATATTCAGTGAAGGCCACACTGTGAAGTCCTGATTTGTGAGGGCACAGGTTGTGTCTTTGGTGTGTGAGCAGGAACAGAGTGGACAGGTTGGGGTGCGCCTGCACTGGAAGATAAACAACAGATCTGTGCCACTGACTGAGAATGTAGGTCACTGAGGCTAAACCCCCATGTAGGTAGGGTGGAATATGTAGCAGCTCCTGATCATTACTGATCATATTACTGATCACTGTCTGATCTCTGTGTGTGAGCGCACAGTCCTCCATCCTCTCACTGGTGTGGGTGGTGCTGGGTTACTGGCTGCTCAGTGCCTCTGTTTCCTCTGCTCCGGCCGGCCCTGATTTCAGTCTAATGTATTCAGTCATCTCAGCTTTGTAGGTTACACAGGAAATTCTGCCAAGAAAATAAATAATAGAACAAACACTCTTTTTTGTTTGGTACTCCACAAGTTTGTGATATTATGGACAGCTTCAAAAACATACACAGTTTGTGCAGACTTTTAAGCAGTAGGACAAACTGGCATAAATGAAGATTTTCATTCAGAGATTTTTTACAAGTATACTTTAGAATCCTCTGAAGTAGGAGGAGAACATACTGGGCAACAATTGCACATTTCCTTTTTTCAAAAACAGTTTTGGCAAGGACTGTGATTTTGCTTAATCTCAGTAAGGCAAAGTTTTAAAAAGATCACATTCAATCTCAATTTTAAAAAAGGCAAATTAAAACATGTCATTGGAAAAATATAGTAACAGAATCAAGAACGAACTTTATGTCTCTCAATGACGACAAGAAGCAAATCTCCAGCACTGCTCTCTACCCAGAGTTAGCTCGCCTTTAATTAATGCGCTAATTAATACTTCCACTTCTAAAGCCAACAGCGCATAGTTGACACAAGGATGACGTAGCAGGAGCCACAGCCAATCAGGGCGTTTCAGCCTCGATTCCGAGCGTTAATCTGCTGAGGGCTCTGTCGCTGTCTTTTCAGCACCACGGAGTAAGTAACGTCTCGGGACGGCAATTACACCTGGCTCTGCTCACACTTTACCACTACGTACTTTAGCCTGGCCACTTTGTGTCACTAAAGGTCTCCACCGCAATTTCTAGATCAATATTTTATCTAAAGAACTTTTTTTTTGCTGTGGAAACAAATGACGGGTCAGCATTATTTTACAAAATGAATTTGCATTCTTTCCTAGCCTGCTTAAATGGTCTGGATGAATGGTCTACTCGGTACTTCGTTTGATTATTTGTAATAATCGACTTGTTTCAGTTTTTTACAATTTATATTAAACAAACCAAAAGTTATTTCAGTCTAGAGTACTGGGCAAGCTTGCAAAAGATTAGATATGGTTCTTCAATAGAGAACCGAATATTCTCCTGAAATTTCTGTAGATAATATCTGGCATAAGAGGTTTCAAAAATTTCAACTGAAAATCTTATGAATACGTGAAACAGCTTCAGAGTTTTTCTACATCGTGGTTAGTTGATCACTGTAGCCGATATGCTTGCCTTCTTTCCTGCGCTGTTTTGGTTTTACGCATTGGGTAGTGGAGTTGTGCGCGGTCAGGGCGCCAAAGAGACTCGATTTATTTGTACAGCAGTACCGGCAGGTACCAACCCGAGCTGTCCCATACCCCCTATGCCTATACAGACCATAGGCGCAGAAGAGGAGGAGCTGAAGAACACGGTTTTGCAGCTTCGGGAAACCATTCTACAGCAAAAGGAGACGATAGTCAACCAGCTGGGTACTATAAAGGAGTTGACCTCGAAACTTTCCCGCTGTGAATCAAACTCCGACGACTCGCCGCCGAGCGGGAAATACAGAGGTCAGGGATCCTGGAGAAAAGACAACAAGAACACAATGGGTGATCTTCCTAGAGATCCTGGTGACACTATCGACCACCTCGGAAAGACAATGCAGAGTCTGAAGGACCGGCTGGAGAACCTGGAGGTAAGCTCAGGAGGTAACAGGGCGATGCTCTGGAAGCTGCGCCGTCTCGGGAGCGCTGGTGAGCGGACTCAGTGTGACTCGCAGCCGTGGGTTTACTCAGTCTGAATATGATCTTAAGAGTCACAGTCTTATGTTTTGCGCAACGCCCGAAACAATTTTTGCATGTCTGGTTTGACCTAGTCAATGTAAGTAATTGCTCCGATACTTGCAATTTCCATTTACATGTTGTTATTTCAGTACTGTATGACATCTTCTTTGTTTGGCAACAAAAACAACATAGTTGAAATGTAAAAATCACGTGTGGGTTTTAAGCTTTACATTAACAGCGTCCGTATCACCACAAACTCTCCATGGTGATTTAGTTATATTTAAATTAGTAATAATTACATTTAGTAATATGATATATACTCTTTTATTTGGATATACTCTTACGCGTAACGGTCTTAGGGCGTTATTGTTTATGAACCATTTTGTCTAGTTTTTGGTCAGCATGGTGATTTCCTCCCCCGTCTTGAACCCTCATTTCCTGCAGAACACGCAGGGGAACAGCATGCGTTTGCAAATGTTTAACTTGGACTCTGATGAGCGAATGTCCTTATGAAAGTGAATTGCATGATTTGTTTAAATAAATATTGCTTTCAGGAATGCGTTGATCGTGTTATGTCCAATGCATGTTACTTACGCGTTGTGAACATTTTAATTCATTGCCAATCGCGGACGTGGTTAATTTATTTATTAATTTGTTTATGCATTTATTTGCGCGTGTGTTATACCGATATCACAGCTTATCAGATTTTTGTCACATGATTGTGTGTGTGTGAGTGTGTGTGTTAGTGTGAGTGTGTGTATTTTTGGTTTCGTTTAGAGGTGTCTCGATTTTAAACGGATTACGCCCCTATAAATAGGCCTGTTTCCCTCGCGCCCAGTAGACTAAAGTTATTCTGTCATAAGATTCTCACCATGGACAAGAAAAAAGAAAATCAAAAATCAGATATTGAAACTGCCTTATGGTGAAAAAAAGTGGAGTGATTCATGCTAAAATATGTCAAAACGCAACTTAATTACACACGGGGGTGTGTATATTTAAATACACACGGGGGTGTGTAGTGTTGGGAATTATATTACAATTCAGTACACCAATTTTTCAGCCATTGTCTGCGTGAAGAGTCTATGTTATGATTTCATAAATTTCATAAGACATGAGGTTAGATCTATCGATGATGAGTGTTTGTTCAGTGAGAATATGAAATGATGTTGGTTTGGAGCAGCCATCCTTCTTACAATAAATTTTATATTTAACACGGATCTATTCAACCAATGGTGGACAGTGCCAAATTATGCTCTTTTTACATCCTATACAGACCAGCTACACCTGTTTCATTCCCCCCCCAGTTTTTGTTTTTGGCATTTCTGGATTCCATCGCCATGTCAACCCTACTGTTTGTTCTCTGTCATCAAGCATATCTTTGCCTTTTATCTTTAGGTTATTCCCTTTCTCTGTCCATAAAAGACCAGCATAACCTTTCTGTATTGATTTAAAGGCAAGAGCACACACACACACACACACACACACCCACCCACTCACACACACACATATTCATTTACTTAGCAAGTACACACACCCATAGAAAAACTAATCTGCACATACATGTAAATGTGCATGGAATCTAATACTAATTACTAGTACTCTGCTATTACTATTATTATTAATATAATTTTTATTATTATTAGTAGTAGCAGAAGTAGTGTTAGTTTTATCAGTTACATCCATACAGTAAAATGAATAGTCATCTCACTCCGCTGAAATCACTCTGTTGATTTATACATAGGATGTATGTGGACAGCTTTTGAGGTCACAGAGGTTGAACTACAGGAAAAAAACAAGTCCGTTAAGACAAGGAACATGGCAAAATATTTTTACATCTCATCATGTACTCGTTTAATGAATGCAGTGCTTGTCTTTAGGAACACATTGTATAACGCCGACTCTGCCCATTACATACACCTTATTACCACAGCCAGAGCCAAAGGGATTTGTGTCAAAAACATATTTTTGAATATTTGAACATTTTCTGATGATTCACAAAGCTCAGGATGTATTTCCAGAGCTCAAACACACAAGAGCATGGCTCAAATCTCACAAACGCAGAACCCGAGGGGTCTCACACACACACACACACAAACACACAAGAGCATGGCTCAAATCTCACAAACGCAGAACCCGAGGGGTCTCACACACACACACACACACACAAACACACAAGAGCATGGCTCAAATCTCACAAACGCAGAACCCGAGGGGTCTCACACACACACACACACACACACACACACACACACAAGAGCATGGCTCAAATCTCACAAACGCAGAACCCGAGGGGTCTCACACACACACACACACACACACACACACAAACACACAAGAGCATGGCTCAAATCTCACAAACGCAGAACCCGAGGGGTCTCACACACACACACACACAAACACACAAGAGCATGGCTCAAATCTCACAAACGCAGAACCCGAGGGGTCACACACACACACACACACACACACAAGAGCATGGCTCAAATCTCACAAACGCAGAACCCGAGGGGTCTCACACACACACACACACACACAAACACACAAGAGCATGGCTCAAATCTCACAAACGCAGAACCCGAGGGGTCTCACACACACACACACAAACACACAAGAGCATGGCTCAAATCTCACAAACGCAGAACCCGAGGGGTCTCACACACACACACACAAACACACAAGAGCACGGCTCAAATCTCACAAACGCAGAACCCGAGGGGTCTCACACACACACACACAAACACACACACACACAAACACACAAGAGCATGGCTCAAATCTCACAAACGCAGAACCCGAGGGGTCTCACACACACACACACACACACACACACACACAAACACACAAGAGCACGGCTCAAATCTCACAAACGCAGAACCCGAGGGGTCTCACACACACACACACACACAAACACACAAGAGCACGGCTCAAATCTCACAAACGCAGAACCCGAGGGGTCTCACACACACACACACAAACACACAAGAGCATGGCTCAAATCTCACAAACGCAGAACCCGAGGGGTCTCACACACACACACACACAAACACACAAGAGCATGGCTCAAATCTCACAAACGCAGAACCCGAGGGGTCTCACACACACACACACAAACACACAAGAGCATGGCTCAAATCTCACAAACGCAGAACCCGAGGGGTCTCACACACACACACACAAACACACAAGAGCATGGCTCAAATCTCACAAACGCAGAACCCGAGGGGTCTCACACACACACACACAAACACACAAGAGCATGGCTCAAATCTCACAAACGCAGAACCCGAGGGGTCTCACACACACACACACACAAACACACAAGAGCACGGCTCAAATCTCACAAACGCAGAACCCGAGGGGTCTCACACACACACACACAAACACACAAGAGCATGGCTCAAATCTCACAAACGCAGAACCCGAGGGGTCTCACACACACACACACACAAACACACAAGAGCATGGCTCAAATCTCACAAACGCAGAACCCGAGGGGTCTCACACACACACACACACACACACACAAACACACAAGAGCACGGCTCAAAATCTCACAAACGCAGAACCTGAGGGATCTCACACACACACACACACACACACACACAAGAGCACGGCTCAAATCTCACAAACGGAGAACCTGAGGGACCACACACACACACACACACACCCACACACACTCACATACACACACACACACACACAAAAACACACAAGAGCACGGCTCAAATCTCACAAACGCAGAACCTGAGGGACCACACACACATACACACACACACACACACACTCATACATACATACACACATACACACTCAACATTAGAGCTCAAACCTCATACACACTCACACACACACACAATAGCAGAGCATAGCTTCACGTTAAACACACTTCTTGTTCTGATAGGAGTTTTTTTTTTTAGGAAAAACTGATTAATATATGTATTAATTATTAATTAATGGTGGCATACATTGTTCTGTCTGTTGCGTGATGCTGCCATGTTTTACTCTGTCATTTTGAGCAGGAGAGGTCAGGTAGCTCAAGCTAGAGAGGGATTTGTGTGTTCCTCTCTTGTGATGATTATCTTATAAAACTCTGGGAAGATCTTCCATACAGCACAAAACACAAATGTTTGGTCACAGCTTTCATTCTATATTTCTGACAGGGCAATGGTTATGCAGCTCCATTAAATTAAAAAGAGTATGACAAAAAGTTTAGGAAACAGTGGTGAAAATTATTGTAAATGAACAAAATGCCATTATAGCCACTGTGAATCATGCTGCATAACTGTGAGCATCAAGTAAATCACCTGTTCAGAAATTACACTGAGACTTGTAGCTGATTCATCATTAACTATTTTAGGTCATGGTAACCCTGTCTTAGCTCACAGTGACCTGCTATTTCCCCGTTCCACAGCAGCAGCATCTGAGAGCGAACGTGTCGGGCGCGTCGTTCCCTAACGAGCTGCGCGACCTGCTGCAGCGCCGGCTGGGGGACCTGGAGACGCAGCTCCTCAGCAAAGTGGCCGAGCTGGAGGAGGAGAAGTCCCAGCTGTACAATGAGACGGCCGCCCACCGGCATCGCACCGAGAGCACCCTCAACTCCCTCCTGGAGAGGATCACCGAGCTGGAGAAAGGTACAACTCAACCCTGCCCCTCACACACACACACACACGCACACACACACACACACATACACTCACACTCACACACACACACTCACACACACTCACACTCACACACACACACACACACACACACCACACACACACAACACCCACACACACACTCACACACACACACACACACACACACACCCACACACACACACACACACACACACAAACACACACACACACACAAACACACACACACACACACACACACACACTCACACACACACACACACACACTCCTCACACACACACTCACACACACGCACATACACACTCCTCTCACACTCACACACACACACACACACTCCTCTCACACTCACACACACACAGCTGGAGAAAGATGAGCTGCCCTGGGCTTACCCTGGTACACACTGCAGAAACTGTATATCACTGAGATAAACACACTGTGCTGCACTCACAGAGATAAACACACTGTGCTACACACCTCACAGGGATAAACACACTGTGCTACACACCTCACAGGGATAAACACACTGTGCTACACCCACACAGATAAACACACTGTGCTACACTCACATAGATAAACACACTGTGCCACACTCACAGAGATAAACACACTGCTACACACCTCACAGGGATAAACACACTGTGCCACACTTACACAGATAAACACACTGTGCTACACTCACAGGGATAAACAGACTGTGCCACACTCACAGAGATAAACACACTGTGCTACACACACTCACAGGGATAAACACACTGTGCCACACTCACAGGGATAAACACACTGTGCCACACTTACAGGGATAAACACACTGTGCTACACTCACAGGGATAAACAGACTGTGCCACACTCACAGAGATAAACACACTGTGCTACACCCACACATATAAACACACTGTGCTACATTCACAGAGATAAACACTCTGTGCTACAATTTACATTTGTTCAGATGGCAGTTCCAAGGCCCAGGAAAGACCAGTCTGATATTTTTGCAGATATTGAATCATAATATAATATTATACACATCAGTCAGTTGCATTTTTGAAGTTAACTGAAGATTGTGAACATGTCATCTCATATTTTCTTTGATCTTCCAGATTCAGACCGTACTGCTGACTTTGATAATCTCCCAGTCTCTCAGTGTTGTGTGTTTGAGTTGGGGCTTTGAGTCAGTCTCGCGGTTTTTAAGTTGAACTGAGGAACCCTTGATCTGAGGCTGACATGTCTGGCTTTTCCATCCTGAAAGTAGTAGGACTGTGAAGTTAGAGTAGTGTTTTTTTTTGTCTTTACACTGTCAAGTTCTGTTTTTACACTGCTGAGTGTTGTTTTTACTCTGTTGAGTGCAGGTAACAGTGGATTCAAGTCCCCTGAGGATTTCAAGGTGTCCCTGCCCCTGCGCACTAACTACCTGTACGGGCGCATAAAGAAGAGCCTGCCGGAGATGTACGCTTTCACCGTCTGCATGTGGCTCAAGTCCAGCGCCAGCCCCGGCATTGGCACGCCCTTCTCCTACGGTGTGCCCGGCCAAGCCAATGAGATTGTGCTGATCGAGTGGGGAAACAACCCCATCGAGCTGCTGATTAACGATAAGGTGGGTGTTCCTGTATTGACACTGAGCAGGCCCCCCTGCCCAAACACCAGGTACCCAAAGGTTGCTGTCTGTCATCATCCAGGTGTATGACTCTCCTCAGGTGCCAACACTACGCGCTCTCTCACACTGCAGCTGGGCTCGTGTGCAGCACGTTAGCCCCTCACTGCCACATGGCAGAGGAGCAGAGGAGAGGAGGAAAGGAGGGATACTGCGTTAAAAAGCTGTGTGCTGCACAGAGCAGAGTGCTTCCAGCGCTGTTTCAGGACCAGACTGCGAGTGTTTAGCTCCTGCAGTAAATGACAAGGTTCTTTCAGCACTGTGAAAGATGATGGCAATTTACTGTGCTGCTTTGGGCCGTAACAACAGGAAGGGAGAAGATTAATGGTTTATTATTTTTTTCAATTCTCTGCCGAACAAAAATAAATATGTGGGTTTTACAACTGGCTAACTATGTCCTATATCCCTAGAGTGTTATCTTAGCTCACTAGTTTAGCTAATGACACAACACTCTCTCTAATGACATTTCAGTCATTTAGCCACTGAGCTAATTTAGGATGACTCACACAGTTTGCTTTTATGAATGTGTAATCCATCACACAGCTAGGAAATGCTCACAATTAAGCCACAATTTATGAAGTCACAATTACGCTTAATTGCCTAAGCATTATATTACATTATATACTGTGTAGTAACATGTATCAAAATTATTCATAATAATTTTTAGTCACATACACAATTTCACCAGTGACTGTTAGTCCAAGATGATTAACATGCCACAGGCTCTCATGAGCTGCTCCAGCCTGTCAGTTATGACTTAGATCATGTGGTCCCAACAGCAGCATGAAGGATCTGTTATGATGTCTGTAAAAAACATATTCTAACTGCAGAAAAAAATTTACATTAGGTGACATTAGCTATTACATTAGCTTAACTATTGTTAAGAGTTTGGGAATTGAAAATGTTTGTTAGCTGGAATTTGGTTGCCTTTGCACTTGGTTGTATTTTGCACTTCTACTTGTTCTTGTTCTTTTTGTGTGTCTTTCTATGCTTATGTTGTTTTGTTTCGTTTTGTCTGAAACTTGTTGTGCTGCTTTTCTTGGTCTCTTGTAAAATAGATTTTAATCTCAATGGGATAAACCTGGTGAAATAAAGGTTAAATAAATAAAAAATGATGGGGGTTCTGCACTATGCCTCACCTGTGCGCTCACCTGTGCAGGTGGCGCAGTTGCCCCTGTCAGTCAGCGACGGCCGCTGGCACCACATCTGCATCACCTGGACAACTAGAGACGGGCTTTGGGAGGCGTACCAGGACGGAGAGAGGCTAGGGTCGGGGGAGAACCTGGCCCCCTGGCACCCCATCAAACCTGGGGGGGTGATCGTCCTGGGACAGGAGCAGGTAAGCTCACCTGGATCCTCTCTGCCGTGACAGACATGCGTATGTTTACCTGCAGACACAGGTGTGTGTGTTTAATAACAGACATGTGTGTGTATAGTGTGAGTCTTTGAACACATGGGTGTATAGGGTGTGTCTGTCAACACGTGTGTGTATAATGTGTGTCTGTAAACATGTGTGTATAATGTGTGTCTGTAAACGTGTGTGTATAATGTGTGTCTGTAAAAGTGTGTGTATAATGTGTGTCTGTAAACGTGTGTGTATAATGTGTGTCTGTAAACGTGTGTGTATAATGTGTGTCTGTAAACGTGTGTGTATAATGTGTGTCTGTAAAAGTGTGTGTATAATGTGTGTCTGTAAACGTGTGTGTATAATGTGTGTCTGTAAACGTGTGTATAGCATATGTGTGTGTAAACACATGTCTGTGTATAGTGTGTGTGTATAATGTGTCTCTGTAAACACATGTGTATTGTGTGTGTGTGTGTGTGTGTGTGTGTGTGTGTGTGTGTGTAAACATGTGTCAGTGTATAGTGTTTGTGTGTGTGTGTATAGTGTATGTCTGTAAACACACGTGTGTATAGTGTGGGTCTGTAAACACATACATACTTATCTCTGTATTCCAGTGAAGGTCTGTTCACACACTGCTTCTGATACACCTGTATCTGCACAGCTATTAGTCTAGGCCTAGTCCCTGTGTCAGTTTATTTCCGGGCGCCTCCATGGGAAGTGGAAAAGATGATGTTGTAATACAGCCTGTCCCCTTTGGTCCTCACAGGACACCGTAGGTGGGCGGTTTGATGCCACGCAGGCGTTTGTGGGGGAGCTGAGCCATTTTAACATGTGGGACCGTGTGCTGCGGCCTGTGGACATCATGAACATGGCTAACTGCTCCTCTTACATGCCTGGAAACGTGATTCCCTGGATCGACACCAATGTGGAGGTCTTCGGCGGCGCCACCAAGTGGGCACTGGAGGTCTGTGAGGACCGGCTCTTTGACTCCTAAGGGAGGCTCTGTTTTGAGACCAGACCTCTGCCTAGCCTCCCGGGCTCCCCGCTGCCCCCTGCTGCAAACAGAGCAGCTGCAGTACTGCACACAGACTCTGGGTGAGCTCTGGGGGGTGGGGGGGGGGGCGGTGTTCACTGTGCATTTACACACCTGCATACGTCACGTCAGCTATCGTTCTCCTGTTTATTTGGACAACATCGCTTACCGCTCTCAGGGGCATTGATGGGAAGAAATGGATATACTTCATATTTTGAAAAAGGCATTTAAATTGTATATACATATATTTAGCATATAAAAAATAACAATTTATTTCTGTTTCCTTCTCCCCATAAAAGGAACATGTTTGAGTGACCCAGAATACCCATAAATACCTGTGCACTTTAACAACACAGCTTTTTAACTTTGAGCTGATGTACTGATTTCAGTTTTAGATCGTTTATCCTCAGTGTCATTAAAAATATCACCACACATTCCTCAGTGTCATTAAAAATATCACCACACATTCCTCAATACCATACTTTGTTCAATGAACATAACAGATTTGCAAATAGAGGCACAGATTGTATCTGCAAAAGTACTAGGTGCCTTACAGTCGATGGGAAACAGCAAGGACAGAGAACACAGCATCACATACGTACAGTCTCACACACACACACATGCATACAATCACACAGTCACACAAGCACGCGCACACACACGCTCGCACGCACGCACACACACACAAGATTTAACTTGTAAAACGTGTTTGCGTGTCTCGTGGGTCAAAAGCACAGAGATTAGCGTGCAGAACATTCTCATTCTTGCCAATCTACGCTAATACCTCTCTCTAGAGCTGCCATCCTGAGCAGATTTGTGACTGGGCCTGCTGAGGTGAATATCAAAGTCACAACAAACCAACAGGAACAGAAGCCATGTGCTGTATCACTGCAGGAGTGCATGGTTTTCATTGTGCCTGGGCAGGGAGAAAAAAACTCACACAGGTTCTGTACCTGTGCTCAGAGGGGCGTCAGATTGGTAGGATTGATTATGTGCTGTCATTACAGTGAGTTTAATCTGCTCACCCGGGACCATGTTTATCCGATCTACTGCGGAGCGCCAGTGAGCTCGACCCCTGACTGCACCACCGTTGTTGTTTTCTCTGTTGCTTTACTGTCACGTCTCTCCACCTGATCCACTGTGCAGCTGCACACAGCGTCACCCTTAAGTTAGTGCTTCACTCTGTCATTGTTCTTTTTCAAATGTTTTAACAGCAGAAAAGAATGGCAAAGCATCATTTTTCATCATATTTTATTCCAGAGCTGGCTTTAACATGTTATTCTCCACCTGTAGTTCAGTTCCTAATTCCTCCTGAAATTTTACATTTTACAATTTTACATTCTTTTTCTAATAAATATATCTTTAGTCACTGATGACAGAGCCATTCCCTAAGCATTGATTGGCTGGGGTCATCATTCCCTAAGCATTGATTGGCTGGGGGTCATCATTCCCTAAGCATTGATTGGCTGGGGTCATCATTGCCAGAGCATTGATTGGCTGGGGGTCATCATTCCCTGAGCATTGATTGGCTGGGGTCATCATTCCCTTAGCATTGATTGGCTGGGGTCATCATTCCCTTAGCATTGATTGGCTGAGGTCATCATTCCCTGAGCATTGATTGGCTGGGGTCATCATTCCCTGAGCATTGATTGGCTGGGGGTCATCCTTCCCAGAGCATTGATTGGCTGGGGTCATCATTCCCTTAGCATTGATTGGCTGGGGTCATCATTCCCTGAGCATTGATTGGCTGGGGTCATCATTCCCTGAGCATTGATTGGCTGGGGTCATCATTCCCTGAGCATTGATTGGCTGGGGTCATTGCCCTGTAAGAGGCCAGTCCTCCATGAGGGAGGGCCCACACAGGCAAGGGGAAAATGCCTTATTGTGAGTGGTGATTTCAGAGCTCATCGCACTGTGATAGGTGATTTCAGAGCTCGTCGCACTGTGATAGGTGATTTCAGAGATCGCCACACTGTGATAGGTGATTTCAGAGATCGCCACACTGTGATTGGTGATTTCAGAGCTCGCCACATCGCTCACCATTTCAGATCCTGTTTGTGGGTGCTGGGAATCAACGATCTGGGAAATCACATAAGATCCAATGTGTCTTCTGTCCTGACCACTTTCTACGTTTGGATTCCCATAGGGAGTGCCTGAGAAATGACGTAACATTTATCATGTTTTTATGCAAATGTGAAAAGCAAGTGGCAGACTGTGCTGTTTGATCTGGAAATCCCCCAGTTTGTGATTCACCATCAGAGCAGCTGTGATGTTTTTGATATCACAAACAAAAAGAAGTGAAATATTCTACTATTAAATAAAAATATAACCAAAAACTAAAGATTTGATCAAATAAAATTCTATTTACATTTTTTATGATATGGTTTTGTTTACAGTCTCTTATTTGCATTACCAAATTTATGCAATGAACTGTAGTTTAGGACTGAGTGGTGACTTACATCTCTCAGCTACAGCATGGCTGCCAGTTCAAGCCTGTACATTCTGCCCTCTTACGATTATAATACACTATATAGAAAAAATCTGGTGTGGTCTTTTTAAAAACTCCAACTTTGTTTTCAGATTTTATACAATGGCAAGATTCTGGACATATGTTTATACTGTAGGGCTGTTCAGATACCTGTGAAATTGTTGTCTTTTATACATATTTCCTACTTTCTTATGTTGTCATATTAATGAATAATCCATTCATTTTAAATGATCTGTCTAAAATGCACACAGGACCAAAATCCGTTTAGTTTGAGCTTGATGGGCTTCATGTGTCGGGCTCTTTGGGACCCTGGCTACATTCAGCCTTCATTAAAAAGCCTTCTGTGGTTTTGTGATCTGGGCACATCACAGTCACACTGCAGGTGATGTAAGTGATGATGTGTTGGGGTATCCCATGAGCCTTTATGTTTTAAAAGACAGCTCTGCAACCTGGCACAGCACCTCTGCCATCTTTAAACAGTGAAAATAGATCTGAGCTCTATTCTTAGTGCTAGCACCATGGGAAATCCAATCAGCTGGCTGGGGCAATCTCTGTAATGCCAGCGTAGGTGTGGAGGTGCCGGTGACATATTTGGCAATCCACTACAGATGAGAGTGTGTCCTCCTGCATAAAGCCACACCTTGCTGAATAAATAAAGTGAATATAACATGACAAACACACAAACATAGAACCTCACCATCCTGCTCAAACACACACACACACACACACACAGAACCTCACCACCCTGTTCAAACACACACACACACACACACACACACAGAACCTCACCACCCTGCTCAAACACACACACACACACACACACACACACACACACAGAACCTCACCACCCTGCTCAAACACACACACACACACACACACACAGCTTGCCCTGGTGCAGCACGCTAACCCTGAGCACTGAAGGGCTCACGCAAAGTGCTTTCACTGGAGCTAGAGAGATAAACATCTCTGAGGAGGTGAAGGGGTAAAGTTTAGTTCAGAAATTAAATCCAATGCAATCAGTACATAATATTTCATGTGTAACAATGTGGACAATTCCCCAAGTGGCTGGATACAGTATTTATCTGTGTATTTTATGTGTATTATCTTTAAAAAAAATATTTAATGAAGTAAATTATGGATATTTCTGTCAAAGAAAGTAGTCATGTAACCTGTGTTCAGTTGCATTGCACAACTATAATTTAATTATGGAATAATTAATTATATAAAATAATAATTTATAATATTAATGGCCTTCTATTGAGCACTAAGTGCCAAATGTTCTTTAAAGGTTTTTTCAATTAATCAAATATTTGCTTTTGCCGATGGAAAAAGAGTCAACTGTAAATACAAAAAGAGGATGAAGGGAAGTGACTGCGCTGTCCCTGGGGCTGTGTGTTTCTCTCTTCGCATTGTGTATGTGGCTTACTTCGTTCAGGCTTAGCTGAATGTAACATCATTTTGCACCCAATGAAATTACCCAAAACAGACTTGTTATGTTTCTGCATACATCAATAAAGGCAAGAACTGAAAGAAACTGTTTAAGCATGTCTAACTGAATTCTGAAATGTGTGATACTGTGGATGGTGGTGTGTGTTATGCTCCCAGTATGAGTGCATTGTGATGCAGCTGTTTTTTTTTTTTTGGAGGTGGGGGGGCAGAGGGAGGGGCTGCTGGGAGGATTGTTCCCATGGGAGGGAGGGGCCCCAGAGTCGGCGGGCCACCGTGGGAAGGGGGGTGGTGGGGGGGATGGTTCCCTGGACATACCCTCCATGGGGCATTAACATTTGGGGGTGTGGCTCTTTCTGCTGTCTCCTGCACACGGTGAAGAGAGAGGGGCACCCAGGTCAGGATGCCTGGGAAACAGAGTGGAGCCGGCTGCCCAGCACCTCTGACAGCCAAAGCCCTTTAGCACAGATCCAGGGCTTTAGAAACAGGTGGCCCTGCGCATTAGACCTGCTTAAGGGATGAGTGCAGCTCTGCGCTGATGAGGCTTGCAGGCTGGAGCTGCGTCATCCTGCCATTCGTCACCACGGGAACACATCACTCTGCCACACAAACAGGATCTCCCCTGCATGCTGATCAGGAAGGGGCTAAACAGTAGCAGCCGTGTTTTGTGCTGCTCACACAGCCAGACAGAGCCGGGCTGGGGGGTGCCGCTTCTCTGTCAACAGCAATCTGTGTTTAACATTTCAGGAGATTTATTTCAGCTGCTCGGCATCAGATATATACGCCGTGTTTCGAGAGACCTGATGAGTTAAACTATGTGATGAATAAACTATGTGGATGGTACACAACAACAGATAGAAACATGTTTGGCTGGTAAATATTAATGCTAAATTTGGTCTGTTTGGTAGAGCAAACTTGGCCTCCAACCACACAATTTAAATTTAATTTTGAATCATTGATGAGCATCCACAGATCCAAGTTTTTTCTTTTTCATAAAATTCATCAATATATATTTTTATTATTTATTGCATCGCACCTCTTTCTTTGAAGTGTAAAGGGAGTTTCAGTCATTCATATTAATGAAACTCTGCCATTCTGAGTCACCATATACACATAGTCCAGGGCAAACTAGCCATTTACTGTGATAGGCTTCTGTCAGAAGATCTCAGTCACTCAGAGGAGCTCAGTCACTAAGAGGAGCTCAGTCATTCAGAGGGAGCTCAGTCACTCAGGGGGAGCTCAGTCACTCAGAGGAGCTCAGTCATTCAGAGGGAGCTCAGTTATTCAAGGGGAGCTCAGTCACTCGGGGGGAGCTCAGTTATTCAGAGGGAGCTCAGTCACCCGGGGGGAGCTCAGTTATTCAGAGGGAGCTCAGTCACTCAGGGGGAGCTCAGTCACTCGGGGGGAGCTCAGTTATTCAGAGGGAGCTCAGTCACTCAGGGGGAGCTCAGTTATTCAGAGGGAGCTCAGTCACTCAGGGGGAGCTCAGTTACTCGGGGGGAGCTCAGTTATTCAGAGGGAGCTCAGTCACTCAGGGGGAGCTCAGTTATTCAGAGGGAGCTCAGTCACTCAGGGGGAGCTCAGTTATTCAGGGGGAGCTCAGTCACTCAGGGGGAGCTCAGTTACTCAGAGGGAGCTCAGTGACTCAGGGGGAGCTCAGTCACTAAGCACATTCTGTGCTGTGAGATGCAGGAGAAGAACAGCCCTGCGTCTGCAGCTGCTAAACGCTCCCGCCTGCAATGCTTCCGGAGGGTTCCCATCTATCTTGCGTTTCTCAAGGATGTGGAGCAGAAGGTTATCAAAGGTGCATGGGTCGAGTGCTGGCAGTGGGCCAATGGGGAGTGAGGAGGGATAAGGAGGATTATAAATCACAATACAATGTGGGCCACGGTCAGACCAGCGCCCCACACAGCGCATCTGTAACACAGCGCCCCACACAGCGCATCTGTAACACAGCGCCCCACACAGCGCATCTGTAACACAGCGCCCCGCACAGCGCGTCTGTAACACAGCACCCCACACAGCGCATCTGTAACACAGCGCCCCACACAGCGCATCTGTAACACAGCGCCCCACACAGCGCATCTGAAACACAGCGCCCCGCACAGCGCATCTGCAACACAGCGCCCCGCACAGCGCATCTGTAACACAGCACCCCACACAGCGCATCTGTAACACAGCGCCCCACACAGCGCATCTGAAACACAGCGCCCCGCAAGGGCATCTGTAACACAGCGCCCCACACAGCACGTCTGCAACACAGCGCCCCACACAGCGCATCTGTAACACAGCGCCCCACACAGCGCATCTGTAACACAGCGCCCCACACAGCGCATCTGCAACACAGCGCCCCGCACAGTGCATCTGCAACACAGCGCCCCACACAGCACATCTGAAACACAGCGCCCCGCACAGCGCATCTGCAACACAGCGCCCCACACAGCGCATCTGTAACACAGCGCCCCACACAGCGCATCTGTAACACAGCGCCCCACACAGCACGTCTGTAACACAGCGCGCCACACAGCACGTCCGCAACACAGCGCCCCACACAGCGCATCTGTAACACAGCGCCCCACACAGCGCATCTTTAACACAGCACCCCACACAGCGCATCTGTAACACAGCGCCCCGCACAGCGCATCTGTAACACAGCGCCCCGCACAGCGCGTCTGTAACACAGTGCCCCACACAGCGCATCTGTAACACAGTGCCCCGCACAGCGCATCTGTAACACAGCGCCCCACACAGCGCATCTGTAACACAGCGCCCCACACAGCGCATCTGAAACACAGCGCCCCGCACAGCGCATCTGCAACACAGCGCCCCGCACAGCGAATCTGTAACACAGCACCCCACACAGCGCATCTGTAACACAGCGCCCCACACAGCGCATCTGAAACACAGCGCCCCGCAAGGGCATCTGTAACACAGCGCCCCACACAGCACGTCTGCAACACAGCGCCCCACACAGCGCATCTGTAACACAGCGCCCCACACAGCGCATCTGTAACACAGCGCCCCACACAGCGCATCTGCAACACAGCGCCCCGCACAGTGCATCTGCAACACAGCGCCCCACACAGTGCATCTGTAACACAGCGCCCCGCACAGCGCATCTGTAACACAGCGCCCCACACAGCGCATCTGTAACACAGCGCCCCACACAGCGCATCTGTAACACAGCGCCCCGCACAGCGCATCTGTAACACAGCACCCCACACAGCGCATCTGTAACACAGCGCCCCACACAGCGCATCTGAAACACAGCGCCCCACACAGCGCATCTGTAACACAGCGCCCCACACAGCACGTCTGCAACACAGCGCCCCACACAGCGCATCTGTAACACAGCGCCCCGCACAGCGCGTCTGTAACACAGCGCCCCACACAGCGCATCTGTAACACAGCGCCCCACACAGCGCATCTGAAACACAGCGCCCCGCACAGCGCATCTGTAACACAGCGCCCCGCACAGCGCATCTGTAACACAGCGCCCCACACAGCGCATCTGTAACACAGCGCCCCGCACAGCACGTCTGTAACACAGTGCCCCACACAGCGCATCTGTAACACAGTGCCCCACACAGCACGTCTGCAACACAGCGCCCCACACAGCGCATCTGTAACACAGCGCCCCACACAGCGCATCTGTAACACAGCGCCCCGCAAGGGCATCTGTAACACAGCGCCCCACACAGCGCATCTGTAACACAGCGCCCCACACAGCGCATCTGTAACACAGCGCCCCGCACAGCGCGTCTGTAACACAGTGCCCCACACAGCGCATCTGTAACACAGCGCCCCACACAGCGCATCTGTATTGGCTAAAACCTGCATTTCCGCTTCTGATGGGTGCTGCTCTAATGACATATTCTACTGTTTTTAGGTCATAATAAACAAGTGAATAGTGAATGGAAAAAACCCACTTGACCTGAAACTGAAACATTGAGAAATAACAAAATACACCAATGGATTTATGTAAATATGCTGTCTTCATAGCGATTATTCACCTCTACCTCCTCACTGAGGAGTCTCCAAACACACACGCACGCACACACTCGCACGCACGCACACACACACACACACACCTGTCTACATTTGTACTCTCTAAAGCAGATTTTTTGACAGGAAAGAAGACTTTTTTTTTTTTTTTTTTTTTTACAAAATTTGTATTTCTTCTTTTCCATTCCAGAAAGAGTTTATAGTGCATGAAGTGTGACAGTGTTGAGCTGCAGAGAATGCTCCTTAAGGCACATCTACTGCAGTGATCAACAGCCAACCTCCACTTCACTGCCTCAATGGGACATCCTCAGTTTCTCCAGTTATAAAGCAAACTCCACCTGTTTCTCCAGTTATAAAGTAGTTATAAAGCAAGCTCCATGCGTTCCTTCAGTTATAAAGCAAACTCCACATGTTTCTTCAGTTATAAGGTAGTTATACAGCAAACTCCATGTTATAACAAACAACCCCTACCACATTCTGAGTGGAGCTGAAGTTATCACAAAACAACAGGGTCAGCAGCAGAGTAAACCAACTAAATATTTTCAACTGAGTTTCAAAGAGGTGATATATACACAGTCAAATGAAGAAAAAAAAACATATATTCCTTTTTATATGAATTATCCTACATTTAAGTACATACGTCTTCCCCATCCCCAATCCCATTGACCATAAACAAGCCAAAAAGAGAGAGAGAAAAAGTCAGTTCGACTTCACAAATACGCTCGTTCTTCCTCAAAGCTCTCCCCAAACCAAGCAAAAATCCCATTCAACACAAACAA
Organism: Albula glossodonta; assembly: GCA_019788955.1. Lineage (NCBI taxonomy): Eukaryota > Metazoa > Chordata > Actinopteri > Albuliformes > Albulidae > Albula > Albula glossodonta. Next base: position 23,848 of record JAFBMS010000185.1, read on the forward strand.
TTTCAAATCTGGCAATCATCGGCCGCAATCTGGCAACCCGCAGTACGACCACGAGAGATGTACAACGAAAAACAAACTTCCGCAAACCGTGGAACACGAATGAATGACTTCACGTCATTAAAAAAATCGTTGCTAGTACGTTTGTTTGGCTTGCGAGCCGCCAAAAAAAGAAAGAAAAACAGATACAGCTCATCCCAAATCTTCTTCTCGTTGACCTCAATGAATAATCTACAAAAGTTTTTTCCGTCGATTTGGTTGATGAATTTTAAAAAATACTTCCCTCGCAACTGCTGTAGAAGGCTCAGCAGTAAAGGGTATCATTTTTTATACTTTGCCACTGATAAGAAGGTACAAAAAACTTCTAGCATGTTGCCGAGTTGGTTGAAGGGAGCTTTTGCCTGGGCTCTCCACTTCTCGTTTTTTTTCTCCTTCTTAGTTCCGGTCTGTAAATATAAGAATCCGTCCTCATCCCACATTCTGCGATTTACAGAAACAGGACACCTATTCATCATGCACACATTCTTAAACACATCCTGCTTTACCGTTATGCAATTACACGTGTAAATGCTGATTTTAACCCAGTCATATAAAGCTGATCAGAATGGGAGCAATTATAATTAATGGAACAGAATACATAAATTCCATGTAGGCACATGTATTATGAGTGTTGTATACACTCTCTCTTGAACACACACAAAAAAACAAACAAACACAGTGATCCAATGTGGCTATGTCACAACATGTTTCTCCGGTTATAAAGTAGTTACAAAGAAAAATCCACATTCTCCAAACTCAAACGGATTCCTTACGATGATGCCATCTATTCAGTAACAGCTTTTTTAGAGCGATGAATGCAATTCAAGAAAAATCCACCTAAAATAATAAATGAATGTTTTCTAAGATGTCTGTATGGACTGTGTGAATGTGTGGTTGTTGGCCTTCCTTGCTTTTCCTTATATTGGATAATTTAAGAAATATTTTCCCTAAAGTGTTCCTGTTTTTGTATTTTATAGACACATTAAACCATAATGTTAAGTGTTGACTGTGTAGATGAGGGTGAACGTAGGATGGTATGCGTTGTATTATTAACCTGTTTCAGAGAGCTGCACACATCTGCTTCTCAGCCTTCCATTACAGTCACACGACTCTGCCCAGCAGGGGTCATACATGGTTATTATTCACAAACAACATTCAATTAAACTGCCACTGTGCTTGTTATTCTTTCTGATAGCATAACTGCAATGTGCCAAGAAATAAAATACAATATTGAAGTAACAGCATCGTAATGCCCTGACGTACTGTCCTTACATGTCCTTGTGATAGGTGATGGGTTTCATTTAACCTGCTGAAACATCTGTCTGGATGTAACAGTGAGATTGTACAGGAAATGCTTCTTCTGAGCGATCAGACTGACTCTCCGGATGAGACTGAAGCAGTGGTCCGTGATGAAACAAACTATTCCCTGTGTGCTCTCCCTTCTGTCTGATGTTCCATCCCTCTCTGATTCCAGGCTCACTGCTCCCTAGCTTCTTCATCTCACTCAGCTCCATTTCCATATTTATTGCCTGTGATCATTTGTGCGAAGAAGACAACTGCTACCATATCAAAGCATTACAAATACTCTTTCGAAAGATCTAAACAAATTGAATTTCAATCTCTCTTCAGACTTGGGAGGTGAGAAATCTGGATCAATAGCTGAGCCTGTCACAGCACAGGCTCCCCTGTGGAGGCAGGAAGTGGCTGATTTCAGCACCTCCGTTCCCAAATCCTGCTGTAGAACCGCACCTCCAGGGAGCTTCAGTGCAAACTGCACCCCTGTGATGATCAGTGTGATATTTTAAGTGATTCTATTTAACATTAAGTGGCACATACACATGCACACTGCCTGTGTGTCTTACTGCTCTGACATTACTAAGAGCCAGATGCTGGTTTTAATTGCAGGGAACCCTGGAGCAGCCACTGAGGGGGGCCATTTTGTGGCGCTTATTATACCCCTGCAGACACACATCACACTTATTCAGAGCTTCTGGCTCTTTGGCGTATTGGTTATAATGTTGTAACTCTGCAGTGCATTTATTGTGTTTGCAAATGGAGGGAAATCATGTGTGCTAGAAAACTATATTTGTGTAAATTTGAGGAGTTGTATGTGAAGGTATTTTGTTATATTATGGCATTGTATTACATCATCTATGACCTCCCCATTGCATCACTAAAAATAGTTGTAAACCAAATGTAATGTGTGTGTGTGTGTGTGTCTGTGTGTTTGCAAGCATGTGTGTGTGTGAGTGTGTGTGCATGCATGTGTGTGAGTGTGTGTCTGTGTGTTTGCAAGCGTGTGTGTGTGTGTGTGTGTGTGTGTGTGTGTGTGTGTGTGTGTTTGCATGCATGTGTGTGTGTGTGTGTGTGCATGCATGTGTGTGAGTGTGTGTCTGTGTGTTTGCAAGCATGTGTGTGTGTGTGTGTGTGTGCATGCATGTGTGTGAGTGTGTGTCTGTGTGTTTGCAAGCGTGTGTGTGTGTGAGTGTGTGTGCATGCATGTGTGTGAGTGTGTGTCTGTGTGTTTGCAAGCATGTGTGTGTGAGTGTGTGTGTGTGTGTTTGTGTGCGTGTGTGTGTGTGTGTGTGTGTGAGCGTGTGTGTGTGTGTGTGTGTGTGTGTGTGTGTGTGTGAGTGTGTGTGTGTGTGTGTGTGAGTGTGTGTCTGTGTGTTTACAAGCATGTGTCTGTGTGTGTGTGTTTGTGAGTGTGTGAGTGTGTGTGTTTGTGAGTGTGTGAGTGTGTGAGTGTGTGTGTGTGTGTGTGTGTGTGTGAGTGTGTGAGTGTGTGTGTTTGTGAGTGTGTGAGTGTGTGTGTGTGTGTGTGTGTGTGTGTGTGTGCAATGAGATATTCATTATATGCTAATTCATTGCAACCATTTAAGAAGGACCTGCCAAAATGAGTGAGTGTATTTGTCTGAAAGACACCTGAGTCACACGGCACACGAATCCACACTCCAAAGTTAAATCCAGCTCAGTCGGAGATTTCACAGCATGTGTGTCCATTGGTAAAGCTGAATATGTACAAAGACAGTTCAGTTCAGGATAAGCATCTGCTGAAGGGTTCACCTGCAGCTCTGCGCAGAGCCAGCGTGGCAATCAGCTGCACATTACGGCCATGGAGGAAATGCAAAAACAACTTCATTGATTACTGGGTCACAAATATATGAGCCCCAATTTTTATAAATGAATGGGTGGTTGAGTAGTACAATAGTTAGGGAACTGGGTCAGCAATGTGCTGCACCTAATTAAGTCCTGTAAAATGTCCAGCTGTACTGATGGAGTGCAGACACAACATCAGCTGAATAGTGGCTATGAATGAGTGAGTTTCCCACCGCCCTGATACCGCACAGTCAGCTGAATAGTGGCTATGTTTGAGTGAGTTTCCCACCGCCCTGATACCGCACAGTCAGCTGAATAGTGGCTATGTTTGAGTGAGTTTCCCACCGCCCTGATACCGCACAGTCAGCTGAATAGTGGCTATGAATGAGTGAGTTTCCCACCGCCCTGATACCGCACAGTCAGCTGAATAGTGGCTATGTTTGAGTGAGTTTCCCACCGCCCTGATACCGCACAGTCAGCTGAATAGTGGCTATGAATGAGTGAGTTTCCCACCGCCCTGATACCGCACAGTCAGCTGAATAGTGGCTATGTTTGAGTGAGTTTCCCACCGCCCTGATACCGCACAGTCAGCTGAATAGTGGCTATGAATGAGTGAGTTTCCCACCGCCCTGATACCGCACAGTCAGCTGAATAGTGGCTATGAATGAGTGAGTTTCCCACCGCCCTGATACCGCACAGTCAGCTGAATAGTGGCTATGAATGAGTGAGTTTCCCACCGCCCTGATACCGCACAGTCAGCTGAATAGTGGCTATGTTTGAGTGAGTTTCCCACCGCCCTGATACCGCACAGTCAGCTGAATAGTGGCTATGTTTGAGTGAGTTTCCCACCGCCCTGATACCGCACAGTCAGCTGAATAGTGGCTATGAATGAGTGAGTTTCCCACCCCCTGATACCGCACAGTCAGCTGAATAGTGGCTATGAATGAGTGAGTTTCCCACCGCCCTGATACCGCACAGTCAGCTGAATAGTGGCTATGAATGAGTGAGTTTCCCACCGCCCTGATACCGCACAGTCAGCTGAATAGTGGCTATGTTTGAGTGAGTTTCCCACCGCCCTGATACCGCACAGTCAGCTGAATAGTGGCTATGTTTGAGTGAGTTTCCCACCACCCTGATATCGCACAGTCAGCTGTGGTCATTAGTGAATATGATTTGGTTCCTGTGCTGCTGAAAGTTTTTACATGCTGAAACACTGAAATGCTGAAACACTGAAATGCTTGGCCCTGTTAATGTGGAATGACCCACACTGAACCCTTCTCTGGACATGACGTGTGCCTCTCTGCAGCAGCTGTGTGCTGGATTATGGCAGCGCCCTCGTTCTCCCACCCTGCCCATCTGAAGTGGACTCTGGTCTGACAGATTGCACATGACAGGGGGCACACTCTGTCCCCCTGCATCCCCAAAGCACCATTTCCACCAAAGAGCTTTCCTTTCTTTGCAGATTTGGGCAAAAGGACAAAAAGGCATATATGAGCACTACAGTCTAAAAATATTATTTTCTGTTCGTGAAATTGAGCATTGCGATCTTAAAACGTTTTTGTGCTGAGAGTGAAACTGAGCTTCTCAATCTTAAAATGTTATTTTGTGCTGTGAGTGGAATCCCAGAGGAGCTGCTACTATGACCTGGTCCTCTCTTTCCTGGGCAGTCAGACTGTGACACATGCTTGTACCTCAGTGTCTCCCTGCTGTGTGAGGCACAGCTCAGTACAGTCAAATGAATTCCTGTGCATTTACGCAACAAAAGGGTTTACTTGACATTTAAAACATTCTGTCCAAACTTGCACATCATGAATATGAATCTTAGACATTTTGGCCTCCAGAAAGGACCCCAGTCCACTGTTCCAGCAGACAGACATTCATTTGCACAAAGACCTGTGTATACATTTAGTGTTAGGAGAGTAGAGAAACAGATTTCTCAACTCAAACCCACAAACTAACAACAGTTAAAAACAGAAAAAAAACCCTGAGAGGTTTCATGTGTGATAAGAGCACAGGTGTGTTAGTGCAGTGTGCTAATAGCGCAGGTGTGTTGGTGCAGTGTGCTAATAGCGCAGGTGTGTTAGCGCAGTGTGCTAAGAGCACAGGTGTGTTAGCGCAGTGTGCTAATACCGCAGGTGTGTTAGCATAGTGTGCAAAGAGCACAGGTAAATTAGTGCAGTGTGCTAATAGTGCAGGTGAGTAAGCACGGTGTGCTAAGAGCGCAGGTGATGCATGGTTGAGCAGTGCAGATATTCCTAGTTGACCTCACCTACTTTTCCCCTGAGGTTTAGATTTCTCTGCATATATTTAATAAAACTTGCTAATAAATAGTTGTTAAATGGTATTCTCCATGCCAAAACAGTGTTGGACGAATTATATAAATAACACTGTCTTAAATTGTTACATTTTATAAAAAATGATTTTGAGTTAATTGATGTTGTAAAATTAGCTGATACTCATTAAATATAAATCATAATCCATCATGAGTCTCTTCAGATGATTGCCAGGATAATTATGCAGACTAATTAAAGTGAAAATGGCTTCACAGGAATATTAAATACAGCTCTCTGAATTTAGTGTCACCTTTTTTTCTTAACAGACATGAGGCATGGCTCTCTGATTCAGTGAGACTCTTGTAGAACCACAACCACCTGCTGTTTCACCAAACCTTTAAAAATCTGCAACTTAAAAATATGTGGTTTTTAAACAGAAAGATTAATGCAAATCCAGAAATTCCCACTGTATAAAATTAACTCTAAATGAACAATATAGTGTTTAAGCATTTCTCATTGCTATAAACTGTACAGATGTATTTGTATGTATAACATATATTTGATGTATAAAATGTATTTTAATTTATTTTCACATCTGTTTTTATCACAGAAAGCACATGAATAGAGCTCATTTTTAGAGATTTTTCCATGTGAATGGCCCATGGCTGCCTCAGAGCAGAGTGCATGTGAGAGAAAGGCCCATAGCTGCCTCAGAGCAGAGTGCATGTGAGAGAAAGGCCCATAGCTGCCTCAGAGCAGAGTGCATGTGAGAGAAAGGCACATAGCTGCCTCAGAGCAGAGTGCATGTGAGAGAAAGGCCCATAGCTGCCTCAGAGCAGAGTGCATGTGAGAGAAAGGCCCATAGCTGCCTCAGAGCAGAGTGCATGTGAGAGAAAGGCCCATAGCTGCCTCAGAGCAGAGTGCATGTGAGAGAAAGGCACATAGCTGCCTCAGAGCAGAGTGCATGTGAGAGAAAGGCACATAGCTGCCCCAGAGCAGAGTGCATGTGCCGAACAGCAGGCAGGGATCCCTAACGGGACAGCTTGAGCTAGTGCAGAGAAGCTCCTTATATTTAGAGGGGGTACCCAAAGACCACAGAACAACCAATGAGTGATTAGGCAAACAATATCCACCCAATCAAAACCTTCCCCACCCAGGTTTTACTGCTGGCTGCAGGTTTGTCCAGTCTCAGGTGAGTGTTTGAGTCCAGTTGTGCTGAATGCAATAAGCTGTAGCATGAGTGTGATGGGTTGTAGTGCTATCCTTCCTCTCTGTGTGTCTAATGCACATTTCTCCTTTTTTATGACTCAGTTGTTGTTGTGGTCCTGAAGGAAAGAGCTTGCTGGGGAAATTTGCTGGCTGCTAGAATATTGCATTATTGAATGGTCGTTTTTCATTGGGTGCCGACAGCCCTGCTCATAAAAGCTGATGGAGTGTGAATCTGGCAAAAACATTTTCTCAACTGCCAGATAGTGAATCACAAATTGTAGTTATTGTGGAGGGTAACTGCACTGAGGCCATGTTTATAGAATCTGCATAGATTTCATTCTGAATCTGAGCGTATGACCAGCTCCTCAGTTCTGCAGACACATTTTTTATAAATGCTGGTTATGAAAAACATAAATCATGAACGTCTTTCATTTCCAAAATTATAAATAATCCTTAAATGGATGTGCGGGCGCAACCAGGCAGGTGAAAATCCAATGCATCAGTTTTTATAGTTTTTATATCATGACTGTTATGATTTGACATTTCATACCAGGAGAGCATAAATCATAAGCAATGAATACAATATTTATTCAACTCTTTCTGAAGAGGACCTTCTCCAGAAAAGTCCCTCTGTGGTACTTTTCTGGAGAAATAAGATATTTGCGAATGAGTGAATAAATGAACTAATGAATGAATGAACTGCATAATGAATCTCCTTTGTGAGGCATGATTGTGTGTGTGAGACACCTGCCTGTTATCATGCTTACACGATACATTTATTTAATGACTTCAGTTCCTTTTGCAAGTCTTCTCTTCATTCCTTCCTTCATTCACTTCCCTCAGTATGTATTATAAAGATAATTTCCACCACCTGCTTCGGGAGGATTTTGCTGCTTACTTTAACTGCTGGTCTAATTCAGTCAAAGGTTTGAATGTGCTATAGGACCCAGCTCTTGGAGATCATTATGGTCAAAATGTTGGTCATTCGGTTGTCTTGTCCTCACAGATATTCGGCAGAAATTATCTAGGAAGCATTCTTACTGTACACACAGACCCAACACATTTCAGGGAAGAAATGGAAATGTGACTGTAGACTTGACTCACATCTGAGTGTGATTATGGGTCTTTTCTTGAACACAGCTTTCAGGCAGGGTATGACTCTCATTTTAAGAAACAAATCTGTTCAAGGCAGAAAAATACAGTAAAAGAAACCCATTCCACACTGCTGTATATGTGTGCATGGCCTCACTGACAGTAACGGGCGTGTGAAGTAGGGAGGCCGTTTGATGTCCGGCGCTGAGTTTATGAGCCCGAGGCGATCATTTGCCGATACAGATGAGAGAGCTTCAACACTTTCCCAAAAATTGATGTGATGATATTTTTCTGATGCCAAATCAAACATATCCCTCTTTAGCTGTGATACTCCTGCCTTTGAATTCCACTCTGCGCAGGACTAGTTTAACTGGAGGGCTGTTTGCACGTAAGAACTGTAAACAAATTACTGCAAAAATGACTTCAAGTAATGCGTGATGCAGATAAATAAACATGTAAGTAATCCTGAAACTGCTCTGAATATCATCTCCAGCAGTCTGAATCAGCATCTCATTGTAGCATTTCCATTTGCATTGCTGTTCTGTAATAACAACATTGCCATTGTGTAATAACGACACTGTTATTGTATAATAACTATATTGTTATTGTATAATACCTTGCAGTTACAGACCCTGATGTGTACTGGCACACACTAGAACATCTATATTATAATAGCAGTAATAAAAACAAACAAACATATACAAGTCAATCATTTTAAAAATGTGTTTGATACTAAATTAAATGGTTTAGACATTAAGCAGATGCTATTTCCAATGTGATTTACATATCTGCAAATGTTGATGCAGGGAAAGAAGTTAACATTATGTTATCTCTGATTGGTGTTATCATTTTTCAAACATTTGCAGCCACTACTGGTCTTTTAAAATTTGTTTGTTAAGATGTTTATTGTCTATTAATGATAACACCATCGAAAAAACTAAGGAAAAAAAGTAAAAAAAAAAAAAAACATTGAGTCCTAATGTTTATCAGCATTGCAATAGTTTTTTTCATGTTTGCAGATTTAGACAGACAAATATGCACATTTTCACGTGAAGCTAAAATTCTTTAATTTGTTATTTCAGAATAAAGTTTCATGATGTGATTTTAAAAAGTATGGATAGTAAGGACAGCTGTACAGTACAGAAACAAAAGAAATAATGACATGACATTATATCTCTGTTAATTGCTCAAACAGAGGAATAGCAGTGAGTTGGGTCAGACCTGGGGTTGATCAAACTCAGGGGGGTTCATGTAAAATGTGTACAAACATGACACTATGCGTTACAGAGAAAGCAAAAACAGACTTTTTTGTCCAAAGATGTCCAAATAATCCTTGCAGCTAATTGATATAATGGTAAATAATTTAGCATTTACCAGTGTAATCTAAGTGCTCAGAGCTGTGAGCAGCTTAGCGAGAGGCAGGGGCGGGAGGGAGGGCTAATCCTCCCAGCACATGGGCCCCGGGCCGGGAGACGTGAGAGGATCTGCTGCCTCCAGCAGGAGCAGCACGGCACACACACGACTTTTACACCATACGGCGCTCCAGCGCACCTCACCTGCCCCAGCCTGGCTTTAGTGTTCCTGTGCCTCACCTGCCCCAGTCTGGCTTTAGTGTTCCTGTGCCTCACCTGCCCCAGCCTGGCTTTAGTGTTCCTGTGCCTCACCTGCCCCAGCCTGGCTTTAGTGTTCCTGTGCCTCACCTGCCCCAGTCTGGATTTAGTGTTCCTGTGCCTCACCTGCCCCAGTCTGGCTTTAGTGTTCCTGTGCCTCACCTGCCCCAGCCTGGCTTTAGTGTTCCTGTGCCTCACCTGCCCCAGCCTGGCTTTAGTGTTCCTGTGCCTCACCTGCCCCAGCCTGGCTTTAGTGTTCCTGTGCCTCACCTGCCCCAGCCTGGCTTTAGTGTTCCTGTGCCTCACCTGCCCCAGTCTGGCTTTAGTGTTCCTGCACTGAAGGTTCTCAGGGTTCATGTTTCATGTTTTATTTGCAGTAACAGCATAAATACCAGCAGCCCTTTTAAATGACATCATGGTGCGGAACACAGAACAGAGGGCCTATGATAGGCCTATAATAACCAAAATATGTGCGTGCATGCTTATGTGTGTGTGTATGTGTGCGTGCATGCTTATGTGTGTGTGTGTATGTGTGTGTGTATGTGTGCGTGCATGCTTATGTGTGTGTGTATGTGTGCGTGCATGCATGTGTGTGTATGTGTGTGTATGTGTGTGTATGTGTGCGTGCATGCATGTGTGTGTATGTGTGTGTGTATGTGTGCGTGCATGCATGTGTGTGTATGTGTGTGTGTATGTGTGCGTGCATGCATGTGTGTGTATGTGTGTGTGTATGTGTGCGTGCATGCATGTGTGTGTATGTGTGTGTGTATGTGTGCCTGCATGCATGTGTGTGTATGTGTGTGCACTCACTGTGTGTCTGTGTGTATGCGTGTGTGCGTGTTCACTGTGAGTGCATGCTGTCTTCTTACATTATGACATCTGCCAAATGCATAGATATCAATAATATTAAATGTCAATAACGTAACTGGTTTTGAAATGTAATGCTTTCTTGTTATCATTTTACTTGAAAGGTGGTACAAACAAACTACATTGAAATGGCCCATTGGGATTGCTGTAATGGGATCTAATGGCTTGTAGAGTAATTAGTTCAAATCTGATACACCCTCCAGGTGAAATGGGGGAGAGATATCAGTCAGTATCTCAGATTCTTAGGCGGGTTTATTGTCTCATATTTCCTGGGAAGCAGAAGTGAGAGTAAGACACGGTAATTAGTGTGGAGAGGCAGGGACAGATGCCATGTTAGCGGAGAGAACACATCGCAGAGCTCAAGGGCACTGTCATGGGGACAGCCGTGTTTCCCTCCCGAGTGCTCTTTAACCTGGGAAGGCAGGCTGGCACAGATGGTTAATGTGTCTTTATCACATTCATCATGGCTGTAAAGGCAGTACCCATTGATCACCATGGAGCCGCATTCAGCACACTGCACGTCCTGGACGGCTTTAGAGGTCAGCGCTGCTCGCTTTCCACACTGCCCTCAAAAGCATAAGAGCCTACAGTGTTCGTACACCCACACAGCAAGCCTGGGACACAGCTTACACAGAATACAGCCTCATGTGGTGATGCTTCTTTCAGTGACTGGTCTGATTTCCATGCGTAGACAAAACTGCAATCACAGTCTTATTTACCACCATGTTGTAATCTTTGTACAAATGAGCAATTTGGAGAAATGGTGAATTCCAGTTCAACTCTCAACTCAACTTACAATCTGCGCTGTGGTGTAGTGTCACTTAGCGACTGAAGGTAGGAGTAGAGTCAAAGGTAGGAGTCTAAGGTAAGAGTAGAGTCTAAGGTAGGAGTCTAAGGTAAGAGTAGAGTCAAAGGTAGGAGTCTAAGGTAAGAGTAGAGTCAAAGGTAGGAGTCTGAGGTAGGAGCAGAGCCTAAGGTAGGAGTAGAGTCTAAGGTAGGAGCAGAGCCTAAGGTAGGAGTAGAGTCTAAGGTAGGAGTAGAGCCTAAGGTAGGAGTCTGAGGTAGGAGCAGAGCCTAAGGTAGGAGTCAAAGGTAGGAGTCTGAGGTAGGAGTCTGAGGTAGGAGCAGAGCCTAAGGTAGGAGTCAAAGGTAGGAGTCTGAGGTAGGAGTAGAGTCAAAGGTAGGAGTCTGAGGTAGGAGTAGAGTCGAAGGTAGGAGTCTTAGGTAGGAGTAGAGCCTAAGGTAGGAGTCAAAGGTAGGAGCAGAGCCTAAGGTAGGAGTCTAAGGTAGGAGTAGAGTCGAAGGTAGGAGTCAAAGGTAGGAGCAGAGCCTAAGGTAGGAGTCTAAGGTAGGAGTAGAGTCGAAGGTAGGAGTCTTAGGTAGGAGTAGAGCCTAAGGTAGGAGTCTAAGGTAGGAGTAGAGCCTAAGGTAGGAGTCTAAGGTAGGAGTCTGAGGTAGGAGCAGAGCCAAAGGTAGGAGTCTAAGGTAGGAGTAGAGTCGAAGGTAGGAGTCAAAGGTAGGAGCAGAGCCTAAGGTAGGAGTCAAAGGTAAGAGTCTGAGGTAGGAGTAGAGTCAAAGGTAGGAGTCTGAGGTAGGAGTAGAGTCGAAGGTAGGAGTCTTAGGTAGGAGTAGAGCCTAAGGTAGGAGTCAAAGGTAGGAGCAGAGCCTAAGGTAGGAGTCTAAGGTAGGAGTAGAGTCGAAGGTAGGAGTCAAAGGTAGGAGCAGAGCCTAAGGTAGGAGTCTAAGGTAGGAGTAGAGTCGAAGGTAGGAGTCTTAGGTAGGAGTAGAGCCTAAGGTAGGAGTCTAAGGTAGGAGCAGAGCCTAAGGTAGGAGTCTAAGGTAGGAGTAGAGTCGAAGGTAGGAGTCAAAGGTAGGAGCAGAGCCTAAGGTAGGAGTCTAAGGTAGGAGTAGAGTCGAAGGTAGGAGTCTAAGGTAGGAGTAGAGCCTAAGGTAGGAGTCTAAGGTAGGAGTAGAGTCTAAGGTAGGAGTCTAAGGTAGGAGTAGAGTCTAAGGTAGGAGTCTAAGGTAGGAGTAGAGTCTAAGGTAGGAGTAGAGCCTCCGGTAGGAGTCTGAGGTAGGAGCAGAGCCTAAGGTAGGAGTCTGAGGTAGGAGTAGAGCCTAAGGTAGGAGTCTGAGGTAGGAGTAGAACCTAAGGTAGGAGTCTAAGGTAGGAGTAGAGCCTAAGGTAGGAGTCTAAGGTACTAGTAGAGTCTAAGGTAGGAGTCTAAGGTAGGAGTAGAGTCCAAGGTAGGAGTCTAAGGTAGGAGTAGAGCCTAAGGTAGGAGTTTAAGGTAGGAGTAGAGTCCAAGGTAGGAGTCTAAGGTAGGAGTAGAGCCTAAGGTAGGAGTCTAAGGTAGGAGTAGAGTCTAAGGTAGGAGTCTAAGGTAGGAGTAGAGCCTAAGGTAGGAGTCTAAGGTAGGAGTAGAGCCTAAGGTAGGAGTCTGAGGTAGGAGTAGAGTCCAAGGTAGGAGTCAAAGGTAGGAGTAGAGCCTAAGGTCGGAGTCTAAGGTAGGAGTAGAGCCTAAGGTAGGAGTCTAAGGTAGTAGTAGAGTCTAAGGTAGGAGTCTAAGGTAGGAGTAGAGCCTAAGGTAGGAGTCTAAGGTAGGAGTAGAGCCTAAGGAAGGAGTCTGAGGTAGGAGTAGAGTCTAAGGTAGGAGTCTAAGGTAGGAGTAGAGCCTAAGGTAGGAGTCTGAGGTAGGAGTAGAGTCTAAGGTAGGAGTCTAAGGTAGGAGTAGAGCCTCAGGTAGGAGTCTAAGGTAGGAGCAGAGCCTAAGGTAGGAGTCTAAGGTAGGAGCAGAGCCTAAGGTAGGAGTCTAAGGTACTAGTAGAGTCTAAGGTAGGAGTCAAAGGTAGGAGTCTAAGATAGGAGTAGAGCCTAAGGTAGGAGTCAAAGGTAGGAGTCTAAGATAGGAGTAGACCCTAAGGTAGGAGTCTAAGGTAGGAGTAGAGCCTAAGGTAGGAGTCTAAGGTAGGAGTAGAGCCTCAGGTTGGAGTCTAAGGTAGGAGCAGAGCCTAAGGTAGGAGTCTAAGGTAGGAGCAGAGCCAAAGGTAGGAGTCTGAGGTACTAGTAGAGTCTAAGGTAGGAGTCAAAGGTAGGAGTCTAAGATAGGAGTAGAGCCTAAGGTAGGAGTCTGAGGTACTAGTAGAGTCTAAGGTAGGAGTCAAAGGTAGGAGTCTAAGATAGGAGTAGAGCCTAAGGTAGGAGCAGAGCCTAAGGTAGGAGTCTAAGGTAGGAGCAGAGCCAAAGGTAGGAGTCTGAGGTAGGAGCAGAGCCTAAGGTAGGAGTCTAAGGTAGGAGTAGAGTCGAAGGTAGGAATCTTAGGTAGGAGCAGAGCCTAAGGTAGGAGTCTAAGGTAGGAGCAGAGCCTAAGGTAGGAGTCTAAGGTAGGAGCAGAGCCTAAGGTAGGAGTCTAAGGTTGGAGAAGAGTCTAAGGTAGGAGCAGAGCCTAAGGTAGGAGTCTAAGGTAGGAGCAGAGCCAAAGGTAGGAGTCTGAGGTAGGAGCAGAGCCTAAGGTAGGAGTCTAAGGTAGGAGCAGAGCCTAAGGTAGGAGTCTGAGGTAGGAGCAGAGCCTAAGGTAGGAGTCTGAGGTAGGAGTAGAGCCTAAGGTAGGAGTCTAAGGTAGGAGCAGAGCCTAAGGTAGGAGTCTAAGGTAGGAGCAGAGCCTAAGGTAGGAGTCTAAGGTACTAGTAGAGTCTAAGGTAGGAGTCTGAGGTAGGAGCAGAGCCTAAGGTAGGAGTAGAGTCTAAGGTAGGAGTGTAAGGTAAGAGTTGAGCCTCAGGTAGGAGTCTAAGGTAGGAGTAGAGCCTAAGGTAGGAGTCAAAGGTAGGAGCAGAGCCTAAGGTAGGAGTCTAAGGTAGGAGTAGAGCCTCAGGTAGGAGTCTGAGGTAGGAGTAGAGTCTAAGGTAGGAGTCTGAGGTAGGAGCAGAGCCTAAGGTAGGAGTAGAGTCTAAGGTAGGAGTCTAAGGTAAGAGTTGAGCCTCAGGTAGGAGTCTAAGGTAGGAGTAGAGTCTAAGGTAGGAGTAGAGCCTCAGGTAGGAGTCTAAGGTAGGAGCAGTAATGCAGACTATATGGCTCCTTAAAAAAGCTGTCTGGAGATACAATCTTCATTTAGTCTCACACATTTGCCAGCTAATGAAGTCTTTTAGTATTAGCAGTAAGAATTTGTGTGAGCTTTTCAGCTGTCTGTGCTGGTCATGAACATGTGTTCTATTTGTAACGTTCTATCTGAAACACAGGGGGGCTGTGTTTCAGTAGTAAATGAAAATTCCTCATAATTATTATATTTCTGTCAAATAGACAATGTATAAATTGCACTTGCCAAAAAGGGCCAAAATAATAATAAAAAAACTTCCTGACCTGAATCTAAATGAAAAATATGACAGTGACAATGCAGGAATTACTGCTTTCCAACTGAGCATAAAATATTGAATTGAGAACAGCAGGCTTTTCTCAATCTGATTAATGCAGATTATTTGAATAGACCAGGTTACACTGTGATCCACAAAACCAGCTCTGAAGGAACTGAGATGCTTTTAAAATGTACTCCAGCGGATTAGAGTGCGTTACGTTGACAGGTGAGCACGTGTTTGCGTTCTGTCCTGAGAAAGATGCAGTTGGTGAGCAGGATTCTGACTGTGCATGAAAGCCTCCACCACTGTGTGTGTCATCAGAAATATGCGCATGCAAAGCAGAGTGTTTCTCAGCATACAGCGCTAAGCCCGTCACTGCCTCACACCACTCTCTGCACATGGTTTTTTATGGCCTTCTTTTCTGATTCTCAGAGTGATAGGTGAATGTCCTGGTTTCATTGCAGCAGAAATAATAGCTGCTGACAGACAAAAACAAAGCCGTCTTACATAACATTGTATCCAATAAAGGGTACAGTGGGGAAAAGCTGGCTTTGAAGTTCAAACCGAAATCAACCCAAAGATATTGAGAGTAATAACAGTGAAGTTGCCATCTGGGCGCAGGGAAAGTAATACTGTTGAATTTTTGTGTTCCCTGCTGAAAGTGACTCAGGATGTATGGATCTTCTGCATAAAAGCTTTTCACATAATCTTCCCTTCATAAGGCCAGTGCGTGCGTCATACATGAATGATTCATGATGTCATATTATTGTTATTACATAATTTTTGTCCTTTGGTGTATATAGTACTTTGGTGGTAGCTGTAAGACATTTCAGTTTAAAGTGCAAAAAAATGTTATGTGACATTTTACTTAAGTCCAGTGCACTACACTGAAGTTGCATTTAAAATGCTTCAGCAAGTGCACAGGTCATGCACACAATGTCCTACTCTCATACATAATCAACATTTCACTTTTGTGTCACTTAATCAAAACATCCAGTACAATATCTGTGATATGCAGTCTTGGATGAAAGCATAATGTGTTTGCAGTGTGCTTAAGGAAACTTTTTCTTGTGTCTCTTTTAACTTGTGTTACTCGTGAAACTGACATTCTTTTGTGGAGCATATCCCCTTTGCATTGTATGACTTCTGGCCCAGTTAGCTGTTAGTCACACGGCTGTGGACTGATGTCACATTGTGCTCTTCTCTGCTTATTGCTCAAGATCAGCTTTGAAAACAGAACATTCTGTGGGCAGAAGACAAACACTGACAGAATTCAGCTCTACATGTGCTACAGTCACCACAACATACTGAAAAAGCCAAACAGCTCACTCCCCCTTTCCAAATTCTACCTGGTTATCAGTGAGTATTACTGTTTTAAAACTGATTATATCCAGATCATACAGCCTGTGGTTAACACATGGCCAACTCTGCAGTGTTTCTCTTCACAGTCCAGAGTTTCACTGCACCATAGGGATGGCTGGAGTTTCCTTAATGGGGGGTGGCTCTGTTGCCATAGATTGAGGTTTAAAAAATCCTTTAGTCAACAGCATGGCACATAAGCATATAAAGCCCAGTGCACAAACCAGCCCTCTCCTGTTGGGAGCTCGTCCTCCACCTACGCCCCCGTCGTACCCTTCATACACACTTTGATCTCATCTCTTTGTGCCAGTTCCCTCTCTGGAGATTCTGATGGCAGTTGTGACAGAGCCGGGCAGAGTCTGGGTTATTGCTGCTGGACAGGGAAGGAAGGGCACCACAAAGGAGGGGGTCAGGCTGAGTGAAGGGGGTCCAGGCACTGAGGACGGGCTCAGAGCTGGGAGAGCTCAGCCGAAAGAGAGACAGGCAGGTCTTTGAATTGTGTGACGGGTGAAGAAAAGGTTTTACATAACAGAGCTCAGTGCAATACCCTACCTCACAATGTGTTGAGAATTCATGTACTGCATTGGAAATTAGTAAAGCCTTTTCTATTTTATATCTTCCAGTATATTAATCATCTATTCCATTGAGAGAAGGGGGGGGAAAGAGAGAGAAACACAGAGAGAAAGCGAGAAAGCATGAGTGAAGGAGAAGCTGAGATAAAGAGAGATAAGACCAAACAAAAGGAACTTAAATCTGGACTAAAAACACTTGTACGCTACAGTAAGGACAGTCTGTTGTGTCAAGAAGAACCTGTGACAGATATGTGTAACAGTTTGCCAGTCTTATTATAATGAGATATGTTTATTATCATGGCCAATGGCCAGATATAATAAATTCCATGTAAGCCCCTACACGGTCCGTAACATGGCTTCACACAGATACAGACCCAGGGCTAATCCCTGCTAAAACCTGCTGTGTCACAGCTCAGCTTGCACATGTAGACTGTGTTCTCAGAAGTTGCAGGATGCATGCTGCAGAACCTGTGATAAATACATCATATGTGAGGACACAAGCCGGTGTAAAGTCAGCCATCTTTCATCATTTTATGCATTTTCCTCTCAAAAACCTCTACACGTCAATAAAACGTAATTACAGTTCAAGGGCTGACCACACCACTGCAGGACGGGAACAAAAGCGAAAACATTGTGGTTATTTTTCATAGCTCCTTAACAGTCTTTCCATCCAAGGCTAGCTGGTCTCATGACTCGCTGTGTGATTGTGCGTTTGGAGTGCTCACAGCCTTTCACTCCACTCCATATGCACTCATCTGTGGGCCTGGCTCAATTTAAATGTTATTAAGATGACAAATGACTCACTGTTGTACTGTTGTGCTGAATATGTAACAATACCACATGCAGATTTTTATATCTGCCAGTTACAGTGTTGTTTTCATAGTTTCTCAGAATCTAAACAAAAGCACAATGGTTTCTCACTGACTGAATGATTAATGGTAATGAAGTAGCGCACCCACAGACCCAGGCTTGTGCGTGCTGGCTGAGCCCTGGGGCTGAGGAGCAGAGCTGTATTAGCCTGATGTTGTAGAGCCTTCGGCCTGCAGCACAGTACACCGTAGCCTGCAGTGATTGTTTCCTTTTATCTACACATACAAAATGTATGTATACATCAATTATGCATCATAATTATAAATGTATTCATGAATGTGCACATACTATGTGCAGATTGAGAAAGCCAGGCAACATTTTTTAATGTTTTTCTGATGTTGTGATTGTAGTGGAGGGCTGGGGGTGGGGCTATAGCAGTCATAGCCCCCTCTGCAGTAGTCCTGTCTGGATCACCATACAGGTGATCCCATTCCATGACTTTTCAAACCCATTATGTACACAGGTCACACCTTTCAGAAAATACATCTGTGCATTACATTCTGATGTATCAGTCACTGCACTTTTACTTCCAGCCCTCCAAAAAAAAAGTTATGCTCTTCTGTGATTCATGCTCTGTTTGTACTTCTGCCCTCTTTGTGTCTTTTGTCTCTTTGTGTCGTCTGCCCTCATAAAAATAACACAACAAATGACCAACTCTGTAAAGATGTTTGCTGCACTCTCTCTTTCACAAAGTGCAGTCCAGTGATGTAATGTTGCTTTGTTGGGGTCATAGTGTGTCGTGTTTTGGCTCAATTGCTGGCACAGGGTCGACGGGTTTGAATCCGACACAGTGCCTTTCCACACTGACATTCCATTTCTCTTCATTCACATCTGCTTTTCCTCAGAGCCACCATTAAAATATGAGTTTGGGGGTCATGCGAGTTTTATTATTATTCACCTTCAAACACTGGAACATTTCAATGACACTTCCTTCTTTTCCATTTGTTTATTTAAATGCAAGGTTACTGTCAAACAGTAGCACAATGATGAACAATCTTCAGAACATGTTTTTCTTTATCCGCAGAGAGAAAAAAATCTTTTGCAATGCAAAAATATTCATTTGTATACAGCATGTTGTACTTAATGGACTAAACACCGGTTGCAAAATGGCACCAAATCACAGGATATGAAAACTCCTTAACACTCTACAGTTTCATTATTCATGTGCCAGCAGAATGATTCATAACACATTCAATTAAAGCTTCAGTTTGCCAGTAGAATGAGTCTCAAAATCACACTTACAGTACAACCTCAGAGATACCGAAATCACAGATGCAAAACCAGTCAACCAAATGGGTACAAACCAAGAAGTATCATTCTAACAATGCATTATCAATTTCACACTCTGGTAGAAAAAGGCCAGCACTGAACCCTAACTCTGTCGCTCAAATCTCCGTTTTTACCATAATGTTTCTGATCTGCATCTCATCATTTCTTTGAGGTCTTAACAGCAAATAGTCACATGGACTGCAGTTTTTTTCTAATCCAAATTTGGATCACAATCATATCTGGCTCAAATCTGATTCCTACCCATGACCTTTGCCTGACCAATCAAATCAGGCTGAATAGATTTTGTTTTCGTTCCCCTCTGGATGCAGCACTGACACTGACCGTCACTCCAAGCGCAGAATAACAAACGGCACAGCGATTTCAGCAGATAATCTCCAGCTAGCAGCTTTTCTCAACAAGTGAATGATATCTGCTCACTGTACTGAGCCTCCCAAAAACCAATCTGAGAAATGAATCGGCCCTGAGCTTAAGGGCTGCTATCCACTCTCAGCCTGTCTTACTTTCATTGATAAAAAAACATGTAAAATTCACTACACAGCTACACAAAACTGCACAAAGGAACAGTTTTAACCCTACTGCCAAAGAATACCCTTTGGAAAATTTTACAAGACAAATAACAGAAATGAATACTAAAGTCTAAAGACTAAAACTAGTTTTACAAACTGGGAACAAATTGGGAGGCAAACAACTACCTATCCAGCTAAAAAACAAAAACAGCCACACACAATTACAATGAAAACTAAACGCTAGTACAAGTATCTACCTTCATATTATCTACGTTAGAAGAAGGCAAACAAAGAACAGAAAAAAAGTCACAATTTCTATCAATAATAAAAGCTAAAAACAAACCTCTCCTGCCATAATGTGTACATTTAAGGGTGTATTGGAAACGAGCGAGCAGCGGCACCTCCTGCTGTAGGTTAAAAATACACACCTCTAACACACTCCTTCAGCAGCCTCTTTTGTCATTAAACACAGCGGCCTGTGCACTGGACTCCTTCTGTCTCACACTTTCCCTGCTTAAAGCTTTGATGAGACACACAGTATTTAGCTCTTTTTTTTGTTATTTTCAGCAAGGAATACAGGATGCAGGTGAACGTACAGTGCGAGCTGAGAGAAAACCCCACTGCTGGCCTGCCTGTTGGTCACACCAATGGCAGAGAAGCCCACATAAGAATAAGGAAAGGTAACTATTATAATCAATAAAGCAATCAGATTGTTTAAATCTGTGTATTTGTAGTCAATTTCAGAGTCACATGATTTTAGAATTTATTACCACCTTCAGTTTCCAAGACAATCATATTTCTGAGGTTCTACTGTCCATCAGCTATTTATTTTATCAAATATGCATGAGATACTCTCATTCAGTTTTTTTCCATCAGTGCTATGAAGGATGTTCCTACAGCAAAACATGAGGGCAGAGGACGTGATTCATAAATGTAACGAACACGGTGTGTGACTCATAAATGTAACGCATACGGTGTGTGACTCATAAATGTAACGCATATGGTGTGTGACTCATAAATGTAACGCACACGGTGTCTGACTCATAAATGTAACGCACACGGTGTGTGACTCATAAATGTAACGCACACGGTGTGTGACTCATAAATGTAACGCACACGGTGTCTGACTCATAAATGTAACGCATATGGTGTGTGACTCATAAATGTAACGCACACGGTGTGTGACTCATAAATGTAACGCATATGGTGTGTGACTCATAAATGTAACGCACACGGTGTCTGACTCATAAATGTAACGCATACTGTTTGTGACTCATAAATGTAACGCACACGGTGTGTGACTCATAAATGTAACGAACATGGTGTGTGACTCATAAATGTAATGCACACGGTGTCTGACTCATAAATGTAACGCACACGGTGTGTGACTCATAAATGTAACGCACACGGTGTGTGACTCATAAATGTAACGAACATGGTGTGTGACTCATAAATGTAACGCACATGGTGTGTGACTCATAAATGTAACGCACACGGTGTGTGACTCATAAATGTAACGCATATGGTGTGTGACTCATAAATGTAACGCATACTGTTTGTGACTCATAAATGTAACGCACACGGTGTGAGACTCATAAATGTAACGCACACGGTGTCTGACTCATAAATGTAACGCACACGGTGTGTGACTCATAAATGTAACGCACACGGTGTGTGACTCATAAATGTAACGCATACGGTGTGTGACTCATAAATGTAACGCACACGGTGTGTGACTCATAAATGTAACGCATACGGTGTGTGACTCATAAATGTAACGCATACTGTTTGTGACTCATAAATGTAACGCACACGGTGTGTGACTCATAAATGTAACGCACACGGTGTGTGACTCATAAATGTAACGAACATGGTGTGTGACTCATAAATGTAACGCATACTGTGTCTGACTCATAAATGTAACGCACACGGTGTGTGACTCATAAATGTAACGCATATGGTGTG
Source organism: Albula glossodonta (assembly GCA_019788955.1). Lineage (NCBI taxonomy): Eukaryota > Metazoa > Chordata > Actinopteri > Albuliformes > Albulidae > Albula > Albula glossodonta. Next base: position 44,946 of record JAFBMS010000185.1, read on the forward strand.
TGACTCATAAATGTAACGCACACGGTGTCTGACTCATAAATGTAACGCATACTGTTTGTGACTCATAAATGTAACGCACACGGTGTGTGACTCATAAATGTAACGAACATGGTGTCTGACTCATAAATGTAACGCACACGGTGTGTGACTCATAAATGTAACGCACACGGTGTGTGACTCATAAATGTAACGCACACGGTGTGTGACTCATAAATGTAACGCACACGGTGTCTGACTCATAAATGTAACGCATACTGTTTGTGACTCATAAATGTAACGCACACGGTGTGTGACTCATAAATGTAACGAACATGGTGTGTGACTCATAAATGTAACGCACACGGTGTCTGACTCATAAATGTAACGCATATGGTGTGTGACTCATAAATGTAACGCACACGGTGTGTGACTCATAAATGTAACGCATATGGTGTGTGACTCATAAATGTAACGCACTCGGTGTGTGACTCATAAATGTAACGAACACGGTGTGAGACTCATAAATGTAACGCATACTGTTTGTGACTCATAAATGTAACGCACACGGTGTGTGACTCATAAATGTAACGCATATGGTGTGTGACTCATAAATGTAACGCACATGGTGTGCCGGTTTCAGAGCCGCTGCTCTTGGAGCAGAGATTCAGGTCATGTGACAGTACAATGAAGGTCGTTGGTGCCAAACTGCATGCAGCCGCAGGGTCCTGGAATGGGGGGGTCACGCTGGGACGGGGCGGGGGGGGTTCACGCCGAGCTTCACAGCTGAGTGACGTACGAGGGGGGGGGCTCCTCCGTGTATGAGAGCAAAGGCCGAAACTCGCCCTTCTTCTGTGAGGACAGTAAAAAAGTGGGAGGCGTGCCCAAACTCTTGGAGTTCATTTCCATTTTTGGAGCTTCTGGGGAGAACGTGAAGTTTGCCACCTGAGGAAACACACACACATGCACATGCACACACACACACACACACACACACACACATGCACACACACACACACACACACACACATGCACACACACATGCACACACACACACACACGTGCTAAAGTAAGGTTCACACATAAGAGCCATGACCAAACATGAATGACTGGCCTTCATTTGCAGTGGCAGGGTGAGACGGCTCTCTGAGGGTCTGCAGAGAGTAAAAAGGAGGCTCTGACACAGTGAGTCCCACACTCTCTCAGCTGGGGGCCCAACCCCACAGACACTACAGCACCACACACACTACGGCACCACAACACTACAACCCCACAGACACTACAGCACCACAACACTACAGCACCTGCGCCTGGAGCAATGCAATTCTTTTTAATGGAAATGAAGGCTTTTAGTCTTGACCACCCCCTTGTGGATATAATGAGGCATGACACTCAATTTAGTCCTGGATATTTCTGAGGCCCTCAGTGAGCCCTGTCTGATGGACAGATGTTCGGAATTGGGCACTCAGCTTGATTATGCTCAATTATTCCACATCCAGGTGAGGATACCTGTAAGGTGAGTCAGGGAAAGGCTGGACTCTGCTGTACACCTGAAGGGCCTGTGTGTGGGCAGCACACCTGAAGGGCCTGTGTGTGGGCAGCACACCTGCAGGGCCTGTGTGTGGGCAGCACACCTGAAGGGCCTGTGTGTGGGCAGCACACCTGAAGGGCCTGTGTGTGGGCAGCACACCTGCATGGGTTGTGTGTGGGCAGCACACCTGCAGGGCCTGTGTGTGGGCAGCACACCTGCATGGGCTGTGTGTGGGCAGCTGCGTGTGGGCACCTGTGTGGTGGCACATACCTCCACCTTGCTGCGCTTGGCTGAGCGGTTGGTGCGGCACACAGAGGCGATGATGAGGGCGAAGGTGGAGAGGATGAGCGTGGCGCAGGGGAAGGTGAAGAGCAGATTACTGGTCACTGTCAAAAACATCACAGAGATACAGTTTTAAAAAATTTAAAAAATCGGAAATTTATGCAAAAACTGTGTGTCCCTCTGGAGTTCCCACACTCAGCCCTGCAGCACCCTTGTGTATGCAGGATTTCATCGCTGTCAGTCTCCCGCCATTATGAAATTAACACAGACTGCGCATGTCAGTCAATAAATCAATCAAATGATATCAATTAAAAGATTTAAACTCTCTCTACAGGAATCAATCGTCACATGGAGCATTACAGAAAATTATTATGAATATGAGACATGCATTCTTCATGGCATTCATAGATACTGTGGTCTCAAAAAGGACAATCGCTTTATAGTGGGTCTGATAAACAGCTAGCAGCTGGTTTGTGAGCTAGCACTCACTGGATAAACAGTTAGCAGCTGGTTTGTGAGCTAGCACTCACTGGATAAACAGTTAGTAGCTGGTTTGTGAGCTAGCACTCACTGGATAAACAGTTAGCTGCTGGTTTGTGAGCTAGCACTCACTGGATAAACAGTTAGCAGCTGGTTTGTAAGCTAGCACTCACTGGATAAACAGTTAGTAGCTGGTTTGTGAGCTAGCACTCACTGGATAAACAGTTAGCAGCTGGTTTGTGAGCTAGCACTCACTGGATAAACAGTTAGCAACTGGTTTGTAAGCTAGCACTCACTGGATAAACAGCTAGCAGCTGGTTTGTGAGCTAGCACTCACTGGATAAACAGTTAGTAGCTGGTTTGTGAGCTAGCACTCACTGGATAAACAGTTAGCAGCTGGTTTGTGAGCTAGCACTCACTGGATAAACAGTTAGCAACTGGTTTGTAAGCTAGCACTCACTGGATAAACAGTTAGCAGCTGGTTTGTGAGCTAGCACTCACTGGATAAACAGTTAGTAGCTGGTTTGTGAGCTAGCACTCACTGGATAAACAGTTAGTAGCTGGTTTGTGAGCTAGCACTCACTGGATAAACAGTTAGCAGCTGGTTTGTAAGCTAGCACTCACTGGATAAACAGTTAGTAGCTGGTTTGTGAGCTAGCACTCACTGGATAAACAGTTAGTAGCTGGTTTGTGAGCTAGCACTCACTGGATAAACAGTTATCAGCTGGTTTGTAAGCTAGCACTCACTGGATAAACAGTTAGTAGCTGGTTTGTGAGCTAGCACTCACTGGGTGCTCAGCACTGGCTTTGGAAGGGCGATGTTTGAGTTCCTGCAGTTTGAGCATGTGTTCAGAAAGGCTGAGCAACGGCCTGACCTCCTCTGAGCCTCCTGACCTCCTCCGAGCCTCCTGACCTCCTCTGAGCCTCCTGACCTCCTCCGAGCCTACTGACCTCCTCCGAGCCTCCTGACCTCCTCCGAGCCTCCTGACCTCCTCCGAGCCTACTGACCTCCTCTGAGCCTCCTGACCTCCTCCGAGCCTCCTGACCTCCTCTGAGCCTCCTGACCTCCTCCAAGCCTCCTGACCTCCTCTGAGCCTCCTGACATCCTCCAAGCCTCCTGACCTCCTCCGAGCCTCCTGACCTTCTCTGAGCTTCCTGACCTCCTCTGGTCAAAACTTCCCAGGGTTTGGACAACATATACCCTTATAAGCTAATTACAAATCTAATCAATATACCAGCCTCATGAATCAATTAAACACCCAATTACTCATTATAATATGCACTGTGAATAATTTAAGGATATGAAATGGATGAGTGTATAAAACTCCCACTAGGTCACCCTTACAAAATATATTCAGTAACACTATACTTGGAGGGGTTTACATGGACATTCATAACGTCATACATAACCCATTTATAACACATTCATGAATGTTATAGAAACCTTTATGACAATTGTGATCATTCAAAATGTATGTGTTTATGTGATATGTGATATACATATGGAACAGAATGTCATACTACAGGATATAGTGGCAGCTGAACAAAGTCAAAGTCATATATTAATAGTTTTTGTTCTAACGTATTTTGATATTTTATCTTATGTGATATTCCAGTTGACATTTATGGCACAAATAAACATAAATGCCGAATAAAGGCATTATGAAAGCTGTTGCTAATGTTCCCTCGTGGATGGGCTATCAATTCTTTATGTATGGTGGAAACCCCCTGCAGTCAATTGCCTCCCTGTGCTCCCCCAGTCAGCCAGCAGCAGGTCTGTGTGTGTCTCTGCCTCACGCCACACATGCTCACACATGACACAAACAGGGTCATCAAGGTGTACAGTGAGCGCAGCTCTTCACAATCTCCTTGAACAAACTATCCGTCCTGTAAAACAGTCACACGTTTTGTAATCCGGCAGAGCACAGTTCAGCGCTGTGCTCAAGTCAAGTCACAAGACAGCGCCCTGAAAGTCACAGGCATTCCAGCTATCAGTCACAGCTAATCCATCCGGCACAGACATGCCGGGACCTGCTGTGGAGCTCTGCTGTTTCGAAATTCACTGAAATGGCTTGCAGTACCACGAATGTGTACACTGTACAACAACTATAATGTTCCTGTTTTTCACAGCCATATCTGTAACCAACAAGAACAAAAAAATGCAGGAATGCCATTGGAAGATGGATCTCTGGTCGCTGCCGGGCAGTGTGGGGTCTTGCCTCCTGTTTCTCTGAATAACCAGGTCAGAGATCACACACTGCATCAGCATGACTCAGCAGAACCCCTGATCAGTGACACAGAAGAACCCCCTGATCAGTGTGCCGATGGGACTTACGGTCTCGCCACACTTTGATGTCATAGGACGTCTGCAGGGCACTGATGTCGTTCCTCACAGTCATGTTCAGGCAGTACTTGCCAGTGGATGTGAAGGTGTAGTTGAGGGTGAATATATTTCCGTACAGTTTGACCCAGTGGCAGGAGGCAGGATAAACTGGCACACAGTTTGGTATCATTGACCAGCATATCCACATCGGAGGGCTACTCACACACACAGGGAAAAAAAAGAAAGCAGGAAAGCCAGTCTGTTAAATCTGTACATGGAACTAATGTCCATATATCTTTACATTTATAAACATCAGAACATGTGGGAAATAACTTTTAAAGGCAAACAAGCAAAAATGCTTTTGTTGACAATAGTTTGTATCATATTTATCAGAGGATGGATTGAAATGAACTGAACCTGGGGTTCATTTAAAAGGGCAAACAGCCATGTGTATTTATGAACATTATTAAGTGTAGCGCTGCTTTACAGAACAACACTAACCTTCCGCCCACAAACACAGAGAGGCTCGTGGTCTGGGACACTTTGAAGTCTGACGGTCCCACCAGCTCAATTGTGCGGATGGCATCTGCAAAACAGCAGTGACCCAGATCAACAGAGGCTAATGTCAGTCTGCGCTAATGAGCAAGGGCTTGGCAAAGCAAACAGTCACGGCCACACTCGGCCACACTCATTCAACTTTATAATTATATTCAACTTTATAATAATAAACCCACTTTTTTTAACAACACTGACCTACATTTCCTTTCTTCTTTTAAGGAAAATATTCCGATTTTTCTTGGCTAAATTAAACTAATGTGCTGAAGTAATAACATTTAATCACATGAAATATATATATATATATACATATACACACACTCATGTAGGCATTCACAATAACAACACAAACATAGCCACAACAAAAACAACCCTGCTGCATCCACAGAACAGTTTGAAAATAAAAACACTCAATGTTATTTTGCGACTGGTTGTCAGCACAGATTGGTTGGCTGGCAGAGTTAATTCCAAAAAACACAGAGGGACGTCATTAAGATGATTCATTAATGTATAGCATGCACAGCTAAGTGTGCACTCTCGCAGCACTTAAATGTAAAATAGGCTTATACCAACAAACATTAGACTTCCAGCATGCTAATCGAGTAAACTATGGACGAGCGTGTGTACTGGCCTGAATCGGAATAGCCCTGACCATGTCATTCAGATTGTGAACCGTGTGACGCGCAAACTGTGCCGTTTGGAAAGCGACACATGAAGCACATCAAGCGTTCAGAGTGAAAACGGCTTTTTGATGTTTTTATTCAGCATGAAACGTCTTCATTTAAATGGTATAAGTTCCCGGAACAGTGGAAAACAGCAACTAAGATCTCGAACAACTTCTCATAAACTTACAAACTACACAAAACAATGTGATAGTACAATGTGCGCACATAGAATACAATTATATGATTTAAAGACTTAAAAATAAAATCAAGCGAACATTTGCCCTGTGAAGCAGATGGAAATGCTCCAACTTTCAGGGGAACCGCACCTTGCGTGTGTTGGATTCTGTTCCAGCTGTGATGTGGGTTAACTGAGGCTGCGGAAAGGCTGTTAGTGAAACGTACCCAACACCTTCAGGTCTGTGGAGTAGAACCCCGTCAGCCGCGTGTGTCTTGCCCAGTAGGCTCCCAGTGTCAGTCGGACGGTGTAGTTTCCTGAGGAGTTGTAATTGTACCGGACAAACGGCTCCTTCCTCACTATCACCTCTCTGGAGGTAAAACGATGGGGAGAGAAGAATTAATAAAATAATTAACAAACAGTTATCTGGGGTCCATAAAACCCTGTTTCCTTTCTTTAAATATCAAACCATGGATATATACATATAAGAAATAATTGTAATTAAAAATTACGAAAGCTTACCCATTGCCCAGGTCCCAGGTGTATGTAAATTTTACGTAGCGGAACATATGTCCTGGGTCAAGCAGCTCAAAGGAGGCTTCCGTCGGTATGTCTGCAGCTAGTTCCCCGCTGCTTCGTACGTAAGTTTCATTTCCGTCAATTTGACGAAAGGTCATTTTTCCCGATACCATTTCTGCAAGGGAAATAATTAATGTTGTTGGTTGGTAAGCATGTAAAGGTTTCCGCCAAACATTCAGAATGAAACCCTTCCAAGAGAGTACCTGATAAGTTGATTGTATCGTCGGTGAGGACGGCCTTGCGCACCACACTGATGTAAAAGTAAGCGAAGACCGCGATGCATTTCATCCTGCCATCAGCAAAGAAGATTTGTAACTACAACAAGATCTGACTGAAGACGCTGCTTTAGTAGAAGTAGTTTTAACTTGTTTTAAATTCGAGAATGTGTTAATATCTTGATACCAATACTTACATACTGTTTAATACAATTCAGTCAAATAAAACGCTGATTGACCCAAAGAGGAATATGCCAGCCCTGTTGTAAATACATCAGGCCTTTTGAAAATCAAAGTTAGTTGAAAGTGATTCCTTTCAGAAGGCCCTAATTAATTCCCTTGTGGGACTACGAATATACATCCACAATAAGAGAATAATTACCGACACATATACATGTAGGCACATCCACTTCTCACTAGGAACAGGACGAAGGCGACAGGGCGGCTGCTGGAGAGCAAAGCACGGCTTCTGAGTGGAACTCTGGACGGACACGCTTGTTAAACTACAGCTGACGACTTGTTTTCTTCAAAGCCACTCAAGTCGTGACCATGTTACTTCAATCTAGAGCAAAGCGTTAAATCTCGGCCACGTGTTTTTCAGTTTAAAATAAATCATGGCAGAGTAAACACTAGCAGACAGACTTAATATTATTGCTACTACACAATTAACAAAATATAGAATTCTCATGTTAAATGTATTATGTAGGCTCATATATTTTTAATGATTTCTAATATATTAACTTATTCTGCCCTTCTGTACTTATTTGCTGAGTGCTTAAAACATTAGTGATGCCAACTTCTTCATTGTAAACAGACCAGGTGAATCCAAATGAAAGCTATGATCCTTAATTTATTACAACTTTTAATACACATCAGTCGCTGTGAGAAAGAAATGATTGACATGCTTTTGAGAGGAGTATTGTAGTAGATGCCGGGTGTGCTGGTTTGAGTGTGTAAAGAACTGAAACGCTGCCTTGGCTCTCCACCCAGACCCCATTCAGTCAACTCAAGGCCAGGGATCAAACCCAGATCAGTGATGGAGGAGAGGAGAGAGGAGTCTGAAACAAACTACACTGAGAAATAAGATACAAGTTACTCAACTTACAGTCCAGTAGAGCTTTGGTGCGGACAGACCCACAACTGAGCACACAACACATCACACATGGGCCACAGGTGGTACATGGGGCAATACAGGGGGCTGCTTTTAGCAAAACATGATAAAGCGCAGCTGCAGTGGACTAAGAAAAGAAAACACTGGACCCTGGGGGATGGGAAAACATTTCCTGGTCTGATAACTCCCATTTCCTGAAATTTCACGCTGATGGGACGGCCAGGATGTTGTGAAAACCACAAGTCTGTGCATCTATGATGCAGTGTGTCACACCTGCAGGATGGGGGCGCTGTGCTGGGGTGGGTGAGTGTTCATGGCACACATAGGGCCTTTGATGAAGGTGGAGCAGTGTTTGAGTGCTGGATCTCTGCCGGTTAGGCATACCCCTCCCTGCATGGCCACAGTGCCTCCATCTGTAATGGATTCGTTCAGCAGGAGAGGGCGTCCTGTCCTGGAGCAGGGCCAAGGACGCGCAGCTCAATTAAGCTAACTGCAGTGGCCTCCCCAGTCACCAAATCTCAGCCCAATCATTATGTGTGGGATCAGATGGAGCAGCCGTTTGGAGAAGAGATCCTCCACCAGCCAGCTCAACTCAGCTGCATTATGGGAGTCAGCCCGGCCCAGCACCCCCGCTCAGTCCCTGGCCTGAGGAACCGAGGCTGCTCTGAGGGCAGCAGTGGGCACAGGTGTCCCTAATGTTACACACACGCAATGTGTATGTTATACACAGTCCAAGGGCTGCACAGTTACTGAGGGCAGCAGTGGGCACAGGTGTCCCTAATGTTACACACATGCAATGTGTATGTTACACACAGCCCAAGGGCTGCACAGTTACTGAGGGCAGCAGTGGGCACAGGTGTCCCTAATGTTACACACACGCAATGTGTATGTTACACACAGCCCAAGGGCTTCACAGTTACTGAGGGCAGCAGTGGGCACAGGTGTCCCTAATGTTACACACACGCAATGTGTATGTTATACACAGCCCACGGGCTGCACAGTTACTGAGGGCAGCAGTGGGCACAGGTGTCCCTAATGTTACACACATGCAATGTGTATGTTACACACAGCCCAAGGGCTGCACAGTTACTGAGAGGGTGTAGATATCCTGCTGAAGGCACATTTATAGATCTGAACTTCTGATTACAGTTCCTGAACTATTATTTAATTCTGCCACCATCCAATCAAACGTTCCCGTTCAGTCTATCAGACCAAACTTGGGAAGTTGAGTGGGGGCAGATTTATCTCCTGGACGGAGAGGAAATGAGAGGGAATTCCTCAGCAGCGTATTCATGTGATCGGCGGTGTGATGTAGAGACAGATTTGTGTGTGAAATTGGGAGATTTCAGATGAAGCCAGAGAAAACCTTTATGCTAGTAATTTTCTTTGGACACTGAAAGTTTTAAAGAAAGGAGTGTCTGATTATGTACCATTTTTATTTTAGTTCATAAAGCACTTTGCCCTAAAGTCCAGTTTAATTGATCAGACCTTCCCTGAAAAAGTAATATGTCACATAATATGTAATATGTGCGCTGCTTGGGGTAACCCTCTCCCCAGGAAAATATGTGCTTTTGTACTAAACTTGCCCCAGTTTACAAATCCGTGAGGGACAGAAAACAGTAAAAATCCATCTCTAGAGGGCGCTAAGTCACTAAGTGTATTTCCTGTGTTTACACTGAAGCAGTAACTAATCTGACCCACATCAGGACAAACATTACTCTATTTCACTGAGTATAAGCGCTGCATTACATTTGCATCTGTTGCACTCCCAGACTAATGACATGACTTCACCTCCTCTTACTGAAAGTAAAGAGAATAAAGGAAATAGACGGTAGGTTCCCCGTCATCCCCATGAGATTCAGTGTGAACCCAGCAGCAGCAGGTTCCCCAGGCTGTGATTTTACATGTGAAGTAGAGATTCCCCCTGGTGTATGTGGAGAAAGTACTGACTGTGGAAGTCAAAGAGTGGTCTCTGCGTGTGGATTTAGCTACACTGATACTCACCAGCATGTTCCTGATAGACCCCACATCACACTGAATGGGCACTAAATGGGCATTTTAGCTTCCCATGCTGAATCACAGTTACAGCCAATCACTGTCATGGAGAAGGACAGATGCAGAACTGTGTTTTGTAACCCAATTGGGGTGTGTGACTCAAATAGAAAGCATCCCCACTAAAGGATGTGATAGACTGATGTGCGTGTATGTGATGTCAGTCTTTACAAGGACCCCTGATTGGCCAATAAAATTAATGATTCTGCTTAATGGCCACACCTCCTACACCACATTTCACTGTGCAATCGAGCCTAAGGAGCACTTATCTGCAACTGATCACAGGCACAGTATGTGTGTGTGTGTGTGTGTGTGTGTGCGCGTGTGTGTGTGTGGGTCTGTGTGAGTCTGTGTGTGTGTGTGTGTGTGTGTGTGCAATGAGATATTCATTATATGCTAATTCATTGCAACCATTTAAGAAGAACCTGCCAAAATGAGTGAGTGTATTTGTCTGAAAGACACCTGTGTGTGTGGGTCTGTGTGTGTGAGTGTGTGTGTGTGTGTGTGTGTGTGGGTGTGTGTGTGTGTGTGTGTGTGTGTGTGTGTGAGAGAGAGAGAGTGTGTGTGTGTGTGTGTGAGAGAGAGAGAGTCTGTGTGTGTGTGTGCGTGTGTCTTTTCTTGATGAAAAAACACCTCCTCCTCCCCCCTTTTTTGGTAATTTTATGACATTGATTCTTTTCTGGGTAGAGTGATTTTAAAAGTGACATAGTGATGTGTCTGCACACTGCTAATTCGTTAATACCAGCACACACTCTTGCATTTCGAGCACTGGCGTAAGCGGGTCATGAAGGGCCCAGGTGCAGCTGAGTAACTATTGTCTATCTGCTCCTTTTGTAAAACAGACAACTCCAAAATGTCTCAGAAATACTGCAGAATTACTAAGCCTGTCAGAATTTAACGTTCTTAATCCTTTATCAGTCGATCTGGCCTCAAGGTGAGGCAACCCCCCCCCCCCCCCAGAAATTGGGAGAACAGTTAATATTAGTTGCCATTCTGGAAAAAGAAAGGAGAGGGTGAAGGTGGAGATGGGGAGGAAGAGGGATGCTGGAAATGCTAAGCATGATGGGAAAAGAAGTTTGTGGCGTTTATGTACCTGTATGAGACCGGGAGGGAGATGTGACTGTTATCTGAGAATTCTCCTCCCGAACCTCTGTTTTAGCAAACTTGATGCTTAACCGACCCTGATGAGGGTAGGTTAAATAAAGAAGGCCGTAGACATGAAAGTCTGAATTAATCTGTTTTAATTAGCTACTTAATCCAGTTATGGGCCCCCACCCTCTTGTGGCCTGGTGCAGCTGCCCCACCTGCCCACCTGGAAAGTACCTCAATGGTTTTGACTGTATTTCTATATTATTGAGTTATACATTTAAAATAGCTGCTCATATTATAATGAATCTGTGTGTGGATTAAGAATATATATTATTTGCTCAGCGAGTTACACTAGTGAATACCGGCGTTACACTAATTAACCTACATAAAGCAATAGCAATATCATCACAGATACCATGTTATAATGAAATGGCTGCACAAGAGTGCTCTCTGCAGTTCAATTACAGTATGAATATATGTGTTGTGTGGTTCCAGATGTACTTTATGTCATTACTATTTACACTCATAGCAAAATTGGACAACAGACCTAAGTCGTGCCTCCAACAACCTTTTAAAAGGTATATGCGTGATTTGTGTTATTTACGCAGTTGTGTTTAGTTTAATTTGTCCATTGTAATTGTGGAAGTAACAATATTTCTGTGCAAGGAAAAACAATTGTGACGCGGCACGTCGACAGAAAGTTGAAAGTTACTATAGTGGCCTCAGGGGAGCGCCAGTCACCGGTATTCCGCCCGGTCCAGCCTGGCTCATGAGTAACACAGAGCACTGGGGAGGTGTGACGTCGTGGATCCCACCTTCCCTGCCTCCGCACAGACACACGCAATAAGTTTGACAGTAGGTAGCTTTGCCGTGAGCGCGCGGTTGCGCTTTGTCCCAGCCACTTGTCTCGTTAATTTTTTTCTTTCATTTGTGTAAAAGCCAACTAGTTAGAGGCAAATACTGTGTTTAGTATTCTCTCTAAAACTAATACCTCGATCGGACAACGGTTAAGTGTTTTCTTCATATTATTTTTAGTGAGGAGTAATAAAAATTGATTATTTTTGTAGGGAAAATTAGGACCGTTGAGGAATACAAATATGTCCAGAGACCCTGAAGAAGTGAACAAGCTCACCGAAAGTACTTACAAGGTAAGATTTTGAACCATGATTCCGTCTCCTAACGTTACCTACGTTGCATTGCATCGTGGTTTTAGTTGGTAGGTTTTAAGACAATTCTAGTCATAGGAATTCATTTCGTGTTTCGGAACCTCCTGGTGTGGAAGACCATGGCTTTTTGTAGAGTTCTTGACTGAACAGCACTTGCGTTTCAGGTGAAAATGCTATTCATGGTGAAATGTAAATTCTAACTTCCTCGGAAATTCGACGAGTGTTTCGCGATTGTTTATCTTCGCGCGCGTGCTCGCGAATCTCTTATTTCATGAAAAATCAGACGCCCGCATGCGCTCAGTTACAATATCCCAAAAGCCATAATTTATTTAGCTGTGATTTTTGTCTGTCAGGATTCAGCTGAGCAGCATCTGTGTCATCTGCGTGAGTAGAAACGACGTGATTGGAATACAAAATATTATTGGCTTAAACTTAAGTATTGAAGTAACATTATGTCTTTCATAATGTTGCGTAGTTTGTGAAATAAATTAAGCATTATCGCTGATGTAAATATTGAATGAATAAAAGATCATGACAATGAACAATGAATTACGGTTGTAGAATTGGTTGCCTCATGTTGTCCCAAGAAACTCTTTCCTGCCAAACCTGGTTGGTTTCAGTGTCACGCCCTGATAAGACGGATAGACAGAAATTCATTAATAACTTGTCATGCTAACTTAGTCATTGTAATTCGAGAGCACGAGCGCACACACCTGTATCACAGATTTCAACAGGAAAGCCTTAGCAGTGCCTCAACGGAAAGGAAGCAGCTCGGACATCACTCCGCTTTCCAGAAATCTGTATTTACAAAGAACTAGATGTTACCGATACGTGATATTTCTATTGCATATAGCTGTTATACTGGTAATGCTTTCTACCGGAGTTAAACTTTATGACCGCGTCTCAGAGGGATAGATCCGCTCGTGCAAGGCCTTCATAGCTGGACGCGACTGCAGCTAACGTTCGCTGGGAATTGTGCTGAAGAAACCTGTTTCTTTTTTCTTTTGGTGCGAGCGCTGCATACCTGGCTGGTCATTGTTTGAGAGAGGGTGTGTCTTGGGAATTGAAAGAGGAACTGCTGAGAATTTTATTGTCGGAATTTCAGCTGGGTTTGAGTTTCCTTGAAAATGCTTAAGGACTTTGATCCCAGAGAGCAGTTAGCTTTGTAAAAAAAAAAAAAAAAAAAAGGAACAGGTTAATAATTAAGCGTTTTATTTTATCAAAGATGGTGCATGATATACCACACAAACATTTGCTCTATTGGTACCTGGTTAGAGTTGAGGTTGTCATAGAAAAATATTTTGATAGCTCGTGTCATGTGTCATGTGTAGTTGCTGAATAAAATCTAATTTACCGTTCGGCTGCTATCACACTGGAGGAGTGAATTAGCCTGTTAGATTCATACGTCATGGAGCCCCTTCGGCCAGGACGATCCTAGCCTGACCAGGTAATCATTTATTTTGGTAGTGCATTTCTCATTTCACACCTCAGTTTTGCAATGAATTATTTTGGAACAACAAAACTTACTTAATATGTTATTTTGGTTATTTCTTTCACTGGCTTATTTCTCTTGAGTGTCTCATTGGCCATAGTTATTTTTTTGCATTGTTTTTGATTTGCTGTCCTGGCAATGCTATTAAATTCATGGAGGATATAACGTCGATGTACCACACAGCCTGGCCTGAGGAAATGAACAACAGAGCATAATATTGATAAAATAATAGATCACCAAAATGTATGTATAGGCTTTATTTTGTGAACCATTGCTAATATTTGTTTCAAATGTTATTTAATAAATACTAAAGCTCATTTGATCCTAGTTGTTGAATTATATATTGTTTGTTTGAAATATGATAGAGTAAGAAGCAGTTGACATTTTGAAATATAGCCCCCCCACACACACACACACACACCCCTGCTAACCCACACTTTCTTTTAACTACAAGCCCCATAGCATTGTACAGGTAAGCTGGCACAGACACACTCGAGGCACACTGGCTCACTTAAGGCCACTCTACCTGACAAAACCAGTGTGCTTGGCTAATGCTAGCACAGACACAATGTCTTGTCAGTCTATGCAGTATTTACTCGGTAATGTTTCTCTGACCTACACAGATTAGATTCGTAGGCTTTAAATTTAAGATTCTCTTATCTGCTCAACAGATATTCAATTACTTATGAGGGTGACAGGTGTTGTCTTCCTAGGCTGAGAGAAGTCCTCAAACAGAGGGAGAAGGCAGCGTACATCAGTTTAGTTTCTGAAGACAGTTATTCCCAAAGCTGACCTGCTCATAACCTCAGTCAGGCCCATAACCGCAGTCAGGTTCATAACCTCAGTCAGATTCATAACCTCAGTCAGGCCCATAACCTCAGTCAGGCCCATAACCTCAGTCAGGCTCATAACCTCAGTCAGGCTCATAACCTCAGTCAGGCTCATAACCGCAGTCAGGTTCATAACCTCAGTCAGATTCATAACCTCAGTCAGGTTCATAACCTCAGTCAGGCCCATAACCTCAGTCAGGCTCATAACCTCAGTCAGGCCCATAACCTCAGTCAGGCCCATAACCTCAGTCAGGCTCATAACCTCAGTCAGACCCATAACCTCAGTCAGGCTCATAACCCCAGTCAGGCCCATAACCTCAGTCAGGTTCATAACCTCAGTTAGGCTCATAACCTCAGTCAGGCCCATAACCTCAGTCAGGCCCATAACCTCAGTCAGGCTCATAACCTCAGTCAGATCCATAACCTCAGTCAGGCTCATACCCCAGTCAGGCCCATAACCTCAGTCAGGTTCATAACCTCAGTCAGACCCATAACCTCAGTCAGGCCCATAACCTCAGTGAGGCCCATAACCTCAGTCAGGCTCATAACCTCAGTTAGGCTCATAACCTCAGTCAGGCCCATAACCTCAGTCAGGCTCATAACCTCAGTCAGGCCCATAACCTCAGTCAGGCTCATAACCTCAGTCAGGTTCATAACCTCAGTCAGGCCCATAACCTCAGTCAGACCCATAACCTCAGTCAGGCTCATAACCTCACTCAGACCCATAACCTCAGTCAGGCCCATAACCTCAGTCAGGCCCATAACCTCAGTCAGGCCCATAACCTCAGTCAGGCTCATAACCTCAGTTAGGCTCATAACCTCAGTCAGGCCCATAACCTCAGTCAGGCTCATAACCTCAGTCAGGCCCATAACCTCAGTTAGGCTCATAACCTCAGTTAGGCTCATAACCTCAGTCAGGCTCATAACCTCAGTTAGGCTCATAACCTCAGTCAGGCCCATAACCTCAGTCAGACCCATAACCTCAGTCAGGCCCATAACCTCAGTTAGGCTCATAACCTCAGTTAGGTCCATAAGATTACATTAGGTAAATGAAATGAAGGAACATGTGGAAACAGAGAAGGGTTCTGCAGCCACCTTTGTGGTGTGGGCTGGATTTCCCTGCTGTGGTTGTGATACACTCACACCCTTAAGATGCTGAAGGTCAGTGTTAATCATTACTCAGAGGTACTTAGTCATTATCTTTGCCCTGTGCTATGGTATTTCATTCCCACAGAGAGGGGCGTCTCAGATGAGCCCCCAGCCAGACGGTGTGAGTACTGTCCCGCTGGCTTTAGCGCTGTGACACACACACGTTATCCACTGTCCCACTGGCTTTACATTATCCACGCGTCCTCGCCCTGTCAATCACCGCCCTGAGCATGCGTCAGCCTACATGGGATAATCTGGATATTCTGGATGTCCTTTCCTATGACAGAGTGTCATTCCTATCCTTCACTCTTATGAATGTGTGTCATTCCTGTCCTTCACTCTTATGACAGAGTGTCATTCCAATCCTTCACTCTTATGAATGTGTGTCATTCCTATCCTTCACTCTTATGAATGTGTGTCATTCCTATCCTTCACTCTTATGAATGTGTGTCATTCCTGTCCTTCACTCTTATGACAGAGTGTCATTCAAATCCTTCACTCTTATGAATGTGTGGCATTCCTGTCCTGCACTCTTATGACAGTGTGTCAGTCCTGTCCTTCACTCTTATGACAGCGTGTCAGTCCTATCCTTCACTCTTATGACAGCGTGTCAGTCCTATCCTTCACTCTTATGACAGTGTGTCAGTCCTGTCATTTTCTTTTATAGCAGTGTCAGTCCTGTCCTTCGCTCTTATATCAGTGTCAGTTCTGTCCTTCACTCTTATGACAGTGTTTCAGTCCTATCCTTCACTATTATGACAGTGTGTCAGTCCTGTCCTTCACTCTTATGACAGTGTGTCAGTCCTGTCCTTCACTCTTATGACAGCGTGTCAGTCCTATCCTTCACTCTTAAGACAGTGTGTCAGTCCTATCCTTCACTATTATGACAGTGAGTCAGTCCTGTCCTTCACTCTTATGACAGTGTGTCAGTCCTGTCCTTCACTCTTATGACAGCGTGTCAGTCCTATCCTTCACTCTTATGACAGCGTGTCAGTCCTATCCTTCACTCTTATGACAGTGTGTCAGTCCTGTCATTTTCTTTTATAGCAGTGTCAGTCCTGTCCTTCGCTCTTATATCAGTGTCAGTTCTGTCCTTCGCTCTTATATCAGTGTCAGTTCTGTCCTTCACTCTTATGACAGTGTCAGTCCTGTCCTTCACTCTTATGACAGTGTGTCAGTCCTGTCCTTCACTCTTATGACAGCGTGTCAGTCCTATCCTTCACTCTCATGACAGCGTGTCAGTCCTATCCTTCACTCTTATGACAGTGTGTCAGTCCTGTCATTTTCTTTTATAGCAGTGTCAGTCCTGTCCTTCGCTCTTATATCAGTGTCAGTCCTGTCCTTCGCTCTTATATCAGTGTCAGTTCTGTCCTTCGCTCTTATATCAGTGTCAGTTCTGTCCTTCACTCTTATGACAGTGTCAGTCCTGTCCTTCACTCTTAAGACAGTGTGTCAGTCCTATCTTTCACTCTTATGACAGTGTGTCAGTTCTGTCCTTCACTCTTATATCAGTGTCAGTTCTGTCCTTCAGTCTGTACTTCACACAGCCCATCTATCATGTTCAGCTGTCAGGAACAGCAAAACAATTCTCTGGGTGAAAATTACTTGAAACTATTTAAAATATTTTTCAAATGTTTTAAAACATTTATGCAGGAGGTTTGAAGGTATTAGTAATTACCTCCCAAATTATGATGAGTTATTGTTGATAATGCATTAACTGGTTCCCCGTTATAGAAATGAACCTTTAATTAACCTGAGGCACATAAGTGAGAAGGGTGGAGTCATATTTAATAACCAACACCACTACAAAACAAACCACAGATATTGCTCTGGCACTGAAGCCAGAACCTCTGTCTTATGAGTGGAAATCCCTTTGCACATAGTTTAATTTGTTTCAGTAATGTTCCTCCAATTTTACTTGTCCAAAGGTATCCCCATATTAGATTAAGTGTAGTATTTTGGCAGCACTCCACTGGCTGTTGTTTTACTACCTTGTTCGGGTTAATGATGACATCATTCACCTGTGCCGTGATTGGTGGGGAAAAGTGGCACTGAAAATGCACCATAAAAATCTGTCCAGGTGCACAGACACACGTCTCATACGAGCTAAGCAGGACTGAGTGATACATACAAACGAGATGTGAATCAGACCTGAACAGACTTGGCTGGGTAAAATCAGACCTCACAGCCCAGGAGCCAGGATGCATCCTGTGCTGATTAAAGACCTCATGAAGACACATCAGAGTGTTTGTTTTTTTCTTGAACATGTGCTGTTGTTTTACATTTTGCTAATAAACCACAACATTTAGTTAGTCTGAAAAAAAATCAGAAATTTTTATTGACACAAAGCAAAAAATTGAAGATAAATAACAAAACATTAGTGAGCTACCGAGGAGTACAGTTCTAGTGCGATACCTCATGTTGTCTCAAATTATTATTTTTTTTAAATACTGTATACTGTGTTACTAACAGTAGCAATAGCACCCTGTTACCTTTCCCCATGACGTAGCCTCTGCAGCGGGCTTGGGTCTGTCATTTGGGAGCTCTATGTGCCATCTTTGTTTAGACAAACAGAAAGCTCAGACATGAAGGAGACCCTGGCAGTCCCTCAGATTTGCTCAGTGGTTGTGTTTGGTCAGTGCCTCAGTCAGTGGAATGCCTGTGGTACAGTGGGACTGTCCTGGGTGTCCTGGGTCTGAATGAGGAGCAGGACCAGGCCAGAGTCTGGCATGGACGTGCGGACACGTTTCCACCTGTGGTCCAAATCGAGCTGGGGAAACAAGGCTAGCATGTGCGATTTAACCAACTCCATAAAAGGAGTTATGGAGAGCAAAAACATCATTAGCAAGTTTAAGAGCTTTCAGAGTCTGTCCCCACTCTGACTGCTAATGCAGCCTGTGCTAATGAAACAGTGCGCTTTTCCCGGATGCTCTATCACGGAGAAATCTGCACTCAGGAGTATTAACATATTAACATTAAATATTATGCAGCAAGTATTCCTTTTGCATATCTGTCCCAAAATAGGTTTATCAATTGCTAAACTAAAGCCCAGAAAAAATAGTAAAATTGACTGAAATGTATTGTATGGTTTCCAGTTCTGGTTCCAACGCTGCCTGTCCTGCTGGCTTGCTGTCTTAATATGTAAGATCCATCAAAGTGACCCCACAAACCAAGCTTATGTGATCAGTCAAAGTGACGTCCCAAAGGCAGTATGATCACCCTGTGAGCACAGACAAACCTGCTAGAATTCCTGGAACAGGATTTCAACTTTAACTGGAAGCATACATTCACACCATTGTCCCCCAGCATACACTCGCGCAATTGTCCCCCAGCATACAAACGCACCATTGGCCCCCAGCATACGATTGCACCATTGGCCCCCAGCAGAACAGTGTGGCAGACATTATGTAGTCGCTTTGCTCACTACACGCTGGCACAGGTGATTCACTGCTGGATGTTTTTTTCTAGGAGGGAGATGTTCACTGCTGAAGGTGCTCGCTGGAGAGAACACAGATATTTTACTAAAATCCACTGACCTTTTCTGTGGATTGCAGTTAATGCAATAGATTGAGTTCCTGCCCCAGCGTCTGTTAGTCCTGAGCTGAAGCTGCCGTTCATGACTCATTATAATCAGCCCCAAAATAAACATGGCTGCAAATGTCTGAGTGTTACAGATTCTCTAATGTGTGGCACTCACACGCTGGTCATCACTCCTGTTCATCCTGCAGTCTTCTATAAAAATCATATTATAATGGTTGGAAATGGAAAGTATTTGCTCTTGTCCTTCAGGCTGAGCTTTTTCCTGAGCCGTATTGGCTGTGCTTTATGTTAAGGTTTTCCTGAACCTTATTGGCTGTGCTGTATGTAAAGGTTTTCCTAGGCCGTAATGGCTGTGCTGTATGTTAAGGTTTTCCTGAGCCGTAATGGCTGTGCTGTATGTTAAGGTTTTCCTGAACCTTATTGGCTGTGCTGTATGTAAAGGTTTTCCTAGGCCGTAATGGCTGTGCTGTATGTTAAGGTTTTCCTGAGCCGTAATGGCTGTGCTGTATGTTAAGGTTTTCCTGAACCTTATTGGCTGTGCTGTATGTAAAGGTTTTCCTAGGCCGTAATGGCTGTGCTGTATGTTAAGGTTTTCCTGAGCCGTAATGGCTGTGCTGTATGTTAAGGTTTTCCTGAGCCGTATTGGCTGTGCTGTATGTAAAGGTTTTCCTGAGCCGTAATGGCTGTGCTGTATGTAAAGGTTTTCCTGAGCCGTATTGGCTGTGCTGTATGTAAAGGTTTTCCTGAGCCGTAATGGCTGTGCTGTATGTAAAGGTTTTCCTGAGCCGTAATGGCTGTGCTGTATGTAAAGGTTTTCCTGAGCCGTAATGGCTGTGCTGTATGTTAAGGTTTTCCTGAGCCGTAATGGCTGTGCTGCATGTTATATTTTAACTGCTGGACCCAGATGCTTCTGCAGAACTCCAGCAGCTTTGCCATAAATCCCAGCGGGCGACATCAGCACAGGTGTGATCTGGCACACAGCAGTGAGAAATATGATGGAGTTTGATATTATGGTGCCATTTTTCAGACTCAAGGGGTATACTTACAACATATGTACCATCAGGACACTTTATTTTTAACAATAAGAGTATTGTAATTCCTTTAATAACAACTGTCAGCTGATCAGGAACAGGCATTTAAAATCAGTTCCCAACCACATAAAATTCAAACGAAATCAGGGAAATAAGTCGCCTCCTGACAGCATGGCCTCTTCAGATGCAAACATAAGCCTCTCCAAATATGCCTTCGTCTCTTCAAGTTGTAAAATCTGTAGTTTAGGAGGGTTGTCAAAATCAAATTAAATAAACAGCACAAAAGAAACCATGCAGGGCTAGGCCAACATTGAGCCAAACCAACAGGTTTGCTTTCTGCAGCCAACATACAGGTGAGCCAATAATAAAACATTCAAAATTCTGGCCCACAAAACACAAGAAAATGCTCTGCCTCAAACCTAACAGTCTTCAAATCTTATCATTTTCTAAGTGATCCCTATAAAGATCAGAATTTCAGCAGTGAACCGTTGTCTTAAGATATGTTCCAATGTTCCGATCCAAATGGTAACCGGGGGAGCCTGTAGAACACCGGCCTCTTAAAAGCCTCACAGGAAGGGCGTGGCCACACCCTGATTGGCTAAAGGGGAATGCACCGACAACTGCTCTCAATCACAGATTAGGAGCCAGTCTCCACACTGCTGAACACAGGTGATGCAAATAACCCCCCCAGTCACAGGACTGAGCTGTAGGAAATCAAAATGAAAACGGAGGAAAACCCTCAAAATAAGCAAAAACACAGAAGAGCTCACTGAAGGAAAATAGCCGTCAGCATTTGCACCCTAGGGATGTCTAATTTTTTAGTATAACAAACCCTTTCCCAAAGATAAACATGGCCCATCATTTTCCCATTATTTGCTGTTTTGATCATATTAATGACTTCAGAAGCAGCCTGGAGTAATCAAAACAATAGTCAATAAGAATAGTTTATACAGTTCAGATACTGGTAGGAATGCTTTGTCTGGAACATGTGGGCTGAATTTGTGTAATGTGTTTTGTATTAGCTGTATGTGGATAATGAGAAACACACAGACATGCAGTCACAGGCTGATTGACCTCATAAAGCAGACATGCAGTCGCAGTTTTGCTGAAAGCCTGTTTCACGCTGAGCTCACCCTGTTTCGCTGAAAGCCTGTTTCACGCTGAGCTCACCCTGTCCTCCCTCTCTCTCCTCTCCAGAATGTGATGGAGCAGTTTAACCCCGGCCTCAGGAACCTGGTGAACCTGGGGAAGAGCTACGAGAAGGCAGTAGCTGGTGAGCCGCTGTTTCGTCTGTACTCCCTGTGATTGGCTATCTGTTTCTCTTGCCATTTAATGAGCATAACCAGTGAATGAGAAAGACATACAACATTTATCTGACTGGGAAAGAATGGCTTCCCTCAGGATTTAGTGTGCTGAAAACTGAAGGGCCCTCCAGTCTGACAGTGGAGAGCTGTGTGGTTAAACTGTGCAGCTCTGACATCGACCAGCGCTGCCTCTCTATAATGCTTGAGTGAAGATTACATATTTGATTCATAATTCACAGTTAAACATCCTCAAAAGAGACAACAGCAAATAATTTACAGGTGTACGTCTTAAAACATTTACAATATTCACACATTTTATAAGTTCTTTTCATTTTATTAAAGCTAAGTGTACCACATCTCATTTTGATTCTGTCTACCTGTATTCCAAGCTTTCCATACTCTTTATTGCCAGTTAGCTCAAGGTGAAGTTATGGAAATAAATTTAAATTCCACACAGAAAAACACATCTTTGCATACAAAGAGTAGATCAGATCTGCAGTTTAGAGGTTATGTGGTTCAGCCATCAGGAACCGAATGGAGGTTAAAGGCTGAGTAGCAGAGACTTCATCTGCAGATGTAATCTGGTCCAGGTCAGATGAGGGAGAGGGTCTGTCTCCCGACTCCGAGCTTTGTGATGAGAGTGTGAAGGACTGAAGTAGGCTGTAAAACCTTGTAAAGATTTCACACCAGCCTGTGTTAGTTACTAAAACAAACAAAGGTCTTAGATATGTGAAACATATCACATTATTAAGATGTCTGACACTAAGTGTTTGTCCTCTTGCAGCAATGACGCTTGCTGGAAAGCTGTACTTCGACGCTGTTTCAAAAATAGGGGAAAATGCAGCTGTGTCCCCCGTGTCCAGGGAATTAGGTGAGTTTCACCCCCAACCCCCCACCCGCCACCCCCCAACCCCCAACATCCAACCCCCCACCCCCCAAACCCCCAACCACCAACCCCATAATGTGTAATCTAACCTTAGTGGGCATATTCAGGCTTTCACTGGCATTACAAACTATTTCCAAACTAATGTGCCTGGAAACTATAAAGTTATAAAATGTGTTGATAGAGTTAGCTCTGCTATAATCTCATCACATGCATCTCTGGGGAGCCAGTTTTTCACTCTGGGCGTGTTTTCCCCCTCCCCCACATGACTCATGTGATCATGTGTTCGATTGATGTCATAATGTGATACTGTACGATCAGATAAAACAGGAGATCAGGATTTATCACACAAGTCCTTTACTTTAATCCTGACAAGTCTAAGCATATCCTGAAGAGGTTGTCTCATTTCTGCTTATCAAAGGCGTGTATATAGAGGATCAACAAGGAGACCTGCAAGCAGCGACTGTACTCTTTCACTCTGTCCTTATGTTACTCTCTCCTCCTTTCGCTGCCTGAGATACAGGCACTCTGTTAGTATGCGTGCCTGCCATTATTCAGGGTCTCCTTTGATACTGTCAGTGACAGCGCCCCAACACACAGGGTGTGTGTGTGTGTGTGCGTGCGTGTGTGCATTTGCGTGCATGCGCGCGCGTGCATGTTTGTGCGCGCACGCGTGTGTGTGTGTATGCGCATGTGTGTGCGTGCGTGTGTGTGTGTGTGCATGTGTGTGCGTGTGCGTGTGTGCGTGTGCATGTGTGTGCGTGCGTGCGTGTGTGCGTGTGCATGTGTGTGCGTGCGTGCGCGCGTGCGTGTGTGTGTGTGTGAGTGTGCGTATGCGTGTGTGGAGTGGACCATTCTGTCTGCTTGTGATTGTGTGGCTGGCATGACAAGCCATTGGGTGTTACTAATAAAGTGTCTTTATTCACGGTACTGAGTCATTGATATTAACATTCAGAACATTACAGATTGAGCCTCTGTGTTCTTCCATTAGATTCTGAAGTATAAAATAAGGCTTAATGAAACAGCATAGAAAATTTGCTGTTTGATGTTAATGGTGCACAAAGATAGAAGGTATCTTGTCTTACTTGGCACTGTCCAGACAAGAATAAGCGTGAAACGAATGTGGTCTAATAAACATTATAAATAACGTGGCTGTGCATGGCAGTAAAGCGCAGTCTGGCAGGCTGCACACTGGCTATGCAGCTTTAGGAAAGTGCTCTGAATACAATCTGCCCCATCTAATTAAAACCCGCTGGAGACTGGCTTTGCACAGACCCTTGCCAAATGGGTGCTTTTTCATTGGTACTCCAGATGAACAGATCTCTGTTGCTCCTATGGGCAATGCTTTGATTAAACAGCAAGCCCTCATCTAATGTTTGCCAGCCAGCATCTCTTACATGTGCAGTATTTGCATAGTGTGCTTATCAGATTTCTTTAGGCTCCTCAGAGCTGATAAGTGTGTAGCATTGTTGTGCTCACAGTGCTGCGGTTTCATCCTTCCCCAGAGGTTAAGAGGGCTTTAGCTCCATGCTTGCTGTGGTGTCAGGATCAGTGCAGATGTTGCTGCGTTGCACGGCTGCTTTAGGTTTTTGTGGACTCTGCTAAGAGTACAGGATCTCCTGCTCCTCAGCCCTGCCTCCCTGCACCGCTCCTGTCTGCAGGGCTACCATACGGTCCTGCTGTAGGCACGCCAGGCCACAGAGCGGGTGTCTGACCCGTTCTGAATGCATGGTCGTACTGCACAAACGCTGGGGTTTGACCCGTTCTGAATGTGCGGTCGCACTGCGCAGTTGGTGTGAATTATCTCACACAGCACACAGTTCGCTGTGGCAAACACACAATGCAAACAGCCAGACAGAGGGGGCGTATTCCTGCTGCCCTCTGTGCCCGGCTGGATCATCTCTGCCAGACGCTCAAGCAGAGCTGTGAGTGAGCAGACCTGTCTCAGTCCTCACAGAGCTGAGAGTGAGCAGACCTGTGTCAGTCCTCACAGAGCTGAGAGTGAGCAGACCTGTCTCAGTCCTCACAGAGCTGTGAGTGAGCAGACCTGTCTCAGTCCTCACAGAGCTGAGAGTGAGCAGACCTGTCTCAGTCCTCACAGAGCTGTGAGTGAGCAGACCTGTGTCAGTCCTCACAGAGCTGAGAGTGAGCAGACCTGTCTCAGTCCTCACAGAGCTGAGAATGAGCAGACCTGTCTCTGTCCTCACAGAGCTGAGAGTGAGCAGACCTGTCTCAGTCCTCACAGAGCTGTGAGTGAGCAGACCTGTCTCAGTCCTCACAGAGCTGAGAGTGAGCAGACCTGTCTCAGTCCTCACAGAGCTGTGAGTGAGCAGACCTGTGTCAGTCCTCACAGAGCTGAGAGTGAGCAGACCTGTCTCAGTCCTCACAGAGCTGAGAATGAGCAGACCTGTCTCTGTCCTCACAGAGCTGAGAGTGAGCAGACCTGTCTCAGTCCTCACAGAGCTGTGAGTGAGCAGACCTGTCTCAGTCCTCACAGAGCTGAGAGGGAGCAGACCTGTCTCAGTCCTCGTAGAGCTGTGAGTGAGCAGACCTGTCTCAGTCTTCACAGAGCTGTGAGTGAGCAGACCTGTCTCAGTCCTCACAGAGCTGAGAGTGAGCAGACCTGTCTCAGTCCTCACAGAGCTGAGAGTGAGCAGACCTGTCTCAGTCCTCACAGAGCTGGGAGTGAGTAAACCTGTCTCAGTCCTCACAGAGCTGTGAGTGAGTAGACCTGTCTCCACCTCACAGAGCTGAGAGTGAGCAGACCTGTCTCAGTCCTCACAGAGCTGTGAGTGAGCAGACCTGTCTCAGTCCTCACAGAGCTGAGAGTGAGCAGACCTGTCTCAGTCCTCACAGAGCTGAGAGTGAGCAGACCTGTCTCAGTCCTCACAGAGCTGAGAGTGAGCAGACCTGTTTCAGTCCTCACAGAGCTGAGAGTGAGCAGACCTGTCTCAGTCCTCACAGAGCTGAGAGGGAGCAGACCTGTTTCAGTCCTGACAGGAGAAAGGGCCTGTGTGCTGAAGGAGGTGAAGGTAACTCCAGTGTCTGCCATTCTTCCATACTGCTCCACACACCATCCACATATGCAGGAGGAAGTACTGATATTTATTAAATATGTTAATAAGACTTAATATTGCTTGTAAAACGGAGATAACAAAATCAATTATGTTGTCCCTTATCAGCTTTTAAACACACATTGCTCAAATTGAGTTGGTTATAAATTTTCTTTATGGCAGTTTTATTTGTCTGATAACACATTAGCATTTTTGCATTGCATTGTTTTCAGTTTGCAGTATATTAGTTATTACAAATTTCATTTTGTATCCAGTGTTTTGTACTTGTGGAGCATTAACAAGTGGTGAACCTCGACCAGGAATGCATTTATGATGTCATGCTTTCATGTTATGGAGGGTCATTGGTCCCTAGTGAAGTATGAGGACAGATATGGCAGGCATTATTACTGCTCTGATTTGCAGGCCTGCTTGGCTATAACTGTGCAGTTTGATTGCTCATTTTTTTGAGTATGGATACATTTGGACAGTTTAACATAAAATCATTTTTAACCTACAACAATACCTTCAGCAAATCAATAAGAAAACATTGCAGTTGTATTTGAGGGGGTGCAGACATTGTGGAATAATTGGGTTTTCTGTGGTAGTTTCTCAGGGACAGGACAGGTAGACACCTGACCTCTCCTCTGTGGGTCTGCCTGACTCTACCTGTGCACCTCTCAGGTAGCCCCCTCCTGTCCTCTCACACTTCCGTTACCGCTGTAAGGATGGGGGGTACCACTGCCCCCATACCCAGCTGCTCAGTCAGGCTGATAGCGTGACGGTATCAAACCCTTATCAATCGAGTCTGCTGAACCCCTGATACCTGCATACATGAGCCTGCATATGCGCAGTCTGAGGGCAGATGCTGCCTGCGTATGCGCAGTCTGAAGGGATACTGCCTGCGTATGCGCAGTCTGAGGGGATACTGCCTGCGTATGCGCAGTCTGAGGGGATGAATGTCCGAGGATACTGCCTGCGTATGCGCAGTCTGAGGGGATACTGCCTGCGTATGTGCAGTCTGAGGGGATACTGCCTGTGTATGCGCAGTCTGAGGGGATACTGCCTGCGTATGCGCAGTCTGAGGGGATACTGCCTGTGTATGCGCAGTCTGAGGGGATACTGCCTTTGTATGCACAGTCTGAGGGGATACTGCCTGAGTATGCGCAGTCTGAGGGGATACTGCCTGCGTATGCGCAGTCTGAGGGGATGAATGTCCGAGGATACTGCCTGCGTATGCGCAGTCTGAGGGGATACTGCCTGCGTATGCGCAGTCTGAGGGGATACTGCCTGCGTATGCGCAGTCTGAGGGGATGAATGTCCGAGGATACTGCCTGCGTATGCGCAGTCTGAGGGGATACTGCCTGCGTATGCGCAGTCTGAGGGGATGAATGTCCGAGGATACTGCCTGCGTATGCGCAGTCTGAGGGGATACTGCCTGCGTATGCACAGTCTGAGGGGATACTGCCTGTGTATGCGCAGTCTGAGGGGATACTGCCTGCGTATGCGCAGTCTGAGGGGATGAATGTTCCAGGATGCTGCCTGCGTATGCGCAGTCTGAGGGGATGAATGTTCCAGGATGCTGCCTGCGTATGCGCAGTCTGAGGGGATGAATGTCCGAGGATACTGCCTGCATATGCGCAGTCTGAGGGGATACTGCCTGCGTATGCGCAGTCTGAGGGGACGAATGTTCCAGGATGCTGCCTGCGTATGCGCAGTCTGAGGGGACGAATGTTCCAGGATACTGCCTGCGTATGCGCAGTCTGAGGCGATACTGCCTGCGTATGCGCAGTCTGAGGGGATGAATGTTCCAGGATGCTGCCTGCGTATGCGCAGTCTGAGGGGATGAATGTTCCAGGATACTGCCTGCGTATGCGCAGTGTGAGGGGATGAATGTTCCAGGATGCTGCCTGCGTATGCGCAGTCTGAGAGGATACTGCCTGTGTATGCACAGTCTGAGGGGATGAATGTTCCAGGATGCTGCCTGCGTATGCGCAGTCTGAGGGGATGAATGTTCCAGGATGCTGCCTGCGTATGCGCAGTCTGAGGGGATGAATTTTCCAGGATACTGCCTGCGTATGCGCAGTCTGAGGGGATACTGCCTGCGTATGCGCAGTCTGAGGGGATGAATGTTCCAGGATGCTGCCTGCATATGCGCAGTCTGAGGGGATGAATTTTCCAGGATACTGCCTGCGTATGCGCAGTCTGAGGGGATACTGCCTGCGTATGCGCAGTCTGAGGGGATACTGCCTGCATATGCGCAGTCTGAGGGGATGAATGTTCCAGGATGCTGCCTGCGTATGCGCAGTCTGAGGGGATGAATGTTCCAGGATACTGCCCTTTTCACTGCCGTGTGCAGCCTTGATTTGTGCGGATCCCATGGGAACTCCAGTCACTCAGCTGCATATGTGGCCGCACAGATAAAGGTGGAACTGCACCGGCTATTGTTGTTTTTTACAATGCCAAATTACAGCTCTAATTATACGCTATACATTGAAGTGGTGTCAGGCCATTAGCATCAGTGCTATCAGGCCATTAGCACTGCGCCACACTCATTTGACCTGCTCTTGAGAGCAGCGACATTCAGAAATGTAAATAGTGTTGCAATCACAACGTTGTCCTTGTCGGTGGATGATAAGGCACCTTAGAGGAAAGTGACCACTTATATGGAGGTTATCTCCACATAGGGCCCGAGGGCCTGATTCTTTCCACAAATACATTGTCGAGGGCAAGCCTTTGATCCACAGCCAGATGAAAGAATCCAACAAACTGACAAATGGAGTTCAAATGTCAAATAGCACATTTTAATTTCTGACAACAGAAACAATTCTGCTATTTTTGTCATTGGCTGAGACAGTAACAGAATAGATTTAATTCAGACTCAGGGGAATGGCGCATGGCAGTCCAGTCCAGCCAGGCCGTCTCCTTCCTGCCATTGACTGCCATTGTGATTGTACAGTGCACACAGCTCTCACCATGGGCACAGCAAGGGAAGGATATTTATGCTGCCATAAGCCCAGGGATCTGCTCTCTGAAACCACACCCCAAACCCCAAACCCCACAACCCCCATGCTCTCCGCAGGGGTCTGCTGTCTGAAACCACACCCCAAACCCCACTGCCATAAGCCCAGGGGCCACAACCCCCACACTCCATTCCCCATCACAGGTCATGTGATTTGTGAAGATTTGAGATTAAAACCACATAAGATCCTGCAGTATCACAATCAAAGTTTACACACCAATTAATTATTTCCTGTGTGTGATCTGGCACAATTCTCTTTATATCATTCTGAAACATAATTAAACAGCTGGACCAGAAATATATAGAAAACAACAGACCCACTCTTAGTTGTGTTGCCCTTCCGGCTTTTCTTAAGGCTGATTGTAATGGCTTGGGCTCAGTGCTCTAAATTTGTAATGCTAAACCTGAACAATACTTATGAAGAATGAGGTCAGAGGTTTTTGTTTTTTGAAAACAGAGGAATGTGGAGGGGAGAGTAGCCCTTCTGTTTGAGTCACGGTCTGTCAGGCAAAGTGGGAGCTCACTGAATGTTTGACCTCAGGGTTCGATCTCCAGAATGGACATATCAGTCCTCTTTGTCCCAGACATATCTCTGCCCTGAGTGGACATATCTCTGCCCTTAGTGGACATATCTCTGCCCTTAGTGGACATATCTCTGCCCTGAGTGGACATGTCTCTCTGCTGTCCTGAGTGGACATATCTCTCTCGCTCTCCTAAATGGACATGTCTCTCTGCTGTCCTGAGTGGACATATCTCTCTGGCTCTCCTGAGTGGACATATCTCTGCCCTGAGTGGACATATCTCTCTCGCTGCCCTGAGTGGACATATCTCTCTCGCTCTCCTGAGTGGACATGTCTCTCTGCTGTCCTGAGTGGACATATCTCTCTCGCTCTCCTGAGTGGACATGTCTCTCTGCTGTCCTGAGTGGACATATCTCTGCCCTGAGTGGACATATCTCTCTCGCTGCCCTGAGTGGACATATCTCTCTGGCTCTCCTGAGTGGACATATCTCTCTCGCTGTCCTGAGTGGACATATCTCTGCCCTGAGTGGACATATCTCTCTCGCTCTCCTGAGTGGACATGTCTCTCTGCTGTCCTGAGTGGACATATCTCTGCCCTGAGTGGACATATCTCTCTCGCTGCCCTGAGTGGACATATCTCTCTCGCTGCCCTGAGTGGACATATCTCTCTCGCTCTCCTGAGTGGACATGTCTCTCTGCTGTCCTGAGTGGACATATCTCTCTCGCTCTCCTGAGTGGACATGTCTCTCTGCTGTCCTGAGTGGACATATCTCTGCCCTGAGTGGACATATCTCTCTCGCTGCCCTGAGTGGACATATCTCTCTCGCTCTCCTGAGTGGACATATCTCTGCCCTGAGTGGACATATCTCTCTCGCTGCCCTGAGTGGACATATCTCTCTCGCTGTCCTGAGTGGACATATCTCTGCCCTGAGTGGACATATCTCTCTCGCTGCCCTGAGTGGACATATCTCTCTCGCTGTCCTGAGTGGACATATCTCTCTCGCTCTCCTGAGTGGACATGTCTCTCTGCTGTCCTGAGTGGACATATCTCTCTCGCTGTCCTGAGTGGACATATCTCTGCCCTGAGTGGACATATCTCTCTCGCTGCCCTGAGTGGACATATCTCTCTCGCTCTCCTGAGTGGACATATCTCTGCCCTGAGTGGACATATCTCTGCCCTGAGTGGACATATCTCTCTCGCTGTCCTGAGTGGACATATCTCTCTCGCTCTCCTGAGTGGACATATCTCTCTCGCTCTCCTGAGTGGACATATCTCTGCCCTGAGTGGACATATCTCTGCCCTGAGTGGACATATCTCTCTCGCTGTCCTGAGTGGACATATCTCTCTGCTGTCCTGAGTGGACATATCTCTCTGCTGTCCTGAGTGGACATATCTGTCTGTGTGTGTGTGTGTGTGTGTGTGTGTGTGTGTGTGTGTGTGTATGTGTGTGTGTGTGTGTGAGTGAGTGTGTGTGTGTGTGTGTGGACATGCATGCGTGTCTGTTATCAGCTCAGTTTGGGTGTATGCCGAGGCCAATTCTCTTCCCAGCAGACAACACCCTTATCATAAAGCAGGGGACCATAATGGGACACACTGAGGCCTCCGTTTGACTGTCACTGCCGGAGTGGAGCACAGAAACAGGGCCGTATGGAAGCTGCACTGTACCTGAGGCATGGAGGTGGCTGAGCTGCTGTGCAGTGCAGAAACTCCAGCAGGCTTCAGTGTTTGCTCTGTGGGGTTTGGCAGGACATTACAGCAGTGACTCACAGCGATGTCGTGTCACTGAGTGAAGAAAGAGACCGTTATTGATTCATAGCAACCCGACAACACAAACCCTCCCCACCCTGCCGCTGGAATGCAGGTTTCAGCGTGAGGATCCAGACTTACGTGACTCCATGGGTGGGACTGCAGAGGTGTGGGGTGTGCGCCAGCACAAACTCCACACAGCATTAAGCCCACTTTTCAAACAAGGACCAGGCCCTGAGTACAATAGATACCAACCATCAGATTACATTAGCTACCAATACTGCGAAAGCTATTCATTCACATGTTACCTCTTCATTTGCCTGCCAAAAGAAACATAGTATAACGTCAGTAACATGTACACTACATAAACAGTTAGATCAACATGTCAGGCTGTAAAGTCATGTTTAACTTTATTTATATACCTTTATCAAAGAGGGCTTTTCACAGAGGAAGCAATAAACTCTAGGCTTGTAGTCAAAACAGGAAGTGATCATGGATCCAGGTGGCACATAGAGTACAGGCACACCCTGTGTGTCTCAAAGCTGTGTGTCATTGAGCCCCATGCGATCACTGGCTAAAGCTGTGTGTCATTGAGCCCCATGCTATCACTGGCTAAAGCTGTGTGTCATTGAGCCCCATGCTATCACTGGCTAAAGCTGCGTGTCATTGAGCCCCATGCTATCACTGGCTAAAGCTGTGTGTCATTGAGCCCCATGCTATCACTGGCTAAAGCTGTGTGTCATTGAGCCCCATGCTATCACTGGCTAAAGCTGTGTGTCATTGAGCCCCATGCTATCACTGTCTAAAGCTGTGTGTCATTGAGCCCCATGCTATCACTGTCTAAAGCTGTGTGTCATTGAGCCCCATGCTATCACTGGCTAAAGCTGTGTGTCATTGAGCCCCATGCTATCGCTGGCTAAAGCTGGGACATTGAGCCCCAGGAAAAAAAATGTTAAAATCAATTGACTCACCATGGTGGTTGTTTTCCCAAAATAAAAATAAAAAATAGCCAGCTCCATCATAGAAGGGTATGGTATTATATGCAGTTTTCTCTGGTCAGTTGACAGCTA
This sequence comes from Albula glossodonta, assembly GCA_019788955.1. Lineage (NCBI taxonomy): Eukaryota > Metazoa > Chordata > Actinopteri > Albuliformes > Albulidae > Albula > Albula glossodonta. The sequence goes on from JAFBMS010000185.1 coordinate 76,784, forward strand.
AGACCCCTTAACTAATCACAGAGCATAAGGCTATCTCCATGTACTATGGAGGATGTGTGGAGGATGTGTAGAGGATGTGTGGAGGATGTGTAGAGGATGTGTAGAGGATGTGTGGAGGATGTGTAGAGGATGTGTAGAGGATGTGTGGAGGATGTGTAGAGGATGTGTAGAGGAGGTGTAGAGGATGTGTAGAGGAGGTGTAGAGGATGTGTAGAGGATGTATGGAGGATGTGTGGAGGATGTGTAGAGGATGTGTAGAGGATGTGTGGAGGATGTGTGGAGGATGTGTGGAGGATGTGTAGAGGATGTGTAGAGGAGGTGTGGAGGATGTGTAGAGGATGTGTAGAGGAGGTGTAGAGGATGTGTGGAGGATGTGTAGAGGATGTGTGGAGGATGTGTGGAGGATGTGTAGAGGATGTGTAGAGGATGTGTAGAGGAGGTGTGGAGGAGGTGTGGAGGATGTGTAGAGGATGTGTAGAGGAGGTGTAGAGGAGGTGTAGAGGATGTGTGGAGGATGTGTAGAGGATGTGTAGAGGATGTGTAGAGGATGTGTAGAGGATGTTTTAATGTGGTACCACGCTGAGGAGCGCGAGGAGCAGGACATTCGGTCTCTGTCTCAGGAGAGTGAATCACTCGAGGGCAGGAAGCACACTGCTGCTTACTCTGTTCCAGTGAGTCACATCTGCCAACATCCTCAATTCCGAGCCATCCCCTTCATTCACCTCTGCTTTTGTTCACCCTGTGGATCATGGCACATGTTTGTAATTAGTGTACTGTAACACTGGACCATAGTCACTGTTATGCACATGTTATCAGCTCCCTCTCCATAGTTTAAATGTGTCATCTTTTCAACTCCTAAATTTCCTTGTCTTCCAGTGATGCTGTCTTTTGTGGTCTTATATATTTTAGCTTTGCATTAATCCAGGGAATATTAATGGTAATATGCAGCATGGAGCATATGCTGTGGAATTGAGGAATGACGTTAGTGGGATAAAATATTATCTGATTTGAAATTGAATGAACATTTTGCTCCTTTCATTAGTGACTGCTTGCTACACAGTGATTCATATAAAGGACAGGGAAGGTCTGTCTGATTTACAGCACTAACCTGACCTCCATCTTACTTCCCCATTTTAATGTGCAGCCGTAGAGGAAGCAGAGGCTGAAAGAGGGAACATGGGCACACGCTGTGAAGTCACACTGTGGTTTAGATCAGTGTTCCCATCCCACAGGAGCGCATCAGAGGGGTGTGCGATTTTAGACATGTCTGCATTTGAACTTCATGCATGTCCTTGCTAAAAGGAAACCCACAGGGCCTTTCTAGTTTGTGCAGGGCTTGTTGCACACTGTAACCTTTGTGAATATGTACACTGTCCAAACAGCTCTGTGGTGCTGTGAAAACAGGCTGCCCGTGAGCCTGCCTCTGCTCCATACAAAGGCAGCTTTGCCAGGGTGTTCTGTTGACCTTTAGATAGCAGTGTTGTTGTAACCGTGGTTAGTGAATTACCCAGAGGGCATGATATAGTCTGCGTGTTTTTCACTTTGTTTACTTTTCCCTGTTCATATACTGAGCCACAGGTGGGGCTGAATCACCTGAAATAGCAGCTGTAATGAGGGTATTTGAAATGAATACAGGTGTTTTTCCTATTCTATGGATAGCAGAAGAGTCAATGACAGATTAATCAAATCAGATTAATCAGATTTGGATCTGCTATCATTAACTAAAGTAGTTTTTGTATGTTTCTATGTTTTTTTTTCAACTGTTTTTTCCACAAGACCAATAATGTAATATCAACCCAATTATCTGTAGAAGGGAGGAAACATTTTTCCCGTTTTCTGTCTTATCTGTGATGTTAACAGACAGCCAGATTCGGCCATTTAATTTGTCATATGCAGCAGCACTAAACCCATGTTTTGCAGCACCAGAAGGTTCCCCTGTGTGCTGGGGTTTGTGGGGGCCTTTGTTTTCACTGATGGCACTGAGGGTGCGTAGATGCTCTATTGTGCCCTTAGTTGTTGAGCTGCAGCTGTACAGCCTGAGCCGGCTTTACACAGGACCAGCCTCTGCTGGTACAGCCTGAGCCCGCTTTACACAGGACCAGCCTCTGCTGGTACAGCCTGAGCCCGCTTTACACAGGACCAGCCTCTGCTGGTACAGCCTGAGCCCGCTTTACACAGGACCAGCCTCTGCTGGTACAGCCTGAGCCCGCTTTACACAGGACCAGCCTCTGCTGTACAGCCTGAGCCCGCTTTACACAGGACCAGCCTCTGCTGTACAGCCTGAGCCCGCTTTACACAGGACCAGCCTCTGCTGTACAGCCTGAGCCCGCTTTACACAGGACCAGCCTCTGCTGTACAGCCTGAGCCCGCTTTACTCAGGACCAGCCTCTGCTGTACAGCCTGAGCCCGCTTTACACAGGACCAGCCTCTGCTGTACAGCCTGAGCCCGCTTTACTCAGGACCAGCCTCTGCTGTACAGCCTGAGCCCGCTTTACACAGGACCAGCCTCTGCTGGTACAGCCTGAGCCCGCTTTACACAGGACCAGCCTCTGCTGGTACAGCATGAGCCCGCTTTACACAGGACCAGCCTCTGCTGGTACAGCCTGAGCCTGCTTTACACAGGACCAGCCTCTGCTGTACAGCCTGAGCCCGCTTTACACAGGACCAGCCTCTGCTGGTACAGCCTGAGCCCACTTTACACAGGACCAGCCTCTGCTGGTACAGCCTGAGCCCGCTTTACACAGGACCAGCCTCTGCTGGTACAGCCTGAGCCCGCTTTACACAGGACCAGCCTCTGCTGGTACAGCCTGAGCCCGCTTTACACAGGACCAGCCTCTGCTGGACCCCCAGTCAGCTCAGCAGTCTCTTTCTCACTTATTTTCCTTAAACTTACGTATGCTTATTATACTCATAGTCATAATAGTTCTGATGAGGTTTAGCATCAGCAGATTGTATGTATGCTATTTCCAGTACATTTGATGTTAAATAAACATGAAATATAAGTTGATATAATTATGTCTGATTTCCTAAAACCATATTACCCTACCACTTCACCCTATTACTGCTTACACTCATACACATGCATGAGAACTGCCACTCACACAAACACATACATATTCATACTCACACGCCATATGTGGTGAAGAAAGGTAGATCTCATAAATAAGAAGTAAATCAATACAGAAATAAATAATACTATGTTTGGAAAGCCAAAGCTAAAGCAGTCGCAGTGCGATGTCTGCATTCTCAGAGAGCCAGGTGAGGGGAACCTGCCGTCACTCATTACGGTCATCCATGGCGTCTCTCAGTGATGTCTCTGCAATGAGTGACGTGTGCCGTAGCTCCAAAGGTCAGCTCATGGCTCATGGCTCTATCCCTGCCTGTTCTTAGTCATTGTTCATTAGCAAGATCTAAACCCGTCACAATATGTTAAGATGAAATGCAGAGGTCCTGAAAGAATGCTGAAAGATGGACCTACTCTTTCACCGAATCTTTCATCAGCACAGCGCGGGTCATTACCAGGCGAAATGCTGTGGGGAAAGGTCAGCGTGTCTCCGGAGGCTTGTCCATATTAACGGCAGTTAGGCGATAACAGAGCGGGTGGAAAGTGCGGCAGGTTGAGAACGTTAGTGGGGGAGCCTCGGGCTGTGCGCTAGGTTCAGCTAATGTAGTGTTAATCAGCACCCGCTGTGCCGCAGCACAGAGTTTCCATTTAACACAGCTGAGCAGAGGCCTCCCTCTGCATGCACTGCATGTAAACACAGCTCTGTGCTGCAGGTATGCATGTAAACACAGCTCTGTGCTGCAGGTATGCATGTAAACACAGTCATCTCTGTGCTGCAGGTATGCATGTTTCATAGACTGCTGCATTGTGCAAGCCTTTCATTTCAGTGGTGTTTAGTTTTAAAAAAATATTAAATTTTATATTTATCATTAATGTGCCCTATATGAGGGTGAGACTAAAATGTAGATGTCTCTTGATATTTCTAGTTATTTTGCTGGTAATATTGTGCTGGCACTTGTGTACCTGACTCTGAGATGTCACACAGGTATGCAGGTAAATTAGAGAATTCCTCATCAGGGTCTATTTCAATGATGGCTTATAAATTCCTTTGTCCCTCTAAGCCTGTTTCCAGTGTAGTTTGGCCTCACAAGCGTTGCATGGGTGGTATTCACATTCTTTATTTAATACCTGTACAGATTAATGTACAGCAGAACGTTTTACACTCGTGTGAGAAATATTTGTAAGGGATATTCTCCAGTTTTCCCCTGGAAAGGAGCACTTTGTGTCTTTTCAGGTGTTGGCATTATGCTTGCAGTTATACCGCTGTTGTCTTGTAACCACGTGCACTAATGCATATACCTGTACAGGGGTGGTGCTGATGGAGATTTCAGAAGTGAACAAGAAAATTCACCTGGAGCTGGAGGAGAATGTAAGTGCCCTGATCCCATGCTATGCTGCTCTGCTCTTTCTGCCCCTTCTTCTCTCTCTCCCACTCCCTCTCTCTCTCTGTCTCTCTCTCTTTCTCTCTTCCTCCCCCACGCCTTGACGTTAGGTCCAGGTTGTGAGTGTTATGTGTATGTCTGCAGCCCTCGGGAGGACTGTAGGAAGCTGCAGTGAGTAGGTATGGAGCTGCAGTGAGGAGCACAGCAGGTGTTTGCTTATTCTGTATCCTGTTGAGAGGGACTGTGTCTGAACATGCCCGGCAGTCGCACCACGGATATGGCAGCGCACTATGACTCTGAAAACCCACACACACACACACACATACATGCAGTCTCTGTGTGTGAGAACACACACACACACACTCACACACACATGCAGTCTCTGTGTGTGAGCACACACACACACGCACACACACACACACTCACACACACACACACACACACACACAGTCTCTGTGTGTGAGCACGCACACACACACACACACACACACATGCTCTCTCTATCTCTATGTGTAGGCACACACACACATGCAGTCTCTATGTGTGAGCACACACACACACACACACATGCAGTCTCTGTGTGTGAGCACGCACACACACACACACACACACATGCTCTCTCTATCTCTATGTGTAGGCACACACACACATGCAGTCTCTATGTGTGAGCACACACACACACACACACACATGCAGTCTCTATGTGTGAGCACACACACACACACACATGCTCTCTCTATCTCTGTGTGTGAGCACACACACACACACACATGCAGTCTCTATGTGTGAGCACACACACACACACACACACACATGCTCTCTCTATCTCTGTGTGTGAGCACACACACACATGCTCTCTCTATCTCTATGAGTGAGCACTCACTTGTTGAAACAGTTAACACAGCTGCTATGTGATGCCCTTTTTCATTATTCCTGAATTCAGAAAACAAAAAGAATAAAGGAGTCTATACTGGAACGGGATTGGCTTGTAGACTTGCGACAGGAACCTGTGCATGACGCTGTGCGTGATCCTGTTCGCTGTGCATTGCCCTGCGCACGATCCTGCTCATAACTCTGAAGCATGTCTACGCAGTTGCCCCTGCTTCACACGCACCGCCCCCATTTACCAGGGTGTCATTCCTTCACAACCTGCAGTCTCATTTTACCGTTTAATTTTAAAAGGCTACACATTGTGATACTCTGTATGAGTTCACTGCTTTGCCTGACTTTTCTGATGCTCCAGACAGAACAGCTGTCACTGTGATTAACCACTGGTGCAGTCTGACATAAAGCATAATCCCTTATCCAATCAGACGCAGACACTGCATCCCTTATCCAATCAGATGCAAACACTGCATTGATTAACACACAGTGCTAGATTAACAGATGACATCATTCTGTGTGGTGTTTGGTTCACTTGGTGAATGTGGGAATCAAAACAAACAGAAACTGTGAGCAAAACCACAAAAGATTTGATGAAAATGGCACACTTGGGAAGATGCAGGTTGAAGAAGCAAAGCCATTCACTGCTCTATTCCCTGCTCTTCTTAGGGAAATCTCTGCTCTTGTGTGAGATATAGACAAAAATCATTTCTTATCAGGTGAAGAGAGGCTTCATTGTATCAGAGGGTTCAGATAGTATGATGTCATCATATATCTGAGGTGCATAAAGACATCTTCACTCATCCTGGGGTTCATCACGGTCTTTTCTATTCTTTTATGATCTGGGCATGTTTGGTTGGCTGCAGAAATGGCCCATTTCCTCTGTGGGGGTGTGGAGAATTTCTCCTGTAGTATAGAATAGTAACAGAGTGACAGAACCTGCTGCTGTGGGAAGCCCTGGCTCTGTAGTATAGTAGAGTAACAGGCCCTGCCGCTGTGGGAGGCCCTGGCTCTGTAGTATAGTAGAGTAACAGGCCCTGCCGCTGTGGGAAGCCCTGGCTCTGTAGTATAGTAGAGTAACAGGCCCTGCTGCTGTGGGAAGCCCTGGCTCTGTAGTATAGTAGAGTAACAGGCCCTGCTGCTGTGGGAAGCCCTGGCTCTGTAGTATAGTAGAGTAACAGGCCCTGCCGCTGTGGGAAGCCCTGGCTCTGTAGTATAGTAGAGTAACAGGCCCTGCCGCTGTGGGAAGCCCTGGCTCTGTAGTATAGTAGAGTAACAGGCCCTGCCGCTGTGGGAGGCCCTGGCTCTGTAGTATAGTAGAGTAACAGGTCCTGCCGCTGTGGGAGGCCCTGGCTCTGTAGTATAGTAGAGTAACAGGTCCTGCCGCTGTGGGAGGCCCTGGCTCTGTAGTATAGTAGAGTAACAGGCCCTGCCGCTGTGGGAAGGCCTAGCAGTGATGATGTAAGTGCAGTCTTGTCTCTGCGCAGTGATTCAGACGGATCTGGGCGGATCTGTGTCTGTGGGCATCCCTGCATCACTGTTCTGAGTCACACCACGGTAACACGTTTATCACACGGTAACCAAGGCAACACAATATTTACACTCAGCCTGCTGCAGAGAGCACAGGAGTACCGTACCCCTGAAATAAGAGAAGTCTGGTTTTCACACATCCACGTGATGTCTGACAGTTTGCAGTATTGTCTAAATAAATGTCATTTTTCACAATGAAGTCACTACTCCTCTCCATAGGCTGTTGTCTTTTATTTTGAATTCTCGTGTTTTTATTGTATGAATCTTAAAACTTTTTCTGCCTTCTTTTCAGTTTAAAAGATTTCACAAAGAGATCATTGCTGAATTAGAGAGGAAAACCGATATGGATGTAAAGTACATGAATGTGAGTAAATCCTCAGTATGCCTTCATTACACAATATTTAATATGCATTACATCACTGTCAGAATTACCTCATCACAGCTTGTGTAATATGAAATACATGATGAGTTATTGTGTCTTGTGTGATGCTGAACACGATTGTGAAAAGGCTTCACTGCATCTTGGGTAATGTGAAGCGCATGACTGAATGTTGCTTTGTGCCATGACTGTGAGAGCTCCCCCACTGAAGTAAACACACTTCCCATGATGTTACTGATAGTATCTGTGTGTCTGGAGACAGAGCCCCATTCCTACTTTATCAGCTCCGCCCCTCTCCCTCCTGCCTGCTCCGCCCCTCAGTGTGTGTGCTGTTTAAATGGCTCCCCTCTGCCCCGCAGTGTGTGTGTGCTGTTTAAATGGCTCCCCTCTGCCCCTCAGTGTGTGTGTGCTGTTTAAATGGCTCCCCTCTGCCCCTCAGTGTGTGTGTGCTGTTTAAATGGCTCCCCTCTGCCCCTCAGTGTGTGTGTGCTGTTTAAATGGCTCCCCTCTGCCCCTCAGTGTGTGTGTGTGTGCTGTTTAAATGGCTCCCCTCTGCCCCTCAGTGTGTGTGTGCTGTTTAAATGGCTCCCCTCTGCCCCTCAGTGTGTGTGTGTGTGTGCTGTTTAAATGGCTCCCCTCTGCCCCTCAGTGTGTGTGTGCTGTTTAAATGGCTCCCCTCTGTCCCTCAGTGTGTGTGTGCTGTTTAAATGGCTCCCCTCTGTACCTCAGTGTGTGTGTGCTGTTTAAATGGCTCCCCTCTGCCCCTCAGTGTATGTGTGCTGTTTAAATGACATCACTCTGTTTCCCACAGGCAACATTTAAGAGATATCAGACAGAGCACAAACTGAAGCAGGACTCTCTGGAGCGCTCACAGTCAGACCTGAAAAAACTGCGGCGGAAAAGCCAGGGCAAGAACGCCACCAAGTATGAGAGCAAGGAGAACGAGGTGAGTCAGCTGGATACAGCGGCCCAACACTGCCTTCCAACACACCCTCCTTTCTGGATTGCATTTATCCTGGGATGGCCAATCAGAAAACACCTGACTGCAGGTTACTCAGTCCATAGGAGCTATTCTACTTCTGTGCTACGTCATATCTCTGTGCTATGTCATATCTCTGTGCCGTGTCATATCTCTGTGCCATGTCATGTCGCTTAGCTATGTCATATCTCTGTGCTATGTCATATCGCTGTGCTATGTCATATCTCTGTGTTATGTCATATCGCTGTGCTATGTCATATCTCTGTGTTATGTCATATCGCTGTGCTATGTCATATCTCTTTGCTATATCATATCGCTGTGCGATGTCATATCTCTGTGCTATGTCATATCTCTGTGCTATGTCATATCTCTGTGCTGTGTCATATCTCTGTGCTATGTCATATCGCTTTAGTGAGACAGATGAAATGAGCCCACTGCATGGGATCCAGCAAAATAACTCATTCTTATCTCTGTGAAGCTGCATGTCGGATCAATAGTCCTCTGTATTGCAAAAACTATCAAACTCACCAAAATTAAGTGGATCTGTTCACTGAAATTTTAACTTTAATTTTATTCCTCATGTTTCCGAGCATTGTGTTATCATGGTCCCTGAATTATGGTCGCAGTAACCAAAACTGTCGTCTTGAGAATAGTATATTTAGGACAATATAACATGTTGACAAAACCTGCTTCAATTTATTTCTGCTTGAAGCAAAATCGTTGCAGTGCTCACAGATGAAACCAATATGGTTAAAATACAGTAAATTGTCAACGAGAACATTTGATTTAAAATTTTTGCAGCCCCTGGAATTCATCTGTTTTTCTCCACACGCACACACTCTCTCACACATCTCTTATATATTTGTTTTATTTGAAGTAGGAAATGTAAAGTTGCAATGGGACTACTGCTTTATGGTTTTCCATTTAGGCTTTATGGAAGCAGCTTAAGGATATTAAAATCTGACATGTGAATACAGTCAGATGAATATGCACATATTGTCCTGCCTCCTTTCGGCTCTGGGCAGCCTGACAGCAGCTGTCAGCACTCTGCAGTTTCTGTCCTTTTAAACAGGCTTTTAGCTGGATGCAGCCCCACCCAACAAGATCTCTCTCCCCCCAGACCCCTCCTGAATAGCACACCTCTGTTGTGGGGCGAGGCGGGGAGGGGCGGGGAGGGGTTTACCTGTTTCAGAGGTGTACTCTCAGCTGAGTGAACTGTGACGGAGTCCTGATGTGAAAGAGTCGGAGTGGAGGTTTAGAGCAGATTTGGCACAGATCTGTAAGCAGGTGGAAGCTGGCTCCTCTGCAGCGGGACGGTCCCCTGAGACACTCAGCTCAGGCCCTTATTTTCCTACCTGCTGGACCCATTCCCTCCCAGCACAAGCAGCCTGTGTAACAGCTAGCTGTTAGATGAAGTAATGTCTGATACCAGAGAGGAGTGAAATCAGGCCGCAGCACTCAGTGTGTGAGTGTGACTGTGTGCTGTCTCTGCACAGTGTGTTAGTGTGAGTGTGTCCTGTTATGGCACAGTGTGTGAGTGTGACTGTGTGCTGTCTCTGCACAGTGTGTGAGTGTGAGTGTGTCCTGTTGTGGCACAGTGTGTGAGTGTGACTGTGTGCTGTCTCTGCACAGTGTGTGAGTGTGTCCTGTTATGGCACAGTGTGTGAGTGTGACTGCGTGCTGTCTCTGCACAATGTGTGAGTGTGAGTGTGTGCTGTTTATGGCACAGTGTGTGAGTGTGACTGTGTGTTGTGTGAGTGTGACTGTGTGCTGTCTCTGCACAGTGTGTGAATGTGACTGTGTGCTGTGTCTGCACAGTGTGTGAGTGTGTCTGTGTGCTGTCTCTGCACAGTTTGTGAGTGTGACTGTGTCCTGTTATGGCACAGTGTGTGAGTGTGACTGTGTCCTGTTATGGCACAGTGTGTGAGTGTGACTGTGTCCTGTTTTGGTTCTGCACTGTGTGACAGAGGTTTGGCAGTAGCACAGACTGCCTGATATCTGCTGCAGGTGACTCTAGTTTACACTGTGTAAAGGGCAGCGCAAAGTTAATCTTAAGGTTCTCAGGCCTCTGCAGTGTGTGAGAGAGGCCCATATCTGGGCCGCTGAGTGCTGGTCAGCTGCATTAGGCTGACATTAAGAGGGGAAACTGATAAAGAAGCTGAGCTGTGACAGCGCAGAGAACATGGGGAAGGGCACTGGCTTGGCTTACCTGCTACCTGCACTGACTGCACATTAGTCATCAAACCCCTCACCCAGGGTCTGGCTTTGGGAGGGAACCCTCCAAGCCCAGCTCTGCTGTTTATAATGCGCTCCATTGCAGGACTGCAGCGTAAATATGAATCTGGCTGCAGGACTGCAGCGTAAATGCAAGCCTGGCTGCAGGACTGCAGTGTAAATGCGAATCTGGCTGCAGGACTGCAGCGTAAATGCGAGCCTGGCTGCAGGACTGCAGCGTAAATGTGAATCTGGCTGCAGGACTGCAGCGTAAATGCGAGCCTGGCTGCAGGACTGGGGTCCCACATGCCCTTACAGCAGCCTGAGAGCCCGGTGCCTGATAAGACTGTAAATGGACCCAGCCAGCTAAGCTTCAGCCTTTTAACTTTGCACAATGGGGGGGGGGGGTTCTGTTCTGTTACCGTTTCATGAATATTCATAAACAGGCGGGACATGCACCCCATTTCTCCTGTGCTGGGGGGGAGCCGTGCGCCGGTGTGCGTGAGGCAGAGAGGACAGCCACTCTGGGCACACCTGACCGGTGGGAGAAGAGCCAGACGGCTGAGAAAGGGCCATGAAACTGAAACCTTGGAGACAAACTGCTTTCACAGTTACCATGACAACGGCGCAGGAGAGAGATAAGGGGAGGGAGACATTTGAAAGGAAGCGAGCGCTGTGAGTGAGGGTAGCTTTGTGACTCCTGTCAGGTGTCCTGCTCGGCTCTCTCTCTGCCTGTCAGTGCATCAGCCTCAGGGGCGTGTCTGTGGCGAGATGAATGACCCCTCAGAGTACCAGAGTACGCCCCAGCAGAGTACACCCCAGCAGAGTACGCCCCACCAGAGTACACCCCAGCAGAGTACGCCCCACCAGAGTACACCCCAGCAGAGTACGCCCCACCAGAGTACACCCCAGCAGAGTACACCCCAGCAGAGTACGCCCCACCAGAGTACACCCAACCAGAGTACACCCCACCAGAGTACACCCAACCAGAGTACACCCAACCAGAGTACGCCCCACCAGAGTACGCCCCACCAGAGTACACCCCAGCAGAGTACGCCCCACCAGAGTACGCCCCAGCAGACCGCCTCCTCTCCTTCTGCACAGACAGAGCTCCTCTGCTCTCTCACTGAGTGGACTCAGTCTGAGCTCACTCAGGTAACACACAGTGACATGTATGGATAAGAGGAACCGTCACTGTCATTAATGATTAATCTGATTAATGAGTTTATCACGTTCACAGCGCCCAGGAGGGGGACTGAGGTCAGAGTCCTGGCTGCCACAGGGTTTGCATTTAAAAAGCCCCTCTTTTCTCCGTGAACCTTGCTGTACCCTGCGGCTGCGGCTGCCGCTGCAGCTGCGGCTGGGGCTGGGGCTGGTAGTGCTGTATAACCTGCCTGTCTAAGCACCTGGCATTCACAGCAATCACAAAGCAAAACACTTCAATCTGTCAAATTTTCAGTTGTCATGCAAAGAAGACATTAATCTGTTTGAGGGTGAATGTGTGTGTGTTTATGTGCCTGTGCATGTGCATGTGAGTGTTTGTGTGTTTGAGAGTGTGAGAGTGTATATGTGTATGTTCATGTGTGCATGCATGTGAGTGTTTGTGTGTGAGGTGTTTTAGTTTGTTGAGGTATTTCAGTTCAGCAGTCTTTAATAACTGGCAGTGCTTGTGTAGTTTCACGTATGCAGCCCTGGATCCAGACGTTTGAATACATGCTTTTCATTGTTTTGAGCTACAAAGTCAACAATCCTGCATCAGAGGATCCAGCAGCCGATGGGCATCTCTGAATGGCGGTTTGATAACAGCACAGAAATACCGCTCTCCATAACCACAGCAGAAACCAGTCTGGTCACATATTTCACAGGAAATGTTTTGTTGGATCTGATCTCTTTATTTCCTAATCCACTGTCTGAACATGTATGTAAACAGCACTTAGCCCATGGCTTTACTCACAGTCTGCATGATTCCTGAGATCATGTACGTATACCAGTGAAATGATTAACTGTGAATGTACTGAAGCATTCAGCTGCTTCACAACATCCCGCAGTGACTTCTTAGAGAGAAGGTTTACACTGAGCTTTATCTGATTGGTCCCATCATAATAAACAGCCTGCTGTGATTGGTCCCATCATAATAAACAGCCTGCTGTGATTGGTCCCACAGTGCATGGAGACCATCACCTCGCGTCAGATGGACATACAGAAGTTCATCGCGGATGGCTGTAGAGAGGCCCTGTTGGAGGAGAAGAGGAGGTTCTGCTTCCTGGTGGACAAACACTGCACATTCTCCTACCAGATCTCCACCTTCCATGAAAAGGTGATGCTCATAAACTCTCATCATAACCTCTCACTGTGGCCTCTCTGCAAAGTCAGACTCGTGAACTAAAAAACAGTTTTTACATAGCTTTCAGGAACAACTATCAAAACATTACATAGATAGTTTAAAAGGAGTTTTAGGAGAGCTCACAAAAACCAGAGGATATACATAACAAGTGCTAAGTATGAGATAAATGTTTACATAATTCAGAACTATTTTTTGAAAGTCACTCGTCACTGTAATGCATCCTGCCCTTGCTGGACTCAGGCCAAAGAGATGCTGGCGGTCAAGCTGCCCGGCTGGCAGGACCAGTGCAGCGATGCCACCAAGGTGCCGGACAGCGTGCTGTCCATGATCGAAGGGCTGCGGACCCCCGTATCCATGACGCCCCAGCCCTCACCCCTCATGGAGAGATACAACAGGGTGAGACAGTACAACCCCCGACCCCACTACAGCACCCCCACTGCAGCGCCCGGCACAGCAGCCCTTCCTCAGAAATCTGACAGAAACCCCCAGCACACCGCTCTGTTGAAGTGTTCCCTGTTTCTTTGTGCTCAGAATAATCTGGACATGATGATCGCTCCTCCAGCCCCCCAGCAGAAAGCGCAGACCAGCCCTCTGGCAAACATGTTCACCCAGGACAGCCCCAGGACCTCCATGGCTGTGGACCGCGGCTCAGGTGTGTGTCTGCAGCACCTCCATGAGAACTGGCCACCAAAACGGCACAAGTTTCTGAAGCATCAATTCACTGCAAACGTAAATCGTATACCGTGGTAGCAGTTATTAACAGTCATTTCATTTGGCACACACAGTTAAGTGTTCATTTTGTTGGGTCAGTACCTGTCTTGCTGTCCCTTGCACTGCTCACTGCAGTTCTGCATAGTGGCTCAAACGGCTATTTTGTGACGGCAGATCACAGCAGCACTGAGGAGAACAGCCTGCCCAGGTCTGTGTCCGTGGCCACGGGACTCAACATGATCAAACGGCCCAAGGTCAGGACCATATTCCCTCACAACGCCGGCAGCAACGACACTCTGCTCAGCTTCGACGAGGGCGACATCATCACGCTGCTGATCCCTGAGGAGAAAGATGGCTGGCTGTACGGCGAGATGGAGAAATCACGGCAGTGAGTCAAAGACAGCGAGCAAGCCATCACTGCTAAACCCCCATCGCTATCCCCTCACTGCGCTAACCTGCTAAACCCCCATTGCTATCCCCTCACTGCGCTAACCTGCTAAACCCCCATCGCTATCCCCTCACTGCACTAACCTGCTAAACCCCCATCGCTATCCCCTCACTGCGCTAACCTGCTAAACCCCCATCGCTATCCCCTCACTGCGCTAACCTGCTAAACCCCCATCGCTATCCCCTCACTGCGCTAACCTGCTAAACTCCCATTGCTATCCCCTCACTGCGCTAACCTGCTAAACCCCCATCGCTATCCCCTCACTGCGCTAACCTGCTACCCCCTCACTGCACTTACCTGCTATACCCTCACTGCATCTACTGCGCTAACCTGCTGTCCCCTCACTGCAGAGAGGACCACGGAACATAGCAAACACCTACAGTTAACAGCAGTGCTGTACGAGGAGGTGTTGTAACTGGGACCAGTACTAGCATATGCTCAACATGTAGAGTCGTGGGACAGCGCTAATATTGCCTGTGTGTAATCGTACAGACTGAAAAGTGGCTGCTCGCCCCGCTGCAGGTGTGAGAGTGCAGTCTGTCTGCACCTTCCCTGCTGTCCCAGTGAAGGGTGAGGGATGCAGCTATACACAGCTACCCTGCCCTCCCTTGCCAGCCTTTAGGCCTCCATGTATACAGAAAAGCCTGTATACTTCAGCTTCTAAGCCTGTAGTTGTTTGTGTTTTTAATTTGCCACTGAGCATATGCAGAACGTGACGTCTCCTCCTTAGCCCTGTCACACCTGCCCAAGGGGGAGAGTTAATTAGAAAAGCAGCCACAGGCAGAGAACATGAGAGGGAGCAGCCAAGAGCAGCACGGCACCTGCCACCTCACTGCTCAGGTGGAAAACACACCCTGTCCTCGGGTTCTGTGGAGTCTAACCCCAGTCTAATCTCAGAATGCCCCTTTCAGGGCTGAAGCCATATGCTCTGATGAGAGTGATGTACAGTATGAGGGTGATTATGAAGGAGAGCCATGAGTTGTGTGCTTTCCCTGGATTGTATTTAGAATGTACTGATGATGGGAGACTCTGTAGTGATTAAGGTCAGACGAGGATACACTGCAGGTTATCACAAAAACCACCAAGAGTGTTCGCATCACATAAGGTTAATAATTCAACAACACATTTGGAATATGCAATATGTAATTAAGTCATTTTGCAATGTATTGCTGTTTGTTACATCATTCAGATGAAAACACCTGTTTCTGTGCATTGTTTACCTGGTTTGCCTGAAAGCCCCAGATGCTCAGCTGGTTAGAGTTTGGGTAAAAGGCCACGCTGTGACATTTGTGTCTATGTCAGCGCACCTGCACAGCCACAGAGAGGGGAGCAGAGCGAGGCTTTTCTCTGCCTCAGCTCACAGTAATGGCTGTAATTTAAGACGAGACTCAGCCTGAACCATCCCTTCACTCCCAAATACTGTACTGTGCTAATTCACTCGGGTTTATCTCATCTGCTCCTGCCATGCTCTGAAGTTCAGCCTAAATGTTTTACGTAGCGCTTCTTTGAAACACTTAAAACCATCTATTGATCTTGATAGTTTATTTAACAGACACATATTTTTATACTTATATGAAATTGTCATATTATTCTGGTAATTTCAGCATGTTTTCAAAGCACCTTTGCTGAAATTAATTCATGATCAACTAAAAGACCCTTTCCAAGTATAGCGAAATAAGTCTTAAATGCCAAGTCTTACATATATATGAGAGAGAGAGAGAAAGAAAAGAGACAGAGTAGTTAACAGCCTTAAATAAACAATCTGAGTAATCAGATTAGGTGGCATTTTCACAGAAAAGGAAAGTTAATTTGTTTTTCTTAATGCGTGGAAATTCTCTCTGTGTTGTGAATTTAATTACTTGGCTCCACTGCTTGGCGGGGTTGGCTTTTTAATTAAACTTGCATAAGTTCATAGTCCTCTTTGGGTGCTGAGATTCTGTTTTATTTTTCAAATGGAAAGCACTGTGTGAACACATACACTAGTTATAATTTAAAAAGGCATTATTTTTAACAATCTGCTTTAACCACTCAGTAAATACATCAGCTTGGTTCAGAATTTGTTTTTCTGAGTAAAAGAACTACAAATACCATGTACATATCTGTTAAAATGGCTGTCACATTCCTGTTCTAGAATATTCCATAGTCGTAACACAGCTCCTGTCCTTTGTTCCTAGGAGAGGCTGGTTCCCGTCTTCCTACTGCCGCCCTTACACTGACCTTGTGGTCAAAAACAGGTAAGGTGACTGCAGCTCACTCCGGCCAGTTTGAATGCCCACTCCATTCAAGTGTAGTTAAGTCTAGTTCAGATGTAATGAAATAGGCCAAAGTTCATAAATGGTGCACATATACAATGTGAAATGTGCTGATTTTATACTGCATGGCTCATTGGTTCCATTTTCAAACAGCACTGGTAGCTAGGCAGATATAAGCCATGATTCTATATGAGTGATTTAAACAGGGATGCACATTTCCCTGTGAACTCAGGTAACCTAAAGGACATTTTCAGATGAATAATACGCCTTAACTTATAGACTTCCAACTGGTCATGTTCTCAGCTAATGGAGGTTCCATTTAAAGCTTTAACTCTTTGGTACAATCTTAACTGCAAGGAAACACTGCCACCTAGATGCTAATGTACAAGATTTCTTGGGGATATTTATTTGAGTACATTACTCAACAGTCAGCCAAAAAAAATACTTTTTTTGTTTTGTATAGTCTACTTCCATGATTTACGGACATCATCATCATCATAATCATCATCATTGTCATAATTGCTATTATAATGACGTTAATGTGTAACCATGTGACCGTGTCCGTGTTCGTCCTTAGCCTGGCAGCGCAGGTTCGCAGTCTGAGCATGGCCAATCTTGCAGAACAGGAACAGGAAGCTGTGGTGCTGCCCCCCCCAGACTACTGTGACAACACGTCCATCAGGATCACCACCAGCAAGACCTCCAAGCCCTCACCTGAGAGCACGGTCAGTAGTGATGAAGTCTGTATGTTAGGGCACATCAGCGCAGTGATGTTGTCTGTATATTAGGGCACATCAGCGCAGTGATGTAGTCTATATGTTAGGGCACATCAGTGCAGTGATGTCGTCTCTATGTTAGGGCACATCAGTGCAGTGATGTAGTCTGTATGTTAGAGCACATCAGTGCAGTGATGTAGTCTGTATGTTAGAGCACATCAGTGCAGTGATGTTGTCTGTATATTAGGGCACATCTGCGCAGTGATGTAGTCTGGATATTAGGGCACATCTGCGCAGTGATGTAGTCTGTATATTAGGGCACATCAGCGCAGTAATGTAGTCTGTATATTAGGGCACATCAGCGCAGTGATGTAGTCTGGATATTAGGGCACATCAGTGCAGTGATGCCGTCTGTATATTAGGGCACATCAGCGCAGTGATGTTGTCTGTATATTAGGGCACATCAGCGCAGTGATGTAGTCTGTATATTAGGGCACATCAGCGCAGTAATGTAGTCTGTATATTAGGGCACATCACCGCAGTGATGTAGTCTGTATGTTAGGGCACATCAGCGCAGTAATGCCATCTGTATGTTAGAGCACATCAGTGCAGTGATGTAGTCTGTATGTTAGGGCACATCAGTGCAGTGATGTAGTCTGTATGTTAGAGCACATCAGTGCAGTGATGCCGTCTGTATGTTAGAGCACATCAGTGCAGTGATGTCGTCTGTATGTTAGGGCACATCAGGGCAGTGATGTAGTCTGTATGTTAGGGCACATCAGGGCAGTGATGTAGTCTGTATATTAGGGCACATCAGTGCAGTGATGTCGTCTGTATTTTAGGGCACATCAGTGCAGTGATGTCGTCTGTATATTAGGGCACATCAGTGCAGTGATGTAGTCTGTATGTTAGGGCACATCAGTGCAGTGATGTCATCTGTATGTTAGGGCACATCAGGGCAGTGATGTAGTCTGTATGTTAGGGCACATCAGTGCAGTGATGTCGTCTGTATGTTAGGGCACATCAGGGCAGTGATGTAGTCTGTATGTTAGGGCACATCAGGGCAGTGATGTAGTCTGTATGTTAGGGCACATCAGTGCAGTGATGTCGTCTCTATGTTAGGGCACATCAGTGCAGTGATGTCGTCTGTATGTTAGGGCACATCAGTGCAGTGATGTAGTCTGTATTTTAGGGCACATCAGGGCAGTGAAGTCGTCTGTATGCTAGAGCACATCAGTGCAGTGAAGTCGTCTGTATGTTAGGGCACTGTTGGCATCTAACCTGCACCAGGCCAGTGCTGTAGAGAGGGAATGACTGTAAGGCTATACAAGGCAAAATACTGAGTTTTTATTCAGACAAAGCTGTATTTAAGTATTTAAATTGTTAATGGGAAGTACAGCTGTATATAATGTGTATTTGTGCATACTGTGTGTATAGGGTGTTTCTGACACCGGGTGTGGGTTAGAGGTTGTGCCCCATGCTGTGTGCTGTTCTACCTGCTTTATTTGAGAGTCAGGAGTAACACAGCTGGGACGGGCTTTTTCCACAGCGAGGGGGGAAATGTAGGCTACAGCCTGGGACAAACAGCCTGCGATACACACATGTACAGTTACAGCAGCATCCTCATGTTTCCATATTTCATACACAGCGAGAGGCGGAGCTGTGAGGAGCGGTCCCGGCAGAGCTGTTCCAGTCCCCGTGCCGAGCGGAGTAGAGCTCCCTGTGATTTGATATATGATCCTTCAGTTCCTTTTAGTGTAATTAGCTATATCTGATGTACCGTCTCCCGCATAATAAGCAGGTCGTTTCACACTTCAGCTTAAAAAAGGGACAAAGAAACACGCCACCTGCTTCCATGTTGTCGCAGCACAGTGAGAGGCAGAGAGCACACGTTTCTGATGGCAGCGTTGATTTGGGGGGACTGGTCAGACGTCAGAGAGCGGGAAGCCTTGCAAGCAGATACGGCTCCGCCCGGCCTCCCTCTGGCAGAGTGAAATATTCATGCCTGTGGCCCGTGCTGGCCAGAGGCCTGCCTGTCGCTCGGCTGCAACACAAGAGCCTGTGTCGCCACGGCACATCCGGGGTCAGCCTCTCTCTCTCTGATCGAGTTTCACTCAGAGCTGAACCTGAAACCTGCCCCACACCCCCGCGCTGGGGCCGCGCTCTGGCTGCCCTGCACCCCTGCACTGGGGCTGTGCTCAGGGTAAATACGGGTCTTTTGTGCTCATATTCACACAGGCATGCAGCTCAATCTGCCTCACTTGGGCTCATATAACACAAATTATGATGAACTGGATGTTGTGGCAGATGACCGTGTTTCACAGTGAAGAGTCGGTATGCTGGTGACTGCTGTGGTTTGTCACATGACTGGATTGTTGTTGATGTAACTGCAGCCAGCCAATTGGATTCCTCCTCAGCACAGCCGCAGAGCCCTGTGCCCAGCACAGCCACAGTAGAGCTCTGTGTTCAACATAAACGCACATGAACAGGCCAGGCTGTGCGCTGGAGTAGCCTGAGGGTTTTTCTCATTGTTATTTATTTTCGGAGGGGAGCTGAAGGGGGAGAGTTATTTAACTGCTTCTCAGGCACGCCCTCTTACATTCTCACAGGTATGTCTTTGATTTTTAACTTCTGAACTTTCAGTGTGGTAAATCCTCATAGTTCTAGGCATGTGGGCTTTACTCCAGTGACTCAGGTTACCATGCAGGGAAAGGGGCCACAGGAGTGTGCCCTATTGTTCTGTCATCTTACGGTTAAAAGGTATTGAAGTGTCCTCTGCCTGTCTATGACAGAAAAGAGTGCCGGCCTGAGTCAGCCTGAGCAGGCCTTTGAGCCAAGCGCTGCTGCTGAAGTACTGTTTGAGCTGTAATGGCTGCTGAGGTGGGGAGAGAAAGGCAGTGCTGCTGGGGGGGTGAGGGGTTCCGCACAGCAGGAGCAGACGGCTGTCTGACCCAGGGGAGTGGGCCTCACCTCCCTGGCACAGGCTCTCTTTCACTCAGTGCCACAGGTTACACTGACCACTGCCGCACACGACCGCTCTCACACTGACCACTGCCGCACACGACCACTCTCACACTGACCACTGCCGCACACGACCGCTCTCACACTGACCACTGCCGCACACGACAGCTCTCACACTGACCACTGCCACACATGACCGCTCTCACACTGACCACTGCCCCACACGACCGCTCTCACACTGACCACTGCCGCACACGACCTCTCTCACACTGACCACTGCCGCACACGACCTCTCTCACACTGACCACTGCCGCACACGACCGCTCTCACACTGACCACTGCCGCACACGACCGCTCTCACACTGACCACTGCCGCACACGACCTCTCTCACACTGACCACTGCCGCACACAACCTCTCTCACACTGACCACTGCCGCACACGACCGCTCTCACACTGACCACTGCGGCACACAACCTCTCTCACACTGACCACTGCCGCACACGACCTCTCTCACACTGACCACTGCCGCGCACGACCTCTCTCACACTGACCACTGCCGTTCTACAGTCTCTCTGACACTGACCAGTGCTGCTGCGCTCCTGCTGTCACACACTGCCCCCTGCTGACAGAGTGTGGTAAGTTACTGAAGTACTGTAGCAGATATGAGAAAATGGCCCCCGGATGGAGATAAGGCTGGTGCTCCAGGATGGCAAATATTTATATCACAGTGTAAAGTGTGTCAGATTGATGGCCACCTGATGGACATCCTATTCTAAGATAAGACTCATTTTGAGGGCCAGTAGAGGTGATATTGTGTGTAAGGTTATCTACTATTGGGCTCATTTTCCATCCTGCCTTTAACAGGTGACTCAGCCAAACGGGACCTCCAAGCCCCCCTTCCTGGGGTAAGTACACGAATACACTGTCTCAGGAGCCTCTGCAAACGAGATGTCTGTCTGTCTGTCTGTCTGTAACGAGCCGCTCTCTCTTCACAGGGGAGGGAATCCCTTCGCAACCGTGAAACTTCGGCCCACGGTCACCAACGACAGATCCGCCCCCATCATCTAAGGGTCAGGGGTTTAGGGGTGCGGGGTCAGGTTCTCCAGTCCAGCCATGGAGATCTTTGCTAGTATACAGGCCTTTGAATTCCACCCCAGGATTTCAGTCCAGCCTGCATCTCCTCCGAGCATGCCCTCCCCACCTGCACCAGGTCCACACCTGGAGGCTCCTGCTCCTGCCCCCGCCCCCTTTCTGTAGCAGAGCCCCCCCGCCACCCGCGCCCGTGCCGGAGATACAGGCTGGACGGGCTGAGATGGCGGTGCTGCGGGTGCCATGTTTATTTCAGTAAAAATGTCTTAAACCTACTACTGCACACACTCACATTGAGATGGAGAAACACTTTATTTATATGTTTAAAACAAATCCAGATATATTTTAAGAACATTTTATTGTGAATAATTGTACACAAATATTGCCTCATTATGTATGGACAGATGTGTACATTTACTCAGCTTTTTTGCCCCGTTTTGAGAGAGCTGTAAGTGTATTATGAATTTTAGCAGAATGGATTAACTGCTAGTTAAAATGCAGTTGATATTTTAATTTGCCATTGGATGCTAGATGAAGTGTTCTGTTTGGGATATGCGCAGAAATGCTGAACCATGACGCAGTTTGTGCGCTGAGTGACGGTGTGTCAGTATACCGCAGCAGCACCTCACACCAGCTACAGTCCATAGCAACTAGTTACTGCCAAGCACACAGTAACCCATAGCTGTGATGATGTAGGAAATAACAGGTTTTATATCACTTATGTATAAAAGTATGCCATTCAATAAGCTTTAATGCATTCCATCATATATATGCATGATCTGAACAAATAATGGCATTTGATCATTTCAATGCTTCATGTTTCAGTCCCTCTCAGATACTGATATGCATTCCTCTCTTACAGCACATTTATGTGCAAACACACCCAGTGGAGGAACATCAAAATGTTAACTCTCACGTCTTTGACCAAGTGTTTTAGCTGGCTATAAAAACCTGTCAAATGTGGGGGAAATAGTTGCCTTAAGTGCAGTTTATTTCTTGCTCCTATCATACTGTAAAATTGCATCTTTCTACCAAAATTACTGAACTTTAATTGATAAACATGTTGAAAATATGGATCATATTTGCTCAAACATGCAAGCTGCATTAATTATACATTTTTGATACTTTTAATACATAAAAGGGGTAGGTTAAGTTTTGATTTCATTTGCATAAGGTTGTTTTTACAGGTAGCTGCACCTTACTCTGCCTTTAGCTTTGGGAAGTTGCTTGAGAGAGCAACTAAAAAAAGCTTTGTTACTCTGTGTAGGCTGGATGGACTGATATCGCCACAACATTTCACCTGTGATTGTCTTTCTAAACAGCATGCCAGTTCATTAAGGGATGGGGAGTTTGCTTCCTCTACCATTCGTTTGAGGTATCCAGAGATACTAGTAGGAAAAATGCTGGAGTTGATCAGTGGAAATATTATTCATTATGAGACATGAACCCTGTGATTAATGATGTTACTATGCTGGAATAAAACTGATTCAACCATTCTGATCCCGTATGGCGAGTCAGATCTGTAACAGGGGGGAAAAACACAGAACACCTAACAGCAGCTCTGCTGATTTACTGTCTGCACATGCATCTGGTTTGATGTTGCCAGATGAATTTCAGCCAAACAAAAGTGTTCCTGTTCATATAATTTTATTTACAATTCTCTTACAGTATATAAAAATTGAAAAATTAACAAGTGAACTTAAATCAGCAAGTGTGGTGTGCTTCAGTGCCCAGCAAAGTTCAGTGAAACTATCTGAAATAATTACATCTTGACATATTGTAATCGTAGTATAATTTGCAATCTGATACAAGGAAGCAGCACACACAGAAACACACTTGATTGTCTTTCATTAAAAGATACTCTAGTGTCTGAGAGCACTAGCCTCACATGTTCCAGGGGTTCGCCAGGTCAAAATGTATCTGACAGAGGCATTTTCCCTTAATAAAAATAATGGACAGTTTATTTCCTGAAGCTGCAACACCTGCAGAGCCAGTTTAGTGTTTTCGCTGTTCTGTGATTCTGCAGGTGTCTTATGTAACCATGCACAGCTGATACATGGCCCCTGACCCAGAACACAGCTACAGGGAGCTGATCTGATTTTACAAAAAATATCACCTCATAAGATGTTTGGAATATAAAGCATATTATCCATAAAAAACACTCTCTGCTTTAAGAACTGAATGTGTAATTGACAGATCCATGAATCAGTATTTGTCCTGTATTATGTATGGAGGACACACAAAGGACCAATAGGAAGAGAGGGAAAATATCGGCAGGGCTGGTCTTTTGAATAATGAAAATTATTCTATTTCCTGTTATAACTGTGTAATCAAGAAATAAAAAATGAATACATAATTAAATCATTATTCCTCTTGCTTAAGCAGAGTAAGCAAACACATAGAAACTGTTCAAACAGAAGCAAGGAAAATCTACCCAAATTTTTAAAGCCTGTCAAAAACCCAGCTCTAGTGTTACAGAAACAGTGGCGATGGAAAACTAAGACTATATGAAATCAAACAGGGGTTGTCCTAATGATTCATACAACTCCAGACTACATATTTCTGGTGTATGAACAAAAGCAGTAATTCATAACATGATTTGGTACTATATTCATTCCTTTACATCATGTGGATTACTTCCTTTGTTATTTTAAATATTTTCCCCAAAGGCACCAATGACTAACAAATCAATGAAAGCAAAAGGAAGTCCGTGGACATGAATGAGACTGAACGGGTCTCTTACGTTGTACCTTCATGACCGTTATGCAGAATGCACAGCATCATCAGTGAACAAATGTGAAAAACAAACAAACAAAAAAAAAAATAAAACAGAAAAGAATGGCAAATAGTCGACCTCCAGTGAGCTGCAGTTTGGTCTCCCTACCCAAAGGTGGCACCACAGTTTGGACACCTCCTCTGCCGCAGTGCCAGGCAGAAGAGGATTCCAATGGGAAAGAAAACAATGGCACAAAGGATCCCTAGACAGGTGAAGTCATCTTCCAGCACTCCCACTCTGACAAGAGGACAGATGCATCATGGGTAAATTATTCATCATGCGAAAGTCACTGTGTTTATGCTTCAGCTGATATGGCGCCTGTATATCGGCTTAGCATTAGCAGCTTGGTATTAGCTGCTCAGTGTTTGAACTAAGGATGTTAACTGTTCACCTTTTAAAGGATAACAATCTTCACATTATAACTTCAGGAGTAACGAGTTTTACATGCAATGTTAAGAACATGCAATTGGTTGCACCCAAAGGAAACCAATTTATATTTTGCAGTAATGTTCTCGGCACAACAGCGGACTTAAGTCGTTACAGTCAGAGTCGGTCTGATGTGTGTCTGAGCCTCTCACCTGCAGGCCGGGCAGCCCCCCACCACCACCACGGAGGGCTGGATGATGGTGTAGGTTCCTCCGTAGTTTGGTTGCTGGGAGACAGGAGGCAGCTGCCCAGGGGCTTGTGGGTATCCTGGGTGAAAGAATGAGGAAGCAGAACCTAAGAACACTTCTCTCACCATTACAGTCAACTGCTAAGCTCTTTTTAGTCATTTTTTTTGTTACACAATCACACCTTCCAATTCATTTTTGCATTTTTTGCATTAACTATTAAAATAAAATTGTGGGTTTATGAATCCCCACCTAAAACTTTGACCAATTGTATTTTGATTTGCATATGTATACCCAGAGAAATTTTTAAGAGTTTCTGATGTGGAGAAGTACTTAAAATGTGCTGGTTTAGTATGCACAGGTTTGGTGGTTCTCACCATTTGTTGACACATTTGAACTTAATATGCAACGCCATTGGTCTGTAAAGGAAATTGACAGAAAGAAAGCAGATGGTAAAAAAGAACCAAAAGATACTTTTTGAACTCACAGCCGAGGTACAAAAACAAGCATGTAAAGGTAATTGCGTTTCTCAAAGATAGACTGTAATTTTCAAAGGAATATATAACCACTAAAACGTGGAATTAGTTTCACTCACAATCTTAACACCAAGATGCTCTATGGTTTTGCAGTGAGCATGGCCCAGCACCAAACACATTTAAATTAGTTACCCACATACTGTTCTCGTGAAATCCAGCAGAACAATTGCTCGGACGGTAAAACGGAAGATGAGAACAAAAGATTGAGTGGATTCTGTGGAAAAATCGGCAAAAACTAGTTCTGTCCAAAGAGAGACTAGGTTTTTTTTGGATCCTACTGTGCATGCGGTGCCACGGTTCACTACATTTCTTATCAGAACCATTACTTAAACTCAAAATCTTTTTCACTTTTGATGCCGTAGCAGTCACTCAAATTAAAATCACCAGCAGGATGGAATTCCTATCTACAACGGACAACGAGGATTTTTTCCCACTAACTGAAGTGTAAAGGCATTGTTAAAACACATGTGATCTCCACCTAGTGTTTCAATGAACTTAATCCAACACAAAGAACTGCAACGGGCTCTAAGATCACTCCTCTCCCAGTGAATCCGGTTCTGCTCACGAACTGCACTACGCAAACCCAGTTATGCCCCGGAGCTTGGTTCAGGCAGCAGCCTTGTTCGGTTTCTCCTCGGTGGTGTCCGGAGGCTCTTTAAGACAAGCGCTCTACTCATGACAGGGCAGAGAAAAGAACCGGACTGGTGATGAGGGGTGTGATCAAAACGCTGCTCTCACTTCTGGGTGATACACGTACTGATACAGCGACGCCCGTGTTGACCTGCCTTTTGTTTATAACAAAACACCATCGGCAAGCCCAACCATGGGCATGCTTTACTTGGAAAAATCAATGCAATAATACTTATAAACACATGGCACGCATGTGTCCCATAACCTGATTTAACCCCATGAAACCAGACAAACCAAATAATATTAGGTCCGAAAAAAATATTTTGTTTAAATGTCTGTTAATATGATCTTAACATAAAGTAGCTACAAAATAATCATAGCTGAGGTAACTGAAGGGAATCACTATGTTTTAAGCACTTAGTTCTTCGACTAGATCTCACAAATAATCACATTTAACGTATAATCGCCAACATGATAGTGCTCACTGCGTGTATTGATGTGATCAAGTGTCCACCTTGTCCTGGCCTGCTATGATGTGATACATTTCAATAATGCGGAGTTTCACTGAGAGTTAGTCACAGTTCAAGCTTATCTGAAAAACAGCTAATCACATTAGATGTGACGTACATTAAAGCTGTTTCATTATAAATGCGAAGAGAAGACATACAATTATGTCTTATTATAACAACTGGGGAGGTGCGGTTCCTCAGGGCAGTGATTCCCAACATCGGTCCTTGGGGCACACTGTGTATGCTGGTTTTTATTCCAACCACAACTGCAATCCCAAAGTCTTAACAAGTTGTTAATTGTTCATAATTGTTCACGCTTTTTCATGACTAGAGAGATAATTGGCCATTATAGCTATGCATTTCATGAAGAAAAAGCTCCTATGTTCACATTGTGTTTATGTGATTTTGCAAACAAATACACAAAAAGAGTATGTTTTTATACCTGATCAAATTAAAGACTGGGGTGAATCAGTACACTCCTTAAATCATTGAACATATGATTAAGCTCCGGATTTTTTTCCTTATGCTTCATAATACAATGCAGGTTTGGCTCATTATAATTAGCTTTGTCTTAGAATTTTTCATTATCTACCAATTGGATAGTTTTAGTGGTTGTGTGTCCAGAATCACCATGGTCTTTCATATGAGTTCAAACATTTTACTTGTCTTTATGCAATTGCCTGCAATATGGCACAATGTGAATATAGGAGCTTTTTCTTCATTAAATTCATAGCTATAATGGCCAATTATCTCTCTAGTCACGAAAAAGCGTGAACAATTATGAACAATTGACAACTTGTTAAGATTTTGGGATTGCAGTTGTGGTTGGAATAAAAACCAGCATACACAGTGTGCCCCAAGGACCGACGTTGGGAATCACTGCCTCAGGGAAGATCACTGATGGAGACGCGCTTTAACAGCTTTCAGAGGGGAGGCACGTCGCATGGAAGCCCAGTGTGAGATAACGCCGGTCCTCCCCGCTGCTGGAGACAGTGCGACTCCACCGCAAAGTGTTGATCACACGCAAGTGAACTGTGGTGTTCTGAGTTCTCCTTAGACCTTACTCTTTTCCAGATCCTGTAAATGTCCTAGAAATCTCCATATGTCATAGCTACTTTGTAATATCATGCCATATTGTAAAATTGCATCAATTTTCCAAAAATGAACATCTATTCACAAAATTATTCATTTCGGCCTAATTACAAGCCCAACCACTTCCCATACTTCACTTTGAAATTAAATCTGACAGGTATTACTTCAATACAATTATTCTGTATGAAATAAAATAAAAGTTGAACATGCTGGTAAAAAGGAGGAAAAGGACCCAGAATACTGCTACACTACAATGATTCTAACAAAATGTAGGAAGTTGCGGTCTTTCTTCTAGTCCTGGGCAAACGTTGATAACATGTGCTGATTTAGTATGCGCTTTTTGTCCATGTTGAATTACAATTTGTTACAGATACAACGAGCGTAATAAAGAATTAAATAGAAATGATTGTTACATAGTACATGACAACAACAGATACTACCTGCAAGTTGTTTAACTAATATTTTGTTGTTGAAAAATAATGCACATGTTTGTAAAGTAAATGAAGCAATTCAAGTTGAGTAAGTGTTTCAGGGGTGGGTGAGGTGAAGCAGTAGCTCCTGGGCCAAAAGAAGTTCTGATACAGCTTACCTAAAGCTAATCCAAGATTCACAGTGCAGCGCGTTCATCTGTCCATTAAGCTAGTACGGTTAATACAAATATACCCACCAAACAAAAAAGGTATTGGGAGTAATTAGCTATTATGCAGCAGTGAAGAATGCTCTGATAAACGACACAACTTGCCTTGGCCATCGGGGTAGGGATACGGCGGGGGCGGTTGCTGGAAGTGGGGCGGCGGAGGGGCATGCGGGGGTATGGCTCCGTAATTGTGCTGCTGCCCGTATTCGTATGCCCCCGGTACGGCATTGTAGGCGGGGGGTTTGTCTTGTAGCAGTGGTTTGCTGTCCATATCCGACGTACTCCTTCGAGTAAGATAGTTTGCTAATTCACGTTAGCGTAGTGTGTATTTTGGCCTTTAAACAATACTGGCACACAACTTTTAGTAGTGTGCCGCAGGTTCCTGAAGACCACCCAAAGCTCTAGAAAGCGAGAAAGGCCTAGCCCCGTTACCCATTAAAACGGCAACAAGCAACTAAGGAAAATATATTACATCCCTTTAAGCACCTTACTACTTTCGCCTGTAGCTCAGAGCCAGCTGCTGACTGTAACTGGTTTGGCTAAAGAGCTAGCTAGTTTGCTATGTTTGCTAGCCACGATCTCTAACAGTTTACGCCACAAATCTTATGGACAACAATTGAGCTACACCGCATTCCAGTAACATCGAACAGGACTCTTTTTCTCCTACCACTCCGTGGCTGTTATTCCTTTTTGAAATGTCATCCAGCTGAGACCTTCGTAAGCCTATTGTAAACTTGAATAAATGCTTTCCTGCAGTCAAGCAAGTCACAAGACAGTAATCATGTGATACGCGGTGGGCCGCTTCAGCAGAGACAGCACCACGTGATTCACATATTCAGAAAAAATGTAGCGCTGGAGAATTTATTTAACGCGCCGGGATCCCAAACGCGCTCCCTGCAGCTCCGTGCAGAAGTGCCTTTGCACGTTGGTGAAAGTGTGCACCATATTTTCCTATCCTTTACTAGTAATCAAGAGAGACAAATATCACTTTCTGTAATTTTACACGCCTTCAGTGAAGACAGGTAGCTCACCTGCAGTCAAATCAAATAATCTGTGTTGCAGCATAGAAATAAACAATTTTGCAAAACCTTTCCCTAATCATGGAGCAGTGGCGCGAGCGCACCCTCCTAGATTTGTATAAACTATAATCCAGACATCACAAATTATTTCAATATTTAAAAAACATTTTTCATATATGGCAATAATGATAAGAATAATCTGAATATACTGCGGTGGTCATTGTTGTTGTCCTAATCATAATTCTTATTGAATCCCTTATTATGAAAGTTATCAAACTAATGTTGTCCCCATGGAGATAATAGAAAAAAAAATCAGTGCATTGACAATCTTTTCAATTCAGGAATCAACAGTAAACAGTAATTGGATACAAAAAGATTTCAACTTTCATAACCCTGACACATTTTATTGAAATATATTCACCACTACTCCAGCCTGCTTCCATTTTGATTCCATTACGTTTTCTGTAGTGCCACCTTGTGCCTATTGTAGAAATTACACATTATTTCACCCAAATAACCAAATATATGAAGTTGGTACAGAAATTCGACAGCTTTTTTTCCTCATCATTTCAAGGATCATTCGCAACGTTAACCTGTATGAAATTTCTTGGTGTTTGATTGACAGTCCCAGTCTGAAAGCTGAGTCTGTTTGATGTGAGCACGTGGACTTCTCTCACAATATTCCAGAATGAATATGCCCGCAAAGTCACATAATGATGCTACATGACACTCTCTTCGTTTCGGGCTCTCAGGTTTCTCTGTGGATCTTAGTGTCTTTGGACCTTGTCTCCCTGAGTGCCTTCCCACACGCGCAGATCCATCTCATTTCCAACCCCTCTTTCACTTCAGGTAACAAGGGCGTTCATCAAGGTGTCTGTATCTCCTATTTTCAAAATATGTTTCACTTTGCCAGCTTTTGCTTTCTTTCATTTCTTCTGAAACGAGAAAGTTTTAGTTATTGCTTACTTTAATTTATAAAATATTTAGTTTTTATGCACCTTGTCGCCCTGTTTAGACCCAGACTTAGAAACTAACTGCTCCCCACCCCTGTCAGAGCTTGATTAGCACTCTATGAACTAACCAATAAATCGAATTTAACTTTTTCTGTTAGAAATACCACCTTTTTTTAACTTATTCCATGAGCTTAATTTGGTGCATTCATTAACTTCAGCTAAATAAATTTGTAACATTCTTGTAACTGTTTTCAATTGTTATATTCTTCAAAGTTTAAGTACCTTATTTTTTAAAATGAATGATAATATAAACAGCCTTGGTGGTGACAGATAATTATGGACATTTTTCTGAAGGTAAGCAGTATTTGGATTGTTACGGTAATATATGGGCGGACGATAATGCACGCGGAAACCGGCTTAGAAATAAACGATGACATCTATTTTATCCAATCAGATTTTTGAGCGTCAGTAATTTTTTCTTTGCGCAGCCAATGCAAGTCAAATATCGCGACTTCCTGTTGTGGATTAGGAAGAAGTCTGAATGTAAATAGTGAATGTGAATTAACGTGAAGTCTGGGAGGTAGCGACCGTGATATTGTTCAAATCGCCCTTAGCCGTGTATGAAAGGGAATAAAAGGTGGGTAACTGGCTTGCTGTAGCAGCGGATAGTGACGTTATACTCTATTAATGTTGCCATGCGTTAACGTTCTGTCTGCGCTTTGATGAGAAATACCCATCTGATATTTGCTGTTCAAGGATGGTTTGCGAGCTAGCTACCTACCTACATCGCTAGCGAGGTCATTGTAGAGTATATTTGATTCACATTATAAATGATCGTTTTGTAGAAATGTTACTTATTTCACTGTTGATGCTGTCATTTCCTTTAAGGATTATCTGAGAGATGTGTTTTCCGCTTGTGCGTCGTTTTGTATTAGCATCAGCAGCTACTTAAAATGCCATAGTCGGTCAACAAGCCGATAGTTTCAGTTGCCTGTTACGTAGCAATCAATTTCAGTCACAACCTGGCATTTCAGTGTCCTTGTTATATTAAACAGAAACGTTTAAACAGGGGTTATAATCTCCTCAGTCAACTAAGTGCAACATGTGAAACGGAACGCAAGACCATGAAACGGGCTACGCTGTTGCAAATGCACCTCCAACCTTCTGTTAAAGAAATCGCATGGCTTTTAGACGACTCTTGCTCAGTTGGACTCATGCTGGTTTTTCGCTTTGACCGGCATCAACAGTGACCTGAAGCAATATTGAGATTTTTAAACTTTGCTGACGACTTTTGCCATCAAGGCATCACATTCTGTTTCGAATGACAAACGCTACACTTAGCCTCCGTCTATTTACCACTAGTCTGTTGGTCATGTGGCTTCAAAATGTTTCCCAAAGTGTTTCTTGGGTATATCTGTTTGGATGCTCCCCCACATATGACCGAATTCACAGTCTGTCCATAAATCGCTGTCTGCGTAATAGAGTCTGTTACTATAGTCCGATCAATGAACTCTGTTAAGGGGTATTTAGTGCTCTGAGTTGCGCATATCATATTTCCTGTCTTTGATTATTTAGCTGTATTGTCTATTTAAGTTGTTTTAGGGCAATAATACTGTATAACTGTTTTCAGACCATTTCGCTGTTGCCATCACAACATTTTTGCAACAAAATCAGTCTCTTTGAGGTCAAGGACATTGATGACAGTTGTACCAGAAAAATGTGTTATCCACAGAAGCTGTGACGCTTTAAAAGGTTTTTGAAAGCACACCACTGTGTGCAGGCAGGCTTGCTCAGACAGTTGCCTTAGTGTCTGAAGTGGGGTGTGAAGCAGAGTATTTTGGAGAATTCAGCATCGAATCAGCAGAGCTGTATCGGCTCAAATGCTGCAGGTCGCGCTTGCCCTTCAGGGTCAGCATTTACAGATTCTTGTCTGGCCTGCTTTCTGAGGCTAATGCCTGTTAACAAGCGTTCTCCATGTGAACGCATTTTTAACGTCGGTCTCGGTTGACACAGACGCCCTGAAAATGATTATTTAATGAGGGTGAGCAGCTTGGGCAGGGGGAGGGGAGGCAGGACCCCTCCAGAGTGCCAGTAAATATATGTGTCCTTGTGCTTCTTTGCTCCTACTGAACCCCTGTAACTGTGCTGCTGTGTTCCTGTGTAATTCTGTGCTGCTGTGTTCCTGTGTAACTCTGTGCTGCTGTGTTCCTGTGTAACTCTGCGCTGTGTTCCTGTGTAACTCTGTGCTGCTGTGTTCCTGTGTAACTCTGTGCTGCCGTGTTCCTGTGTATCTCTGTGCTGTGTTCCTGTGTAACTCTGTGCTGCTGTATTCCTGTGTATCTCTGTGCTGTGTTCGTGTGTAACTCTGTGCTGCTGTATTCCTGTGTATCTCTGTGCTGTGTTCCTGTGTAACTCTGTGCTGCTGTATTCCTGTGTATCTCTGTGCTGTGTTCGTGTGTAACTCTGTGCTGTCTCCGCTGCAGGGCACAGCATGCCAAGCTCCCTCCTGTGGGCAGTGGATGTGTACGGCAGGGTGTACAGCCTCTCCACGGCTGCACAGCAGTGGGAGCAGTGCAGGGATGCACAGCTGGAGTTTAAACGTGTCACAGCCGTGCAGCAGTGCTGCTGGGGCATTGCCTGCGACCACCAGATCTACCTGAACGTACACTCGAGTGACCTGCCCATCCGCTACCAGGAGGAGACTTACGAGAACCAGGTACTGCCCGGGGTGCTTCTGAGCGCAGTATGGGAGGAAAGGAATGGTCAAGAGTCATTACACCATGCTAGTTATGTAATGTCAGTGTACAGACATTAGCGTTGAATGTGAGCGATTTCATTCCTTTCTGTTATATTTGTTGGGTTCCCTGAGCATCTGTGTGTTCCATAGCGGTGGAACCCTGTGGATGGGTTCTCTGAGCGGCTGTTGCCAAGCGACCGCTGGCAGTGGAGTGACATCACAGGGCTGAAGCACCAGCCCTTCGAAAGCTTCCAGCTGCCCTCGGACAACTGGGAGTGGGAGGCTGATTGGTATGTGGATGAGAACTTCGGCGGAGAGCCCACAGAGAAGGGGGTGAGTAAGAGAGGGAGGGCAGTGCGCCAGACATGGCTCTGACCCCTCACAGCCCACCCCGTCCTGCCCCGCTGTCACTGCAGGGGGCACTGTAACAGTCCACCCGAAGGGCCCTGCAGCAAAAGCAGCCTCAGAGGAAACAGCAGAACCTCCTGCACTTGGTGTTTCACAACATTGGAAAGTGCAGCAGTTTCGGTCAGCTGACCTTCCTCTTGAGTAAAGTCAGGAGAAAACCAGAACTTGTGGCAGTGCATGAATGAACAAGTGAAACTCACCAGAAACAAGCACCTGGTGTGGGTGATTTTTGCATTTCAAAACTCGATGGATGAAAGCTAGTGGCATGTTATTCTTTATTACCCCTTATTACCTCTGAAACAAATAATAAAACAGGATCCATGCCATCTCTCAGCCAGATCGTGTGTGTCACATGACCTCTAACAGCAAAACTCAGTCACTCAGTATAATTTAATCTGTATTTGCTGTAGTAATTAGATGTATATGTCCTCAGGGCTGGTCCTATGCAATAGATTTCCCTGCCTCCTACACCAAAGACAAGAAGTGGAACTCCTGTGTCCGGCGCAGGAGATGGATTCGCTACCGGAGGTACAAGTCACGTGACACCTGGGCCAAGGTTCGTGGACACATGAAATATTATTCACCAGTTTCCAGAATTTATCTGGAGTTCATCTGTACTTGCACTCAGTGAACCTAGGAATCTAATAAGTTCTTTGAAAAATACAATAGATTGGCTGTAGTCTGAGTATTTTAATTTTTGTTGACAATGCAGTAGACAACAACTGTACTAGTTATAGATTGAGTATATAAATTTTGTACACGTATGCACATGTGTGTGTGCCTGTGCCTGTGCTTGTGCGTGTGTGTGCGTGTGCGTGTGTGTGCGTGCTCGCTTGTGTGCACATGTGCGTGCGTGCGTGCGTGCGTGCGTGTGTGTGTACATGTGCGTGCGTGCGTGTGTGTATACATGTTTGTGTTTATATGTGTCTATGTGTGTGTGCCTGCGTGTGTGTGTGTGTGTGCCTGCGTGTGTGTGTGTGTGTATGTGTGCGTGTGTGTGTGCGCATGTGTGTTTTATCAGATCCCCTCAGAAGAT
The DNA here is from genome assembly GCA_019788955.1 of Albula glossodonta. Taxonomy (NCBI): domain Eukaryota; kingdom Metazoa; phylum Chordata; class Actinopteri; order Albuliformes; family Albulidae; genus Albula; species Albula glossodonta. The sequence continues at coordinate 110,681 of JAFBMS010000185.1, forward strand.
GCCAGGCCACTGCCAGATCCCTTCAATGATATCAGCTGTGGAGGCTGGGAGATCAGCGATGAGCCCCAGGGCCGACTGTCCCTGTGGGCCGTGTCTCTGCAGGGGAAGGTAGGCTGTGTGTCTCTATAGGGGAAGGTAGGCTGTGTGTCTCTATAGGGGAAGGTAGGCTGTGTGTCTCTGCAGGGGAAGGTAGGCTGTGTGTCTCTATAGGGGAAGGTAGGCTGTGTCTCTATAGGGGAAGGTAGGCTATGTGTCTCTATAGGGGAAGGTAGGCTGTGTCTCTATAGGGGAAGGTAGGCTGTGTGTCTCTATAGGGGAAGGTAGGCTGTGTGTCTCTATAGGGGAAGGTAGGCTGTGTGTCTCTATAGGGGAAGGTAGGCTGTGTGTCTCTATAGGGGAAGGTAGGCTGTGTCTCTATAGGGGAAGGTAGGCTGTGTCTCTATAGGGGAAGGTAGGCTATGTGTCTCTATAGGGGAAGGTAGGCTGTGTCTCTATAGGGGAAGGTAGGCTGTGTGTCTCTATAGGGGAAGGTAGGCTGTGTGTCTCTATAGGGGAAGGTAGGCTGTGTCTCTATAGGGGAAGGTAGGCTATGTGTCTCTATAGGGGAAGGTAGGCTGTGTCTCTATAGGGGAAGGTAGGCTGTGTGTCTCTATAGGGGAAGGTAGGCTGTGTGTCTCTATGGGGAAGGTAGGCTGTGTGTCTCTATAGGGGAAGGTAGGCTGTGTGTCTCTATAGGGGAAGGTAGGCTGTGTGTCTCTATAGGGGAAGGTAGGCTGTCCATATGGGCTGTAACTTTGCAGTTGCTGGGCACAGCTTCCTCTAACTCATAGTGGTTCAGATGCAATATAGTTTCATTTTCACACTGGCTGTAAAATGTGAAGTGCAGTGTCATATAGGAGTGTGGATAGAAACCTGATCATTTATGCAATTTGAGCACTTGGCCACTAGAGTTCAGTGATGCTTTACAAGTTTTGTAAGTGCTTTATAAGTTTTGTTCACAAATATAATTTCACTGAAGATTAGTGTCAACATTTGCAACTTGCAAATTTCCTGAACCCAACGAAAAACAAGAACATCGATGACATGAACTGGGGGTCCTGGTTGTGTTGCATGGACAGACCTATCTTTCTATCAGTAGGAGTTTGAAATCAGTTTTAAGTGCAGTTGAATAATGCTGTAAAATTCCCAGCGCTATGAACCCTGGGAGGGTGCTGGATGAGCGAGTCTTTTTTTAGAAAATATCATGGTTAAGCAGGAAAAACGCACAGGTATCTCTGTGTTAAAGTGACGTCACTTCCACATGCTGTTGGTCTGAAGGTGTTGTGCACAGTGGTAGCATATCTCTAGTCTGACCTATATCGCCGCCCTTGTGGCTGTTTTGTGGCAGGTGTGGTTCAGAGATGGGATTCACCACCAGAGCCCGGAGGGCTGGGCCTGGGAGGAGGTGCAGACGCCCGGGGAGGTGGTGCAGATCAGCTGTGGGCCGGGGGACCTGGTGTGGGCCGTGCTGTGGGAGGGACAGCTGCTGGTCAGAGAGGGCATCGGCAGAGACTGCCCCAAAGGTCAGAGTGCGCCCCATTCCTCTGCTCATGCAGCACCAGCTGGTCTCCTCCAGCTCAGCGCAGACTGTCACAGGAAGCTGAAGCGGTGTGTGATTGTAAGTTTCTGGGTTCCTGTAGGGGCGTCCTGGGTGGTAGTGGAGTCCCCGAGCGCCGAGGTCGGTGCCATTCATGTGGCTGTGGGCATCAACGTAGTGTGGGCCGTGACCAAAGACCACAAAGTGAGAACCTGCTCGTCTGCTCATACACACCTGCATCACATTACCTGAGTGAGAACCCACTCATACACACCTGCATCATTACCTGAGTGAGAACTCGCTCATACACACCTGCATCATTACCTGTGTGAGAACCCGCTCATACACACCTGCATCACATTACCTGAGTGAGAACCCACTCATACACACCTGCATCATTACCTGAGTGAGAACCCGCTCATACACACCTGCATCATTACCTGTGTGAGAACCCGCTCATACACACCTGCATCACATTACCTGAGTGAGAACCCACTCATACACACCTGCATCATTACCTGAGTGAGAACCCGCTCATACACACCTGCATCATTACCTGTGTGAGAACCCACTCATACACACCTGCATCACATCACCTGAGTGAGAACCTGCTCATACACACCTGCATCACATGACCTGAGTGAGAACCCGCTCATACACACCTGCATCATTACCTGAGTGAGAACCCGCTCATACACACCTGCATCACATGACCTGAGTGAGAACCCGCTCATACACACCTGCATCACATGACCTGAGTGAGAACCTGCTCATACACACCTGCATCATTACCTGAGTGAGAACCCGCTCATACACACCTGCATCATTACCTGAGTGAGAACCCGCTCATACACACCTGCATCACATCACCTGAGTGAGAACCCGCTCATACACACCTGCATCACATGACCTGAGTGAGAACCCGCTCATACACACCTGCATCACATGACCTGAGTCAGAACCCGCTCATACACACCTGCATCACATGACCTGTGTGAGAACCCGATCATACACACCTGCATCACATGACCTGAGTGAGAACCTGCTCATACACACCTGCATCATTACCTGAGTGAGAACCCGCTCATACACACCTGCATCATTACCTGTGTGAGAACCCGCTCATACACACCTGCATCATTACCTGTGTGAGAACCCGCTCATACACACCTGCATCACATCACCTGAGTGAGAACCTGCTCATACACACCTGCATCATTACCTGAGTGAGAACCCGCTCATACACACCTGCATCATTACCTGTGTGAGAACCTGCTCATACACACCTGCATCACATCACCTGAGTGAGAACCTGCGCATACACACCTGCATCACATCACCTGAGTGAGAACCCGCTCATACACACCTGCATCACATGACCTGAGTGAGAACCCGCTCATACACACCTGCATCACATGACCTGAGTGAGAACCTGCTCATACACACCTGCATCACATCACCTGAGTGAGAACCCACTCATACACACCTGCATCATTACCTGAGTGAGAACCCGCTCATACACACCTGCATCACATCACCTGAGTGAGAACCTGCTCATATACACCTGCATCACATGACCTGAGTGAGAACCTGCTCATACACACCTGCGTCACATTACCTGTGCCCCATCTCACAGTGTTAATGGTATTTTCACCTGTGCGCAGGTGTGGTTTAGGCGGGGTATAAACTCCCATAATCCCTGTGGCTCGGGCTGGATCGGCATGGTGGGGGAGATGGTGATGATCAACGTGGGGCTCAATGATCAGGTGAGAAACATCAGAACAGAACACCAGTACTGATCAATAACCACGATCAGAACAGAACACCAGTACTGATCAATAACCATGATCAGAACAGAACACCAGTACTGATCAATAACCACGATCAGAACAGAACACCAGTACTGATGAATAACCACGATCAGAACAGAACACCAGAACTGATCAATAACCACGATCAGAACAGAACACCAGTACCGATCAATAACCACGAACAGGACACCAGAACTGATCAATAACCACGATCAGAACAGAACACCAGTACTGATCAATAACCACGATCAGAACAGAACACCAGTACTGATCAATAACCACGAACAGGACACCAGAACTGATCAATAACCACGATCAGAACAGAACACCAGTACTGATGAATAACCACGATCAGAACAGGACACCAGAACTGATCAATAACCACGATCAGAACAGGACCCCAGAACTGATCAATAACCACGATCAGAACAGAACACCAGTACTGATGAATAACCACGATCAGAACAGGACACCAGTACTGATGAAAAACCACGATCAGAACAGAACACTAGTACTGATCAATAACCACGATCAGAACAGAACACCAGAACTGATCAATAACCACGATCAGAACAGAACACCAGTACTGATCAATAACCACGATCAGAACAGAACACCAGTACTGATCAATAACCACGATCAGAACAGAACACCAGTACTGATGAATAACCACGATCAGAACAGGACACCAGTACTGATCAATAACCACGATCAGAACAGAACACCAGAACTGATCAATAACCACGATCAGAACAGAACACCAGTACTGATCAATAACCACGATCAGAACAGAACAACAGTACTGATCAATAACCACGAACAGGACACCAGTACTGATGAATAACCACGATCAGAACAGAACACCAGTACTGATCAATAACCACAATCAGAACAGGACACCAGAACTGATTCATTTGCATGCTCATAATGATTAATAACCAGGATCCAATCAAAACACAGTAACAATATGCACATGCTTCTAAAAATCTGTTAGCATGATCTGTGTCCAGTTTTAATCCAGCCCCCCCAAACGCACGACCATGCAGAGTCACATTACCCGTGGCGAGTGTTTCTGAGTCCTGCTGACTCTCACCCCCCCCCCCCCCACCCAGGCACACCCTGCCCTGCTGAAACACGACCCCCCACCCAGCACTGACCACCAGTCAGCAGCCTTATATATACCTGCCCCCTCCACAACACCATATAGGACCCTGCAACCCTACCCCCACACCTGAGTCAGGCCCAGACGGCCCTCGCATTCAGCATTACAGATCCGTTTGCTTCCTCAAATGGTATTCCTATGACAAAATGAGAACCCCAAAAAAGAGCTTTACAACACACCGTGTGATCTTACAATATACTTAAAAGAAAAAGAAAATCAGGTATCAGTGCAGTAATGGTGAAACAGTGCAAATGAGAATTTTTCACTTCAAATTTAAAAAAAGTAAAAAAAAAAGCACTGTACAAGAAAATCTCTGTATTGGGCTCCTTTAGAGGCCCCTGGCCGCTGACAACAGACACGGTCAGGCCTGCGCTGTGGTCAGCAGGGCCAGGGTCAGCAGCTCTGCGTTGCTCCAGCGTCAAGGGCTCCAGTGTGGGTGATCAGCAGGCCTGCAGTAGCCGATATGTGGATTAGTGGCACTGGGCTGACTGCATCTCTCCCGTGTTTAAGGTGTGGGGTGTCAGCCGGGAGGACCGAGCAGTGTATTTCAGGCAGGGTGTGACGGCCAGCGAGCTCAGCGGAAAGGCCTGGAAGGCGGTGACTGTGCCACGGGACGGAGACCGGTCTCACTCCAGCGCCAGCGCCAGCAGCCTGCCCAGGTCAGACTGCTGCCCAGGCTTTGTCCACCAGGGGGCAGTATACAGATGGTGTATTGTCATGCTGTAGCGCTGTGTGGCTCTGTGTAACTGCAGGTGGCTAGTGCATTTTTCCTGCTTGTTCCCTGCAGTGCGGGGTGCTTCTTCAGTGGGGAGGTGCGGGTGCAGTCCCAGGGCTCGGTTTTGAGTGACGTGGACTCCGACCCTGACCGGGCCTCCGCTGGTGCCCCCACCTCCCCCGAGCCTGCAGATGCCCCCAAACCCCGCATGCCGAAGGTGACCAGCGACAGCTTCATCTCTGAGCTGGTGTCCGACCGCAGCAGCAATGTGGGGCGGCGCGATGGTGGAGCCATCCAGGAGGAGGAGCCGGGGGCGGAGCCTGACAGCAGGGCCCCCCCCGCCCTGGTGCTGTCCCCCAGCCAGTCTGGCGGGCAGGACCTCCAGTGGAGTAACGTTGACCTGGAGGAGACCCAGACCCACCTGGCCGTGGGCCCCCCCTCGGACACGGCCGACAGCTGCAGCCTGTCCTCTGTGGCCACCTACAACCTGGGGCTGGAGGAACCGTACGGGCCTGACGAGCACCCGCTGTGGGCCTGGGTCAGCGGAGGTGGCTGCGCCGTCGACTCTCACGCTCTGCCCAGCTGGTTTAACTCCTCAGGTCTGCCCCTGACTGAAACACGGTGCCCAATCTCAGTTCCATACCTGAGTATTGTCTTTATATCTAGTGTCAGAAAAGTGCGAGACCCACCGCTACATGCTTTGACTGATCTTTAGATACTGTAGTGCTGAAGCTCCATCTGTTATTCTGTCTGTCTGTTCCACAGGTATTTCCTCATCTGCACAGTCCATGTCTCTATCCATAACCCCTGCACAGACTGCAGCTTGGCGAAAGCAGATCTTTGAGCAGCTCAGCGAGAGGTCCAAAAGGGAGATGGAAAACTTCAAACACTACGAGCAAGCCATCGAGCAGGTAGCCTTAGCAACAGCAGGAGAAAAGCAACAGAACTCAACATCAACTCTGCAAAATCCATTATTTCAGGGGGCCGCTGGCAGTGCACTGTAAAGGTTAGGGACCATGGCAGGGGGTCACTGGCAGTGCACTGTAAAGGTTAGGGACCATGGCAGCAGGTCACTGGCAGTGCACTGCAAAGGTTAGGAATCGTGTCAGGGGGTCACTAGCAGTGCACTGTAAAGGTTAGGGACCATGGCAGCGGGTCAAAGGCAGTGCACTGTAAAGGTTAGGGACCATGGCAGGGGGTCACTGGCAGTGCACTGTAAAGGTTAGGGACCATGGCAGCCGGTCACTGGCAGTGCACTGTAAAGGTTAGGGACCATGGCAGGGGGTCAAAGGCAGTGCACTGTAAAGGTTAGGGACCATGGCAGGGGGTCAAAGGCAGTGCACTGTAAAGGTTAGGGACCATGGCAGGGGGTCACTGGCAGTGCACTGTAAAGGTTAGGGACCATGACAGCCGGTCACTGGCAGTGCACTGTAAAGGTTAGGGACCATGGCAGCCGGTCACTGGCAGTGCACTGTAAAGGTTAGGGACCATGGCAGGGGGTCACAGGCAGTGCACTGTAAAGGTTAGGGACCATGGCAGGGGGTCACTGGCAGTGCACTGTAAAGGTTAGGGACCATGGCAGCCGGTCACTGGCAGTGCACTGTAAAGGTTAGGGACCATGGCAGGGGGTCAAAGGCAGTGCACTGTAAAGGTTAGGGACCATGGCAGGGGGTCACTGGCAGTGCACTGTAAAGGTTAGGGACCATGGCAGCCGGTCACTGGCAGTGCACTGTAAAGGTTAGGGACCATGGCAGCCGGTCACTGGCAGTGCACTGTAAAGGTTAGGGACCATGGCAGGGGGTCAAAGGCAGTGCACTGTAAAGGTTAGGGACCATGGCAGGGGGTCACTGGCAGTGCACTGTAAAGGTTAGGGACCATGGCAGCCAGTCACTGGCAGTGCACTGCAAAGGTTAGGAATCGTGTCGGGGGTCACTGGCAGTGCACTGTAAAGGTTAGGGACCTTGGCAGTGGGTCACTGGCAGTGCACTGTAAAGGTTAGGGACCATGGCAGTGGGTCACTGGCAGTGCACTGTAAAGATTAGGGACCATGGCAGGGGGTTACTAGCAGTGCACTGTAAAGGTTAGGGACCATGGCATGTAAGGTGGAGGTTACAGGTTTCATTCACAGGTAGGGCCCTCACTGCCATTGTGCACTTAAGACACGTAACCTGAACTGCTTCAGCAAATATCCAGCTGTGAAAGGATGTGAAGTATGTGGGTCTTGCTGTTGCTGTAGCACCGCACTGGGTGTATTAATGGTTTATGTCCCCTGGTGTGACGCAGTGGATGTCGGTGTGGGTGTGGGTGTGCTGATTAATGTGCTGTTTGTGTCCTCTGGTGTGACACAGTCGGTGTGGGTGAGCTAATTACTGTGCTGTTTGTGTCCTCTGGTGTGACGCAGTCAGTGTGGATGTGGGTGTGCTGATTGCTGTGCTGTTTGTGTCCTCTGGTGTGACACAGTCGGTGTGGATGTGCTGATTGCTGTGCTGTTTGTGTCCTCTGGTGTGACACAGTCGGTGTGGATGTGCTGATTGCTGTGCTGTTTGTGTCCTCTGGTGTGACGCAGTCGGTGTGGGTGAAGAAGGGCACCATGCAGTGGTGGCGTGACTGGAAGCCACATAAGTGGGTGGACGTGCGCTTTGCTCTGGAGCAGTTCTCTGGCACTGATGGCAACAAAGATGGCATCCTCTTCATCTACTACACTTTCAATGAGGAGAAGAAGGTGATTGTTTTATTCTCAGGTGCATTATTGCTGTGGCTAAGCAGTAGCATAAAAACAAAAGCTCATATGTGCATTTGTAGTTTGGTTGTGCTGGGGTGAGGGTTAATTCTATGGAAATTCAACATGCTTGTATCTCCCTTTGTGACAAGTTGGAAGTTGAACTGATTATCTGGGGCACCATTTTAAGGCTTTCTAAATCAATTTGCCACTTTTTACTTTGAAAAGTTGCATTAACATAGTGCAGTAAAATAGTCAGTGTCACAGAAGGTCTGTAAATCTTCCTTTCCCATGCTTGTTTCTCGTCCCTGGTTTCCTGCAGTATCTTCACGCGTTTGTAAACGAGGTGACCATCCTGGTGCCTGTGCTGAATGACTCAAAGCACACCTTCGCCATCTACACAGCAGAGCGCACCAAGCAACGCTGGCCCATCCGCCTGGCAGCGCCCACCGAGCTGGAGATGCACGACTGGGTACATCTGCACTGGGGCTCGGCCTGGGCTCCGGGGGCTGTGTGCAGAAACTAAATAACAGCCATGTGACTCTGCGGCTCAGTGCTAGTGGCTCTGTGCTAATGCCCAATAGCTCTATGCTAATGGTTCTTTGCTAATGCCAGATAACTCTGTGCTAATGGTTCTGTGCTAATGCCTGATGGCTCTGTGCTAATGCTAAGTGACTCTGTGGTTCTGCTCCTGCAGCTGGCCCTGCTCAGTGTGTCCTGCTGTGACTCCAGAGGGATCCAGGGCCCTCCCTCCAAACAGGCCATCTGGTCTGTCACCTGCAAGGGGGACATCTTTGTGAGCGAGCCCATACCCAGTTTGGAAGCTTCACCCTACCCCACGCCCTGCGACCAAATGTGAGAGAAACACCACGCAACACACACACTTGTGCCTCCGCTTCCTCCAAACACTCACACCTCACTGGATGTTTGCCACATAGTTCCCTGGAGGCCCGGTGTGTGTGCGGGTTAGCCAGGCTCTGCGGGGCTAGGTCATTCATAGCCTGAATCACAGTGACCTGCACCAGCTGCAGTGAGTCGAGATGCTCGAGCTCCAGGTCTGAGGTGATAAAAATGACCAAAGTATTAAAAAACTGTTAGCTCCAGTTAACTAGTAATTCAGGTTGTAACATGTGGTTCATGTACACTGTGGTTCAGGTGAAATTGTGAGGTTCCTTTGCGCTGTGATTGAGGTTCTAACACATGGTTCCTTTGCGCTGTGGTTGAGGTTATAACACATGGTTCCTTTGTGCTGTGTTTGAGGTTCTAACACATGGTTCCTTTGAGCTGTGTTTGAGGTTCTAACACATGGTTCCTTTGTGCTGTGGTTGAGGTTCTAACACATGGTTCCTTTGCGCTGTGGTTGAGGTTCTAACACATGGTTCCTTTGCGCTGTGGTTGAGGTTCTAACACATGGTTCCTTTGCGCTGTGGTTGAGGTTCTAACACATGGTTCCTTTGCGCTGTGGTTGAGGTTCTGGCGACAGATCGGAGGGCACCTGCGGCTGGTGGAGTGTAACAGCCAGGGTGTGGTGTGGGGGATCGGCTACGACCACACAGCCTGGGCCTTCACAGGGGGCTACGGAGGAGGCTTCTTTCAGGGTAAACTCTGCACCCCCTTCAGCAAGCCCACACACACATTATGTTAAACGAATAAATATGTTACATAATTATGAATAACGGTACCATGTGCGTAAGTGTAAGATGAAAATATCCTTTGTGTAGGGTTAGCCAGCAGCACAGACAACATCTACACACAGACAGATGTGAAGAGCGTGTACATCTATGAGAACCAGCGCTGGAACCCGGTCACAGGATACACTAACAGGTATCGCTCTGGACACCGAGCCCCGCGGCCCGCCCCAGTGTTTTTAAACGGCATGTTAAAAATGAGTGACGGCTGACTCTGAGCTTCCTGCAGGGGCCTCCCTACAGACCGGTACATGTGGAGCGACGCATCTGGCCTGCAGGAGTGCACCAAAACCAACACCAAGCCCCCATCTCCACACTGGACCTGGGTCAGTATGAGCACCAAAACCAACACTAAGCCGCCCTCTCCACACTGGACCTGGGTCAGTATGAGCACCAAAACCAACACTAAGCCGCCCTCTCCACACTGGACCTGGGTCAGTATGAGCACCAAAACCAACACTAAGCTGCCCTCTCCACACTGGACCTGGGTCAGTATGAGCACCAAAACCAACACTAAGCCCCTACCCCACACTGGACCTGGGTCAGTATGAGCATCAAAACCAACACCAAACCCCCTCTCCACACTGGACCTGCGTCAGTGTCTCCATCCAGCAGCCTCCAGTAGCTTGAACGCTATTTTGCTGTGGTTTTGAGAGTTGTAAATGTGGTTTAGAAACTGCTCTGCAATGTGAGTTTCATCCCTTATTCAGAGTGTGCATTCAGGCTCTGCTATCTCCCTCCATTCATTTAGAGATTTCTGTGTGTCTCTGCACTGGCAACGCAAAGTCAAACTAATGTAGATACAGGCGAACGCTGCCATTTTCTCTGAGGTGGTTCATTGTGATGTGTGTGTCTGATCCCAGCGTGTTCTGCTCTGTTCCTGGCAGGTGTCAGACTGGACCATTGACTACGGCGTCTCAGGAGGGACAGACAGAGAGGGCTGGCAGTATGCTGCTGATTTCCCTGCGTATGTAGCCATCACTTCTGCTGCAGAATAACTCTTTCACTCCTACAGGTCATTTGGACCAATGTAATAAATATTGCTTTGCTGTACTTTGTTACCATAATAACCTGATGGTGTTTCTCCTGTGCTTGTTGTCCAGGACGTACCACGGCTATAAGACGCTGAAGGACTTTGTGCGACGCAGACGCTGGGCAAGGTATTGACCCCTGAACTTTCTGCTGAAATGACCCTGTACAGTACTGGCTTCACTGCATGATTTGTCCTGTTTATCTCTGACCTGTTTCTGTTCTCCAGGAAATGCAAAATCACAACGACAGGCCCATGGCAGGAAGTCCCGCCCATCGCCCTGTCAGATGTCACCCTGCTGCCCTGCATGGCTCAGGCGAGGGCGGAGCATGTGCCCCTCTGGGCCATTAGCAACAAGGGGGACGTCCTGTGCCGACTGGGGGTCACCCCCCAGACCCCCGCGGTGAGCGCACCCCGCTGCCCTCTGACCCCCTCCCACCCTGCTCTGTGTGCTCCCCTGTGGAGAGATAAAACATGACGTTCATGACATGACAGTGCATCGCAACATACGAGTGCCGTCATCACAGTCCAGCCTCAGTCCCTTCAGTCGAGGGTTAGCCAGCTGTGTTTAAATAGATTAAGGCTGAATCCCAAATAGAACACGCAGCCACTACACACCTCATCAGGTGAGCACTTGACACTCAGTGCAACAACGATTTATTTAAAGGACAACGTTTCAAAACTTAACAAACCTCATGGGAAAAATCTCACAAATATGCAATTGCAATAATAAACTTTGTTAAATTTATGCCTTTTCTGTCATGTATGTATTAATTAATACATAAATATTGGAACACTGGCTTGTTCTGTTTCACAGCCTGTTATATCTGATACCAACTTTGCTATTGCTGATTATAATCAAATGCCCCAAAATTAAGTTACAGTGTGATGTTATTATGACGTTACTGAAATTAAGAGAGTTCTTCCTGGCATTTCATGTCTCAGTCAGTAGCCAAACATGAACTGCACATGCGTACAACGCAAATAAAATGCATGTGAAGAAATTGGTGTTTGGAAGGTAGATATTGATAAGTTTGTTGTCACCTTTTATTTATTGGAATGAAAGTGACTGGGTCCTGCCATGATGGCAGATGTATTAATGAAGTCATGTGACTGATATCTGTGTCTCACATGTCACTGGACCAGTGCTTTTGTGCTTTACTGAGTGCGCTGGCCTGCTGGAGTGGTCTGAAGGAGGCTGTGCTGACTGAGACTGTGCTAATTGAGGCTGTGCTAACTGAGACTCTGCTAGTTGAGGCTGTGCTAATTGAACCTGTGCTGACTGAAACTATGCTGACTGAGACTGTGCTAATTAAGACTGTGCTAATTGACGCTGTGCTAACTGAGGCTGTGCTTGCAGGGCACCTCCTGGCTTCACGTGGGCACAGACCAGCCATTCAAATCCATCTCCATAGGGGGCGCTCACCAGGTGTGGGCCATCGCAAGAGACGGATCTGCCTTCTACCGGGGCTCTGTGTCTTCTCAGAGCCCTGCAGGTGAGCAGAGCAGACTCCTGAAACCCAAACCCTGAGCCCTGATCCCTGAACCCTGATCCCTGAACCCTGAACCTATAACCCTTAAACTGGACCCCGTTGTAGGACTTCACAATGAAACAAACATAGACACAAAGCTACAGCATGGGCAACTGGGAACTCCTATAGTTGTCACAGTGCGAGCCCCCTCTGGTTCATCTCTGGGAGGCTTGTGAAGGGTGTCCAGCAGGTGCCAGCAATCCTGTAATCGAGGAGAGAAAGCACAGCACAAGAACAGCAACAGCAATCTGCCACTAGAGGGCACCAGTAAGGCTGGGGAAATAACACATTGTGTTACTGAACAGCTGCGTCACTTAAGAATGAATTTCCACTGTAGGTGAGCTGGAATTCACCGCTCTACCCGTCAGAGTGAGCGGCCCTAGTGTGAGAGTGGCCACCCTGAGGCTCCATATTACATTAATGTCAGAGTGATGGGCTAGGCAGCCCTGGCGTTCAGGTTTCCGTTAGGAGCAGAGGCAGTGGGCGAGGTGTGGGTCCATCCTGATGCCGGTTTCCCCTCTGCTCCAGGAGACTGCTGGTACCACATCCCCTCTCCGCCGCGGCAGAAGCTCAAGCAGGTTTCAGTGGGACGGACCTCCGTGTACACCGTGGATGAAAACGGTACGGAAACATCAGCAGAACCAATCGTTTAGCCCTCAGAAATGTTGTGTACTATTGACAAAATTATGAGATCATTTTGGAATTGTAAAAACGTTATGGCCAGCTGAATCGATTCCATCTTCTTGTTGTTAAGTTTGATAATTACTTTAGACAGTGAGCTTGGTATGTAGTACCAGTATGTAGGTGTAACATTTATTTACAAAATTCTTTTTGGTGTGGCTGTGTGTGTCTGTGTGTGTGTGTGTGTGTGTGTGTGGCTCTGTGTGCATGTGTGTGTGTGGCTCTGTGTCTGTGCGTGTACATGTGTGTGCGTGCGCGTGTGTGTGGCTCTGTGTCTGTGCATGTACATGTGTGTGCGCGTGTGTGGCTGTGTGTGTGTGTGTGTTTGTGTGTACAGGTAATCTGTGGTACAGACAGGGCCTCACCCCCAGCTACCCACAGGGGTCATCATGGGAGCATATCTCCAACAACGTGCGCAAGGTGTCCGTGGGACCCCTGGACCAGGTGTGGAGTTTTGTGCTTCTTCTTCAAACATCATTCAGCACTAAAAATACTGATTTTGTTTTAACCAATCAGAAGATTTCACTTGTTTTCACTCACTCAGCTGAACGAATGAGGCTGAGATCAGTTCATTACTCACAGGTTGTGATAGCTCTGCCCTTAGTGTTGAGGTGCTCACAGGTTGTGATAGCTCTGCCCTTAGTGTTGAAGTGCTCACAGGTTGTGATAGCTCTGCCCTTAGTGTTGAGGTGCTCACTGGTTGTGATAGCCCTGCCCTTAGTGTTGAGGTGCTCACAGGTTGTGATAACCCTGCCCTTAGTGTTGAGGTGCTCACTGGTTGTGATAGCCCTGCCCTTAGTGTTGAGGTGCTCACTGGTTGTGATAGCCCTGCCCTTAGTGTTGAGGTGCTCACAGGTTGTTATAGCTCTGCCCTTAGTGTTGAGGTGCTCACAGGTTGTGATGGCTCTGCCCTTAGTGTTGAGGTGCTCACAGGTTGTGATAGCTCTGCCCTTAGTGTTGAGGTGCTCACAGGTTGTGATAGCTCTGCCCTTAGTGTTGAGGTGCCGATAGCGTTTGTTTTTTCCCCAGGTGTGGATCATCGCAGACAAAGTGCAGGGCAGCCATAGCCTGAGCTGTGGAACCGTCTGCCACAGGCTGGGGGTGCAACCTATGGAACCCAAGGGCCAGGCCTGGGACTACGGCATCGGGGTGTGTGTGCTTCTCTCACACACACACCCACACACACACACACACACACACACACACACGCACACACACTCATATGCATACACACACACGCACACTCATACACACGCGCACGCACACACACACATCTATACACAGGCACACACGCAAACTTACACTCACACGCGCATACGTACACTCACACACACACACTCACACTCATACACGCGCACACACACGCATACATACGCGCACACACACACATACATACGCACACACACAAACTTACACACACACATGCACACACACACACTCATACACACATACACACACATGCACACACACATACACGCGCACACACACATGCATATACACACACACGCACACTCACACACATGCACACACTCACACTGGCTCTGAGTGCATACAAAGAAGGAATCTGGTTTGACTGAAACGCTTATGGCCTTATGGTGCGGTTGCAGGGCGGCTGGGACCACATCACTGTGAGAGGGAACTCTCTGGAAGGGGCTCGGTTCAGCATGGCAGCGCTGCCTGACAGCTCAGCCCCCCGCAGCGCCCCCCACAGCCCACTGCCTGTCAGGAACCCAGAGATCAACGGAAACGCCGTCGGGTGTTAGACTGAGGCCCCCCCTACCCCCGTTATAAACTTCTCTCTCCCTCACTGTCCTCTGTCAGTGCTGCTGTATCTTTGTTTTTCTCGTTTTCTCCGGCCAGTCTAAACATCCATCTATGTTGCGTCAAATCTTACTCCATTCCGTTCTCACGGTTTTACTTTTTTGAATTTCCCTTATAGTATACAGAATTTACTTTTAAAATGTTGTGTTATTCCATATTTTGATGGTGTGACTTTTTTATGTTTGGTCTTAAATTTACTTACTATTTATTTATTGACATTTGTTTGTTTGTTTGTTTGTTTGTCTTTGTGATTGCTGTTGTAATTGCTTACTCTAGTTTTCTTTAAATTATGAGGTATTTGATGAAAAATTGAACAATGCCACACCTGAAACCATGGTAACAGGTGTGAATTCGTAGAGCAGGCTTCTCAAACCCGACGCATCAGACGTCCCCCTGATCATGTCTCTGTTGCACTATATTTGTGTTTTTCTGTAACCTGGAAATCACCATTTCAGACAGTATGTTCACACCCTGTATGTTCAGCCCTGTGTGTGGGTGTGTGTGTGGAGGGGGCCCTGTGTGTGGGTGGGGGGCGTGCTGTGAGTTCTGTTCATTGTTGAGTCAGAAGCTGAGGGCTGGACCTTGGCCCCTGGGCCGTGTGGGGGGCCCCGTGTGAGTGTGTGAGGGGCCCTGTGTGTGTGTGTGTGGGGGGGAGGGGTCCCGTGTGAGTGTGTGGGGGGCCCTGTTTGAGTGTGTGGGGGGGAGGGGTCCCGTGTGAGTGTGTGGGGGGCCCTGTTTGTATGTAGGGGCCTGAGGGCCTGGCCCGCATGGAGGAGCTGCAGTACAGAGCTGGGATTGGCAGCCCTGGTCCAGCTGCACCACAGAACTTTCTGGTTTTTACTCCATCCAAACAGCGTAAGAGAGAGAATCGGGCTCAGCGAACGCAGGGACCCTGTGCTGGGGACCCTGTGCTGGTGAACCTTGAATGACCTCTCCATTCAGATTCCTTATATCCAGGCTAAGGCGTGATAATCAGTCAAATTGTGCAATAAGGTTCAGGCAGAGTAAAATGTGAGGAATCTGCAGAGATCCAGGACCACGGCAGCCGCTGCCGGTGCTTATGTTGAGGGGGCCTTCACTCTGCCTGCAGGTTTACAGCAAGAGAACTGAAAGCCAGCTACTGGCAGCAGGTATCTTGGTTTATTTTCTAGTCAGGCTGATAGTGGAGGAAACTTGATATAGTGGGAAGTTAAAGTTATGGTTAACCTGAATGAAATGTGAGCTTCAAAAGTATCGGTTTTGTGAGAGTGGAGTATTTTTAATGACCTTTCCTTTGCTGGTTTGTGTGTGAAGAGTTTGTCACTATGGGCATCTCCTCCGCAGGTGGCAGCTTTACAGGTGTATCGGTTTTTATCAGTCTCTGCCCCTGCTAGGCCCTCCTCTCAGAGCCGCCTTGTGTGGTTTGGAAAGCGGCCATGGGGGGGGGGGGTGGCGGTAGAGCTAGCTCAGTTTGAAGCTTAACAGCAAAATCGTTTTCTTTCTCAGGAATATGTCACACCCCAAATCTCTGTCTGCATGTCACTGTACTGTACTCATATTATCACCATGGATAAGGCTCTGAAAAGTGTTTGTGTTATGAAAGGGAATTCTGAATATTCTGCAGCTAAAATGTGTATATAATATTGTTTAGCAACTACTGAAATAACAGAATATTATAAAGCATAGATCTTTTTAAAGCACTTGAAGTTTCTCATGGCTGGTGAAATGATAATGGTGAATGATTGGGGTCAAAGGTCATGTAGAGCTGAATGTAATGAGCACAGGAGGAGGGCAGTGTGCTTTGGGCATTACGTCCTGATTAAGATGTACCCCATCCTGTGTTCCTGTCACTAATGTAACCCTGCACAGGTTCAGTATAAGTGTAGCTTAGAGACTGCGCTCCAGCGAGTCTGAGGGAGCAGGTCGTCTGTGTCACTGGCACCGGCTCGGGACAATAAGGCTGAATGAGGCTTAATGCAGAAGCATGCAGGCTCCTCACAGACTGTCCTTGTCTGAGAGGGGTGTCTGTTTCTCACACCTTGAACCCACAGGCATTACACACTGAAATGTTTGTTTTTAAGATGGTCTTTTAATTGCAGAAGATTATGATACTGGTTTTATTGCCCATTATATAATGTATTTGGTGGGAAACTTAGCAAACCTGACTTACTGATACTGTAATACATAAAGATACCTGAATGTGTTGTGTATATTATTCCCTAATATGAGCATGGTCCGTGTCCTCTCAGTAAATGTTTTATTGTTGATTATGTTCTGTTTCTTCAGTGTGTGTGTCCTTGCCTCTGTATGATGTGAGTTCTCTTGCCTGTGTGAAAAGTTAATAGCACCAGATTTTGAATTTATTTTTCACTGTAATTGTAGGAAACTAATGCAGGCATTCAGTCAACATTCATCCATAGCTTTGGCTCAATGAAATTCAAGTATTCATTAATATCTTCACCAACACAGTTTTGCAACATCAGCTGTCTTGAAAATTAACTTGCCAAATTGTTCTAGTTGGTAGAAGTGGTAACTGAATCCTGGGTTAAGAGTGTTTACTTCAGGCATATTCAAACCAGCAATTTTTACTTCCTTTTTAGCTATGGCTATGGGAGTCCCACTGTTTCCACTGCTGGTGGAATGCTGTACAATGCCCTGTAAGGTCTGAGAGTAAAACTCAAACACACACGCTTTGTAACTTTTCCAGGACCAAAAAAAAATCCCAAACTAAATACATGACAGATATCCACAAAGAAGCAAGCCATTTTAATGAATGTTTTACATATTAATTACACATGATGGAAATGAACAATGTGGATCCACAAAACAAAACAGTGTATCTGCAGTGTTACTAAAAACATTCTTTGTGAGTTACATTTTTTAATGTTTATGAAGTCTCATAATTCCATATACATTGAGCACGTGCACATCACATTTTGCCTTTTATTTACAGCATGAAATGATTGGATTATATAAACATGGAAATGGATTTTCTAAATTGCTTTGGTAAGATCACATTTGTTAATGTTTTAACTGGACTCGTACTGCAGCTTCAGTACACAGTTATGTCACTGCTGAATCCTGACATTCTCATGCTGTAACCAGAACTCCTGTACAGCAGTCAGCTTTGCAAATTCACTGGCCTTTGAGAGTCCCTCAGCTGTTTCATGTCCTAATTTAGATCCAAGTAACCCTTTAAAATGCTGGCCAGTGGTCCTTCTGTTGTTCAGTTCTCACAAAAGTAAAGACTGCTTTATTTCTCTGTTGGCTACATGAGAAAAAAAAAAGTTTCAAGACATTCAACTCGAAAACATTTCCTTTGTGGCACATTACCGGGAATTGCGTATAAATGACAATTAGAAATGTATGGTACTATTATCAAAATAAGGTAAGAATATAAAATACTGTATGGAGAAACGTTTGCCATTTGGGACTTCAAGGTGTGAAAATTAAATGCATGAAGCACCCACTGAACACACCTTTCAGGACAACCACCGGCTTTCACAAACCAACGGATAAAAAGAGTGTTCATGAGAAAAAAGAAGAACAAATACTCAAGCAGTGTTGGAGAAATGTACCTCCCATTACACCAAATTTACATAAGAATCCTGCAAACAAATTTGCTCAAGTATGTTATCTGTTGAATCACTCTTGTCTTAGTGAAATGAACCGGCACCCAGTCGCTTTTGGGCAGGAACAAAACGGATATGATCAAACAGCATGAGTACGCACATAGACACCCATTCCGGGCTTTTCATTCTGCTTTAAAATGATCCAGTGATGCTGCCAAAATACTCGATACCCCGCAGTTCCGGTTGGGGTAAGGCTGTCCAATCCAGCTGCAAACAAGTCCAGTTGTGGGACGCTCAGTCTATTCTGACTGAGCTCTTCCGCGCCCGCCAGTGGATTTGTCAGCAGCTCCGGGGCTAGCTGCCCTGGCTGAAGTTGTGGATTTGAGTCAGATACTTGGAGAGGCCCTCTTCGCCCTCCTCCAGGTGCTGCTGGTAGCACTGCAGGAGCCTGGAGGCGCTAGCCTGAGCTTGACTGTCACCATGCGGCAGACAGCTACCCGACATACCTAGGATAATGGTGGTCAGGGATTTGATGTAGTTTTTGGCGAGGGTGAGGGTCTCAATCTTGGAAAGCTTTTTGTCAGTTTTCACATGAGGGATGGCCTCACGCAGGGCCTGAAAGGCGTTGTTCAGTTTGTGCATCCGCTGGCGCTCCCGCTCGTTGCTCTCCAGCCGACGCACGTTACGCTCCTTGGTGCTGCCGTGCAGGCGCCTGCGCCTCGACATCAGCGGTGTACCTCCGCGGTCCTCTCGCGATCCCCTCCACCTCCCTCCGAGCTGCACAGAAACCTCCGAGCCCTCCTGCTCACTAGACCCTGGCTCCGTCTCCAACTGGAAATCGGTCTCCGGTTCGGTCCAAGGCTGTCGGGCGTGCTTCACCCCTTTCCCCTTTGACTTCATCCTTTAACTGCCTGCACGGCCGCTTTGACCCTGTTCACAGTGCTGCAGCAGCGGCGTGAGGTATCACTACAGACAGAATGACCGGGAAAGACATCGTAAAGCTTCAACAGTTACAGTGCTAAAGACGAAAGAAAGTTTTCAAATAAATGACTGAATTTCAAAACGAGTTTTAGAATCGGCTAAAAACCCATGCGTAATAGTTGGCTATGTTTTCAGTGCATGGCCTACAATAATGGAAACAATAAGAGTTTATTTTACAATATTTAGTTAAGTAATTATATAGACTACTGAAAAACCATATCTAATCATGTCACGTTAAAAGGGGCCTTAATGCAGGGCTGTTATCAGGACAGCGCTTATCTCGATATTTTAGATATGTTCAAGGTTACCGCTGTAGTACGATCCATAACCGTACTTTATATTATATCTGTGTTTTGCTGTACATTACGATGTAACAGAGTCAGAAAACCCCTGTCTGGTGCTCATTGCATATGTTTAAGAACAATTCAAAGTACAGGCATAGCCTATGTTTTCCTAGAGAGATCTGGCGTGTCCCTATACACTATAATGTTTATGTAAATGCTCTATTCAGATTAGGCCATACTATTCAAACACTGTTTATCATATTTAAACATGAACAGAGACAGTTTCGTCTGCCTCCTGCACAATGTTTAAAGAAATGACATATCAATAACAATAGGCTAATTTCGCGTGTTCGTTCATTCATTTGAAGTAGGATGGGTAATTGTTTTTCTCAAAATGCTGACTCAAAAACAGTTCAACAGAAGAAAGTGAGATAAAGACGATTGTCAGGTCGCAAAGTATCCCATGTTTTTTGGTATAAAGGTAAAAGAAAAATGAAAAAATCATCTCAAAGCTGTTTAAGTGAAACTAATTCAAATATTGTAAAATGATAAATTATAAACATGGTTTGGAATGTATAAAAACGAAGAAATCGGAAGTTTTTCAAATTATTTTAACTGTTCACAAATCACATAGGCCTGTTTACATATTGATTAACAATAAAACAAAAACAAACATTTTTCTCAAAATGTGCTGTATTGTTCTCTCTGACTCTCTGTGGGCTTTGCAAAAGATATCGGTAGACATTCGTATTTTTCTTACCTAGACCAGGAAATAGCAATTGGACGGCGGGTGATCAAATGGTTGAGATTTTGTCGATGCTAAACATTTGAAAATGCGATAATTATTCCTTTTAACGTTGATCTCCGCATCCAGAAGTGGGTTGACTTCAGTCATGCTCCGGGGAGAAATCGGCTAAAGCTGTCAGAAGTCCAGCTACCTGTTGCACTGAATGTACACGTAGCACTTATTTGGCCAATAGGATTCCTCTCAGTCTCAGAGAGACGCAACTGCTCGTTTACAGTTTCACATCGAATGAATATTCATTCGCATCTTTTGACTGTGTAGCTGTCAATGACAGAACGTTAGCGTGCGTACTGTACACATTATAGCGTTATCAACTGTTTGAAAAATTGTCTTCCACTTCGCCACAACTCAGCATTTCGGACTCAGATCCTCATTTGGATGAGGTCCATAACGATGCTGACTCCTGAGGACGCTATTGATGAAATAGCCGGTCGTAAAAATAGTTTCCAGTGTGTTATTTGGCCGTGTTTGAACTTGGTTTAGTTGAAAGTGTCCTGAAAGAAGGCGCGTACATATGCTCGCAAAAGAACCAGGAAGCCCAAATATACACCGTGCGTCTCTCTGGAATAAGATGAGACTCTGGATATAAAGTCGCCTCGAGATCACAAACCTTGCAGGTACATGGCTCGAGCCATAACGCTGCTCGAGCGGAAGCACACGGTTCATTACACATCAAGTCACATCCGAGTCCCGTCCCTGAGCAAGGACCACACAGGCACGACCTGTGTACACTAAGGACTTTATACTTCCTTGCTGTAGTACACACTTCTCCTTTTTTGGTTTTGGTTGCGTCCTTATGCAATTTCGAGTAAATTATAAAAATCAAAGTATTTATGAATGGTTAGCACTGTTGATCATGCTCCCTTAGATTCATATACTACACGGAGTCTCTCAGGCTTAATGAAAACATTCAGGGACGGCAGTCATAATCATGAGCTCTGCCTCGGCCTGATTAGAGTAAGTGTGTTTAATGGAGTCATACGAGAGCGCGCACTGTGTGCAGCTGCTCATGGCCTCTTCCTCGCACTTAGCATGCTTAAACTGATTTTAATAGCCGCTCATCCAGTTAAACTTTTCCAAATATTTGCATTGTGCATTTGCATTCCTACAGGGTGTTCCCCTATTGTAGAAGCCGGTGCTTTTCTGAAGCTACTTACAAATGTTAATATTAGGTTAAGATCCTTTCATTGTCCAAAAAGCCCCTCTTCTGTTTCTGCTGGCTCACGCATTTCACCAGTCTCCTAAACTACTGCTGATCCACAACACAATAAGAAAATGAAACACACACACATGCACACCCAGTATGACTGTTGATACACAAAGGTCTGGTAAACACCAGAATGTTAGGGTTTGTCAAAAAAAAAAAAAAAAAAAACTTTGCATGTTTTGCATGTGACAGTACGATTCTCAGACACTTGCCACAGAATCACTAAGAGTATAAAGACTTCGGTACCTCATTGTGGCTGAATGGCTTTAAACAGCCATATGACAGGACCCCAACAGACCAGTATCTCACACCTTTGACCGTTCCAGTAGAAGCACATATATTCTCAAGTTTAACTCAGTTTACTCAGTTATGTATTATTGCCACTCATGTTTCATTCATTCATTCATTCATTCATTCATTCATTCATATGTTGTGGTAGCCCAGTGCAGAATGTATGTAGCTCAAGCTGCTGTAGTACACCAGAGAGGTTAGAAAAGCTGTTAGCTAATCACTTTCCCATGACAGTCATAACTGTGAGGCTACAGTGCTAAAGAACGAGGCCTGTTTAGTGCCTCCTTATCATTACTGATGGCTTGATATGCAAGAGGATTTTATTCACTCCACAACTGAAAAAAGCAAAGAAACACATTCATTAATGCAATGTATGTTGAACAGCTACAATGCCACATCTCAGAGAAATACTACAGGAAAACAAAGCAACTAACATGAAGCTGACTTCCCCTGCTGCTCAGCTAACAGCGGCGTTTCTCGCTGAGCCTTGGTGCCAGTTAGCAGAGCTAAAGATGCATCCCAGGCGACCAATCTACCTGTTCTGTCATCTCAAGGAGAGGAAATATCATAACACGTACAGAAAACATTCACACAATCAAATCTACGGCATCAAATTTGCAAGGCTGAAACATTAATACAAATTAAAATGGATGTAGATGGTTGTTCTTTTATTTTAAATGTTCTATTGACCAAAATAAATGTAAGGAAAACTTCTGAACAGATAAATGAGGAGGACTGTGCAGCTGCGCTCTGCCATACCTATGTGTAAAGAGCAAGGTGAACAAAGATTGACATAACATTATTTACCTTCATTGGTGAAGTGGAGGGGCGGAGATCTGGTCACAGTGTTTGTTGGTTCCCCTTGTGTAGGCTCAGAACAAAGTAAGAAAAGCAGCAGCTATCTGGAGCCTGTGAGCTCCAAAGCACCATTTAAAAAATGTAAATTTGCAGTGTGCTAACGAGAACTGGCTGAGGTGGTTTGGAGATCACACTCAGATGTGTAGTTGGTGAAACATTTGGAAATTAAATATTTTACATTATTTTCCCTCAGGGGGAACGATCTGCTGCCCAAAAACACTCCACTGCTTCAGCCCTCTGCCGAACATCTCAGCCTCCCAGAGATGCCGCTAATAACTGCCAGCTCTGCTTGTCCACAAATACATGTTAACACATTTTCAGAGCAACTTAAGTCATACATACCAATCTGAACACTTACAGTAGATATCTACATTAAAGCATTTCTTTGACATCTCATGTACATTGTGATGTACATCAGATAAGCATGTAACAGTCATTTGTGGGAAGAAGTATGAGAGCTGGGATTAGTGCTGATGACAGCACTGTTTGGCTGAATGACCCGCCCATCTACACTGGACCCACCAATGCCACTGGCTGAATGACCCACCCATCTACACTGGACCCACCAATGCCACTGGCTGAATGACCAGCCCATCTACACTGGACCCACCAATGCCACTGGCTGAATGACCCGCCCATCTACACTGGACCCACCAATGCCATTGGCTGAATGACCAGCCCATCTACACTGGACCCACCAATGCCACTGGCTGAATGACCCGCCCATCTACACTGGACCCACCAATGCCACTGGCTGAATGACCCGCCCATCTACCCTGGACCCACCAATGCCACTGGCTGAATGACCAGCCCATCTACACTGGACCCACCAATGCCACTGGCTGAATGACCCGCCCATCTACACTGGACCCACCAATGCCATTGGCTGAATGACCCGCCCATCTACACTGGCATTGGTTACACACAATTTGAGAAAAATGATCTGTCAAAATTTTTACTTTGTCATTTGTGTTTATTTCATGACCGGCATAAAAACGAGCTGTTGGCTCTGAGGGACAGCCCATTACACTGTGTGATTGGTCATTTTGGGTGGACCTAGAGGACCCTAAATAAAGCATCACACTGTGTGTGCTCCAAGTCAATGCACAAAAGCGTGAACAGCAACTGAACCAAACAGGGCAACTGAACCGATGGGCCACAAGCAATGAAGGGAAAGAATAAAACAGAAGTCAATTTTCATTTATTTCCAGTATTAAATAAACAGTGTAATTATAAACAGTTCATTGAATTACACTATGCATGATCATCAATATGAAGTAAAAATATTACAACTTTTAAAATGTACATATTTTAAGGACATTTTTTCTTCTTGTTCTATTTGACTTAATTCTATTGTATTTTGTATGCTTACCTATTACAGGCTGCCTTTATGAGGCAATTAAATTATAAACTGAAACCTCAGAGCTAAGACTTGATTACACCATTCCCCATTTACAGACAAGTTAACATTCATATTAAACACATATATACATCAGTACCATTCCACATTGTTACACTTCTCAAATGTGCAAGATCAAGCAAATGTATACAGAATAAAACAGAATTTTCTTAAATAAAATTTCAAGTTTAACTGTAGCACAGGCTGCTGGTAGCGCAGACCGTCTGAGAACACACTGACGCTACGCTGAAATAAAAAGGGCAGATGCAGGTCACATCTGAGACCACTGCTGTAGTGTGCCACTTACAAAACTCACAAAACAATCTTTGGGATTCCTCTATAAATGAACCAAATGAAAGCTAATTCACACTAAACTAGGGCTCTATCAATCTGACCAGCTAACATCAGAATATTGGAAGAACTGCTTGCACTGTCTTCAGAAGTATATTCATATACATATGTGTATAATTATGTATGCACACATATATACATACACATATGCATTTATATCTGTGTGTATACATCCATACACACTAATAATGCATACATGTGTATACATATCTGTACAAATCTTTTAACGATAAATTTAAAGTTTGTACAAAAACAAACATGTACAAGACATACAAAGAGAAAGCTTGTCTTGCCGATCCTGCAGTATTTCAGTTGAACGGTAAACACTTTTGTATTTGTGCATATTTTGCTACGCTCAAACAGGCAACAGGTGATGAAGTCTTAACTTCTATCTTCCACCGTGAACAGCTGCTACGCACAGAATGTGCTGAATAAGCTCCCAAAAACTGGAATATAACCCAGAAATATAAATCTAAATTCACCTCCAAAAACCCTCCATGTGCCAAAGTACTGGCTAAGCCAGTATCATCTGAAATGCAGACACATGAAAGCAGCTGTTTGCTAGAGCTTTTTGGGAGTGTAAAAATGCGCAAATTCACTGTGAGGAGTAGCCACTGCTACTGATCAGCAGTATCCACTGCTCAGGTACTGGCAGTCTAACACAACAACAACACACACAACGAGGTCCCTTCACCGTCTGACCCCTGAATGATAAAGCAACGATGGAGAGAAAAGAAAAACGACCAGACTGTTGTTGACTGCTTTAGACATCCACAGATGCAGTGTTAGAATATGGGCTGAGCCACAGCGTCACTCTCAGCTCCAGAACCCCTTCAGAGTGCGCAGCTACAGCACAGAGTGGACCACTGGATCTACACCAGCCTCTGCAACACCTACAGCACAGCTATTAAATACACATACACCTTCATTGCACTTTTGTTTCCTGAATATCATGCCAATTCATTTTACATTCTGGCATTTACACATAAAACACACGTCCTGTGACTGAGGGAACTGCCTGTAAATTTGACAGAAAAGAAACGGGCAACCTCAAATGGCAAGTAAGAACCAGGAGACCAGCTCTCCTCTCTACTCTTTATTTGAATAACAGAAAATATAAATATAGGTTCCGATTATGAAATTATGTTGAGAAGTCCGATCAAAATATCTAATTCTTTGTGGAAATAACATTAATGCAAGTTGATTCTCTTTATTACCATTTTACAAAATACATGTAGTATTACATATGCTACACTCTTTGTCACCAAGAGATCATTCTGGAATATCGTACCTCTCGAATGAGTCTTTCAACTGCAGATACACATGACATACGAACATATCTATTATAGATTTTGACCTCACTTCTGAAATTACCTACACTACACATTGCTTGTTTTCTTCTTTTTAGAGAAAGAAATGACAGCAACAAAAACACAGAAAATAAAGCGCTGACCTCTGTCATATCACAGGCACCTTGATGCAGCCCATAAAAAACAGAGTGATAATGAGCTGTCTCTCTGCTGGGGTCCAGAGAGCAGCATATAAATATATGAGAGAAGTGGCGGAGTGATAAATAAGAGAGAAACGGCGGAGCGATTAATAAGAGAGAAACGGCGGAGCGATTGCTCATTTTCATGAGCTCCACACAGGCAAATGATCTGGGACTCTATCGCTGCTCACACTCGGATCACACCGTTCACAGCAGGCTCCATTTGTTTTACGCAAATAGAGCAGAGCTGCTGAAATATTGATATGATTTAGCCCCCAGTGCGTTACCATGCCAACAATTCCCCATCAGCACCTTCAGTCTTCAGGTAGAGCTTATAACGCCTTATAACCACTCCTCAGCACACATTAGTTTATAATGTCTCCCCAGCACAGTTCCCCGCAGACAGGGTGCCTCTCACCCGTGTGTGGGGCAAAAACACGCCTCCACCCTGCCACAGGGTAAAGAATACAGCTCCTCTATACCTGGACTTTACACCAAACAAATTAATATCCTAACTGCAAGCTAAAAATAACTACATTGTTGTTATGAAAGGCTAGTCTTTACATGAAATCCCAGACAAAAAGCTGCCTCATTTTTCAAGGAGTGGAGAATTACTGTTAGTGTTTGAAGCTGTTTTATCTGTTCATATTTTAGAACCTACAGTGGTATTTAGCAGTGTCTGACAAACCTCCTATGAGAGGAGTGGAATCTAAAACTAAAGACAGGAAAGACACAGAGTGCAGCTGACTGTATCTGAAAGCCAACATGAAGCAAGAACATTTCTGCACTAAAATCTAACAGAAATTCTGACTTATATTAATGATGACGGTGATGGGGCTCGGCCCACTCGGCGCACCATCAGCACCGAACCGCCTGGGCCAGCCTCCCTCTGATATCCCATGATCCCTCACTGCTTCAGCACAGAGAAGCGCAGGCGCTGTCTCACAGCCTCCATCTTCTCTCTCAGGGGTTCAGCGTTACAGAAAAGTGTCTGTGACTCCGGTAGTGAAAGTCCTTTCATCAGCACTCAGTCTTTCTCTCCATCTTCACTGCTTCCTGGATAAAAAAAAAATAACCAAAACAAATCAGATTTTTGAGCCGAATGGAATTAGAGGTTCATGCAGTGACAATAAACTGGCACATTAGCCAAGTTTGCACCTGATGTGAATCTGATAGTTTAAATGAATCCTCATTACTGTCTGATGAGACACACTGTTTACCTCCATCAGCCACTCAGTCAAACTCCTGCAAAGTCTCCAAGAAGAGACTGCAGTCCCTCTGACTGTGGGGACGATATGAGGCTGCCCACAGTAATGACTCCTGAGTGAGCGCGGCTATGAAACCACTTTCAAAGATTCTGTGAAATACAGAGAGGAGTCTGGAGCCACTCAACCTGCGGCAGCTCTCCACTGACCCTGGATCAGTGAGCTGAGCAGCTCTCCACTCTTTCTGTAGCAGTGTGTGTTAAGGTACTGACCCAGGATCAGTGAGCTGGGCAGCTCACCCCTCTTTCTGTTGTGGTGTGTGTTAAGGTACTGACCCAGGATCAGTGAGCTGGGCAGCTCACCCCTCTTTCTGCTGTGGTGTGTGTTAAGGTACTGACCCAGGATCAGTGAGCTGGGCAGCTTACTCCTCTTTCTGTAGCGGTGTGTGTTAAGGTACTGACCCAGGATCAGTGAGCTGGGCAGCTCACCCCTCTTTCTGTTGTGGTGTGTGTTAAGGTACTGACCCAGGATCAGTGAGCTGGGCAGCTCACCCCTCTTTCTGTTGTGGTGTGTGTTAAGGTGCTGACCCTGGATCAGTGAGCTGGGCAGGTATGGCGCTCACACCTGCGCAGGTCTCACAGAGACGGGCAGGTAGAGACTGTGACCCCCGCTGTGTCCTTGGGCTGATGTACTCCGGCCAGCCCGTGTCCCCGTCCCCCCAAGGGCCCCCCCGCTCTATCTAATCTACACCACAGCAGCACGGCTGTGGAAACTTTCCTTTTCCTCTTTGCTCTCCTGTTCCATGCAGTTTCTCAGTGCACTGTTCACACACAAGGACTGATAACTATGTATGTGCCATGTGGTGAGAAACACAAAACACACACACATGCACGCGCACACACATTATGAACCTGTAAACACACAAATGTGTTACGCACGCACACACACACTCTACACTAACACACTTGACATCAATTAACCACACAATGGCCTGGAAGTCCTTGACTCCTTTATTGACCAAATTAACAATTAAATATTTAATGCTTTTCTGTTGAGATAACTTGTTCTACTTTGTATTTTCTTCTACGTCTTATCTATTAAGCCAAGAATAGGGCCATGCCATTGTACAAAATAAAGCACAGTCCATGTTGTGTCTGTGATGTGCCAGACCCAGCACGTGCTCCTGACCCAGCATATACCCCTGACCCAGCTCACACTAGCCAGCTTTGACCCAGTTCATGCTCGCCTGCTTTGGGCCCAGTTCATGCTCGCCTGCTTTGGGCCCAGTTCATGGTAGCCTGCTTTGGGCCCAGTTCATGCTCGCCTGCTTTGGGCCCAGTTCATGGTAGCCTGCTTTGGGCCCAGTTCATGCTCGCCTGCTTTGGGCCCAGCTCATGGTAGCCTGCTTTGGGCCCAGTTCATGCTCGCCTGCTTTGGGCCCAGCTCATGGTAGCCTGCTTTGGGCCAAGTTCATGCTCGCCTGCTTTGGGCCCAGTTCATGGTAGCCTGCTTTGGGCCCAGTTCATGCTCGCCTGCTTTGGGCCCAGCTCATGGTAGCCTGCTTTGGGCCCAGTTCATGCTCGCCTGCTTTGGGCCCAGTTCATGGTAGCCTGCTTTGGGCCCAGTTCATGCTCGCCTGCTTTGGGCCCAGCTCATGGTAGCCCAGTTGCTGCCTGTGCTCTCCAGAAGGTGTGTAAAAGTCCCTCGATTACAGACTCAAGGCTGCCGTCTCTGGCCCCTTTCTGCACCTGCTGGAGTTCAGGAGTGCATTCCCTGCAACAGCTGGCATCAAGGTCACACCTTAAAATAATTAACCAAACACCTCGCCCTTTCACACACCTGCTGCACCTGTTACTGTCTGTGCTCCGGCTAAATAAGCTGTTCGACACTCCGGCCCCAGAATTTCAATCCACACATTATTCTGTGTACAGTTTACAACCTGGACTCTGGCTGAATGGCATATCTGACTGACAATTAAATTTTCCTTAAGTATTTCAATAAATTGTGCTGGATAGGCTTATGTTGGTTGCTGTAAGTGTATTTCTCTGAACAGTCGGCTGCACTTTACACTGTTCTTACAGTCACACACTCATGCCAGCGTGTTGACAGAGACATCATGAGGGGACGATGTCAGCTAGGTGTTTTTCTGGGTTTCTGATGCAGATGGACCTTCCAGGACACGTAAATCCCTGTGGAGCGGATTTTCTCAGACTGATCTATGACCCGCTCACACAAAGCAGCCAGTGATCCATGAATGGGCTAACAGCGCCCTGAGTGCACCTGCTCCTGGCACGCTGACGTCAGAGCGCTCTCAGGCCGTACCTGGAGAGGACCGCTGAAGCCCACAGACAGACAGTCGCTGATGGAAAAAGTCCCTGCACAGCCAGTGGGCCGGTCATTAAATACTGACTCATAAGAAATCATAAAGGGGGGGGGGTTGCTCAGTGTTTCCATGAGTCCAAGGCTGGCAGATTAGCAGAAAAACAAGTGCAGCCTCTTGTGTCATCATGACAACAGAGCTAAGCTTTCATAGGGGCAGGGCCACCCTCCAGCCCCAACCAACACACCCACCCCAGCTGCAACCAACACACCCACCCCATCCTCAACCAACACACACACCCCATCCCCAACCCAACCAACACACCCACCCCATCCCCAACCAACACACCCACCCCATCCCCAACCCAACCAACACACCCACCCCATCCTCAACCAACACACACACCCCATCCCCACCCACACCAACACACCCACCCCAGCCCCAACCAACACACCCACCCCATCCCCAACCAACACACCCACCCATCCCCAACCCACCCAACACACCCACCCCACCCCCAACCAACACACCCACCCCATCCCCACCCCAACCAACACACCCACCCCATCCTCAACCAACACACACACCCCATCCCCAACCCAACCAACACACCCACCCCAGCCCCAACCAACACACCCACCCCGGCCCCAACCAACACACCCACCCCGGCCCCAACCAACACACCCACCCAGCCCCAACCCAACACACCCACCCCATCCCCAACCCAACCCAACACACCCACCCCAAAAACCAACCAACCCCACCACCCAAACCAAACAACACACCCACCCCACCCCAACCCAAACAACAACCCACCCCATCCCCAAACCAAAAACCCAACCCACCCAAAACCAACACACCCACCCCACCCAAACCAACACACCCACCCCATCCACAACCCAGACCAACACACCCACCCCCATCCCCATCCCCAAACCAACACACCACCCCAACCACAACCAACACACCCACCCCATCCCCAACCCCAAACCAACACACCCACCCCACCCCCAAACCAACACACCCACCTCACCCCAACCCAAACCAACACACCCACCCCACCCCAAACCAACACACCCACCCTATCCACAACCCAAACCAACACACCCACCCCATCCCCAACCAACACACCCACCCCATCCACAACCCCAACCAACACACCCACCCCATCCCCATCCCCAAGCAACATACCCACCCCATCTCCAACCAACACACCCACCCCAACCCAACCAACACACCCACCCCAACCCAAACCAACACACCCACACCATCCCAAACCGACATACCCACACCATCCCCAACCCAAACCAACACCCCACCCCATCCACAACCCCACCCCACCCCCCCCAATCCACAACCAACACCCCACCCATCCCCATCCCCAACCAACACACCCACCCCATCCACAACCCCAACCAACACACCCACCCCATCCACAACCAACACACCCACCCCAACCTCAGCCCACTGTCTTATCAGAGAAAGACCTTGGTGTGTGTGCGTGTGAGACAGACAGACAGACAGACAGACACACACACACACACACACAAACAAACAAACAAACTTGCACACGCACACATAGATGCAGACCTCCCGTGCTGAGCCAGACTCTAAAGCAGTATTCTCTTTAACTGCCCATTTCACATGAAGATCCAATATTGATCTATTGGGAGTGAACATAAATACATCAGTTCATAAGAGCTCATTTCTGGCCTGACTCACTGGAAGTCCAGGTCAACAAACAGGCAGGAGCCTGACCTGAATTCTACATTCCAGACTCTTAAATCCAGGACTTTGAAACACACATGTTCCTGGTGTGCTTCACATTAACCTGCCTCCTGTACAGATAAGCACCTGACGCTGTCCACCCACTTCCTGTCACTGACCAGCATCCCAAAGAGAGTTGCAGTGTGGGTAAAGTGTGTGGCTGCTGTGTGGGACTTGCCTCCTTGCTCCATGTCGGAGTCGGTGAGGTGGGTGAGGGAGAAGCTGGCCAGGCTGGCAGGAGAGATGGAGAACCGTGAGTAGGTGTTGCTGGAGCTCCAGCTGCCCTCCAGTGTTCTTCCCGGCGGGGGAGGGGAGAAGTAGTGCGCGGTCGCTGATGGTCTGAGCTGACCCGCTGCCTTTGTGATGAAGGAGGGCTCTGGGGAGCTAAAGTCATCGTCCCACTCAAACCCACCGCCTGTCGAGCAAAACAAACCACATGTCAACCTGTTCGGCTCTCTGATCTAGCGCGCGATCGATGGCATCAGCCTGCCTCAGCTCGACCTGTTTGGCTCTCTGATCTAGCGCTCTGATCTAGGGGCAGCCTATAGCCTAGTGGCTAAGGTACATGACTGGGACCCCTGAGGTTGGCGGTTCAAGTCCCAGTCCAGCCACAGCAAGAACACCATTGCTGTTGGGCCCTTGAGCAAGGCCCTTAACCCCACATAGCTCCCAGGGGGGATTGGCCCTTGGTTAGTCTAAACAACTGTAAGTCGCTTTGGATAAAAGCGTCAGCTAAATGACAGTAATGTAATGTAATGTAGCGCGCTATCGATGGCATCAGCCTGCCTCAGCTCGACCTGTTCGGCTCTCTGATCTAGCGCGCGATCGATGGCATCAGCCTGCCTCAGCTCGACCTGTTTGGCTCTCTGATCTAGCGCGCGATCAATGGCATCAGCCTGCCTCAGCTCGACCTGTTTGGCTCTCTGATCTAGCGTGCTATCGATGGCATCAGCCTGCCTCAGCTCGACCTGTTCGGCTCTCTGATCTAGCGCGCTATCGATGGCATCAGCCTGCCTCAGCTCGCGGGTGCCACCTCACATCAACGAGCAGAGACTCTCACCCTCTTCATCTGTGGAGCTCTCGGAGTTGGTGAATCTGTTCAGGTAGCTGGAGGAGGGAACGGGGCTGCTGACCCCAGACTCACTGCTGTTGGCGTGGGACGAGGGGTCCCCCAGGTCCTTTGTGGGGGTCTCCTGTGGAGGAAGACCAGGAATCAAGAGGCGACTGTTTCCTTAACCCAATAAACTAACCAAACAAAGCAAAGCACCACAGAACTGTCAGCTCATTCCTGCTTATTGATTATTAGGAGTGAAAAGTGAGAATTCTTACAGCGAACACATATCCATCAGTACCCCGCGCACCATCACTTCTATTTCAATAAAGCTGTCTAAAAACAGTAACTGTTCAATGAGGAAAACAGTGACAGTTTTAATTTTACCATCAAAGGGCTGAGAAATATCTGTGTACATGATGTTTCCTTTAACCAAAAGTAGTTCTGGCCAAAAACACAGCTTCTTAAGGTGGCTTTACATTGGCGCATGTATTTAAAAAAGTGTGTACCTGATCAAAGAGGTAAACAGTGACATCATCAAAGAAGGACACAGCCTTCCTCTGGAGATCATTGTTGCTGCCCCCTGGTGGGGAGTCTGCAGCAGTGCGTGGAGACGCAGGTTTCAGCAGACTCTTGAGGTTGAGGGCATCATCACTGTTGGTGATGATAACGGGCACTGGATGCACGGTGTCGTCTTCGCTGTCAGAGCTGGAGCTGTGCAGGCGGTAAGCGCGCATGTTGTCATCCTCCTCATCGCTGTTCTCATCCTCCTCATCAGCCTCAGCCCCATCCTCCAGCCCGCCGGCCAGGGCCATGCTGTCCAGCTTGCCCAGGTATTTCCCCTCAATGTCGGGCTCTTTCAGCTTGGGCCCCTCCCCTGCAGGGAGCCTGGCCATCCGGTCATGAACCATGCTGTCACCAGCGGCTACGACAGAGGCCTGTGTGGACATGGTCTCCGGTCGCTTACTGACCAGAGTACAGTCAGAACAGCCATCCTGGGGGATATGGACAACCTCTGACCAATCAGCTTCCTTGATGTCATCGATGGACACAGGCACTTCCTTTTCCCAGTCCTCCTCAGTGGTGAGGACCAGCTCGGGCACACAGCTGCCCCTGAAGAGTGGGGGCTCTGCGTGCCGCAACACCTCTGTAGCAGGAGGTGAATCCAGCAGGGGGTCGCTCTGCTCCTCTTTAAACTGCACCACCTGCTCCACAGCTCCCCCTGGAGGAGGGGAATCTCTGACACCATTGCTGAAATCGACATCAGAGATGGCTCTGGGTAGAGCGGCGGATTCGCTGGAGGTGGATCTGTTTACCTCCTCTGACTTCTTCTCAGGCTCCCACTCGCTGTCAGAAAAGTAGGCCGAGTCCCTGTAGTTCTGGCTGGCGCCAGAGAGGGGCTCTGCGGGGGGTGGGGCGGGGCCTCCCGGCTGTGTGGCTGTGCTGTCCTCTGGCATAGACTCCACAGCGGTCTCCACCTCTGAGACCACAATCTCGGGGGGCACAGAGCCTGCCCCACCCCCCCGCTCCACTGCAGCGGGTCCCTCCCCTGGGGGGGCATCTCTGCCCACAGACTGGGAGCTCCATTCCGGGGACTCCAGGTTCTCCGTCTCGTAGCCGCTGTCTGCGGTTTTGTATGGGGGCTGAAGCTTCTGGAAGGATGACGAGCCGAGCGCCTCCACGGGACTCGCCAGGGCGTGTATGTCCAGAGAATCCAAGGAATCGGGCGTCTCGGCCGAATGTTCGACGGTCAGCAGGGAGGCTGACGCGCTGTCATCAAGCAGGCTGTCCTGGCTGATCTGGTCCGGACAGGGAGCAGAGAGCAGGACCGGAGACATGTCCTCACAGGCATGGTCTATCTCCAGGCCAGCCAAGGGCTCGTCCAGGCCCCGTTCGCTATCCTGTGGCCCCTCAGGGGATCGGGCTGGTGAGCTGCCGCCTGTACTTGCAGGACCCGCTGGGCTTCCTGAAGGGTCACTGGCCACAGCATCCGAGCCTGCGGCAGCAGGAGGAACACGGCCATGCTCCGCAGAGTCTGTGATTCCTAAAGACACAACGTCTCCCTGCAAAGCTCCTAAACTTTCTACAAGGCTGGGGTTTTTGGCAACAGTGCACAAAATGTCTTTAGTGGCACTTTCACTGGGCAAGGTGGGGCTGTCCGTAGGACTTCCACTGACGTCTGCACTTTCAGAGGTAGAGTCGAAGGTAAAATCAATCCCAGATTCAGAGGAATGCAGTTTTACACATTCTTCATTGGAAGAACTATTGATTAAGTGTTGCTTGCCATTACAGCTGTCTCCAGCAGCCAGTATACTTGAAGGCATCAGTGTTTCACTTTTCACTACAGGCTGTGAGTTACCCTTTAACTGTGGAAGCAGTGAGTTCAAAAACCCTTCTGGAGATGCCAGCTCCTCCATGAATTTTAACTGGCTTTCAGATGCGTCTGCTTTGTCTGACACCACGTCAACGACCTCTCCAGAGGTCATTTTTACATTTATCTCTGGTATCCAGCTGCAATCAGCCTGTAAAATGTTCTGACTGACATCCTCATCAGTCTCTGAAGAGCAAAGTTCCTCTTTCAACAGGCTGTTCTCCTTCAGGAACAGAAAGTTGTCCGTCAGCTTCTTCCTGTTCAGAAGCTGCAGTACATCTGGGTCCTCCTCTGTGTTCTCCAGGTAATCACTACCTGGATGGCCTAAGAAAGAGCTGACGGAGAAGGCCTGGGTGCCCTGGCCGTTGTCCTGAGAGGGTGTCCCCTTTGGCAGGCCGTGGAGCTCCGGGAGCTCCAGAAACCCCCTTCCCCAGGACTCCGTGAGCTTGGAGCTGCCGTCACAGAAGATGTTGGTGTGATACGGGCTCTCTGTGTCGCTGGAGGACCACGCCTGGCTCTCCAGGATGTTGGACTCCTTGGAGTCTATGCTGCGGTGGAAGAAGTCGATGTCAGTGCTGGATTCGTCCAGGCGGATGTCGCGCAGCACCACAAACTGCTGCCTGTCGCGCTCACTGTCGGACACCCCCCGTGTGTCGCCGGGGCAGGTGTTCTCATCTACCTCCAGGCTGCTCTCGCCCGGCTCTTCCAGCTGGATGTAGTACTCGTTCCCAGGAGCTGGCTTATGCGCCTCGATCACAGGCAGAATGCCCCGGACCCCCGTGCTGAAGCCCTCAGGCCCCCTGTACCCAGTGGGTTCTGGGGGTAGGGCCGTGTGGGGGTGGGGCACGGGGAAGAACATGCTGTGGTAGTGCAGAGTGCTGTCGGCCGGCCGGCTGTTGCTCTCGTAGTGGTCGTGTTTGGCCGCCTCCCACACATACTCGAAGCTGAGGCCACGGCTGGTCTCCGTGACGGTGAGCACCTCATCGATCTCACGGTTCAGCCCCTCATCCGAAAACTGCTCCAGGATGGGAAAGGAGGTGTGGCTAACTGTCTGCCGAGTGGTGGGCTTCAGGGCGTTCCAGCGCTGCTCGAAGTCGTCCTCTGACTCCTTCTGACCCTGCATGCGGAGGTAGGTGAGCAAGCGGTGCACCTCCTCGGCCGTGGCCCGCCTGTCCGGCATAAGCCAGCAGAACTGTAGCACTTCGTACCTGCAGGGGAGAGAACCCACAGTCAAACAGCACAGTCACACAGTACAGTCACAGAGCACAGTCAAACAGCACAGTCACACAGTACAGTCACAGAGCACAGTCAAACAGCACAGTCACACAGCAAAGCCCTGTCAAACAGCACAGTCACACAGCAAAGCCCACAGTCAAACAGCACAGTCACACAGCAAAGCCCACAGTCAAACAGCACAGTAACACAGCACAGTCACACAGCAAAGCCCACAGTCAAACAGCACAGTCACACAGCAAAGCCCACAGTCAAACAGCACAGTCACACAGCACAGTCACACAGCAAAGCCCACAGTCAAACAGCACAGTCATACAGCAAAGCCCATAGTCAAACAGCACAGTCACACAGCAAAGCCCACAGTCAAACAGCACAGTCATACAGCAAAGCCCATAGTCAAACAGCACAGTCACACAGCAAAGCCCACAGTCAAACAGCACAGTCACACAGCAAGCCCACAGTCAAACAGCACAGTCACATAGCAAAGCCCACAGTCAAACAGCAAGCCCACAGTCAAACAGCTCAGTCACACACCACAGTCACACAGCAAAGCCACTCAATTCCCTAAGCATTGCATCCACTGTATGAGGTGGATCACAGGGATTATGGGAAGAGTTTTGCACATGGTGGAGGGCTCCAGGTTTAATTAATCCAGGCCTCATTCACCAGATTACCTCACTGATACTCACTCACATGATTTCAATTGGACACATTTATTTACTCATCAGTCCGTGGTGTACTGCTGCTATTTTTATCAGAGGAAAGTGTAATTGCATAAAATCACCAAGGCCAAGATGACATCAAATACACAATTTTACTGCTGCCATGAGGGACTTATAAATGTATTAATATTTTATGACTGAGGTATTTGTCAAAAAGCTGAATCTGATGTGGTGACCCTGTTTGTCTTGTAACATCCATGTGGCGTGACATGGGTCACATGGGTGCTCGACGCTCATTACCCTTGAGCTGTGATGTCACAGGAGAACACACACCTGCCTCAGCACCCTACTGCAAACAGGATGTGTAAAAATATTACTGAGATTTTCTTCCAAGAACAACTGAGAGTTCATGCAATCAATCTAAAATTTAGCCATTATTTTCTGCAGGCTGTCAGAGCTGGCCTAAATAAACACTGGTGCCCCTCAGCCAGTCTTACGCAGGAGGAAACGTTCTCTTCCTCTGTCACCAGGCAACCTCTGAGGGGTGAGTCAGAGGAGGAGATGGGAGCTGACTCACTTGGCGCTGTGACGAAGGCAGTCTCACAAACACACACACACACACACACACACGCACACACACACATGCACACACACACGCACATGCACACATGCACACATGCACACATGCACACATGCACACACACACACACACACACACACACAATGCGTATACAGACTATAATACACACAGCGGACAGATTCCCAGGCTAAAGGCTCACCATCTGTCAGAGTACGGCAGCTGCAGTCTTGGGCGCGGCAGTTTAACCTGCTGCTCCTTTATGACGTGGATTAGCACCTCTCTGTCCGTCAGCTGGGGGTAGGGCTGACCGCCACTCTCAAACAGCTCCCACAGCGTGACTCCCAGCGCCCTGCAGACACAATGCCACAGCCCTCACAACGTTACACAATACAGCACAACACAATACAACACAACAACAGAGCTCTCACAGTCAGGCTCACACAACACAACTCAACACAACAACAGAGCTCTCACAACGTTACACAATACAGCTCAACACAACACAACACAACAACAGAGCTCTCACAGTCAGGCTCACACAACACAACTCAACACAACAACAGAGCTCTCACAGTCAGGCTCACACAACACAACTCAACACAACAACAGAGCTCTCACAACGTTACACAATACAGCTCAACACAACACAACAACAGAGCTCTCTCAGTCAGGCTCACACAACATAACACAACACAACAACAGAGCTCTCTCAGTCAGGCTCACAAAACACAACTCAACACAACAACAGAGCTCTCACAACGTTACACAATACAGCTCAACACAACACAACAACAGAGCTCTCTCAGTCAGGCTCACACAACACAACTCAACAGGAGGGATGGAGGGCCGGAGGGAGGGAGAGCTGGAGGGCTGGATGGAGGGAGGGAGGGAGGGGACCTACCACACGTTCCCTGGCTTGCTCTGCTCCGTTGTGATGATGCTGCCGTGGAGCTCACCAATCAGCTCAGGGGCCATCCAGCGCAGCGGCACTGCTGGCTCCACCCCCGTGGTGATGTAATCCTCCTGCCAAACACAGTTATTAAAGCCACGCCCTCCCACAGCTCCACCCCCCACACCACACAGACACGCTGCCCAATCACCCGCTAACGCACTGAGGCGAGGATCACCCCACCAGCCGGCCAGTGGGTACTCTGTCTCACAGCCTTAAACAGGAATCACAATAATGAAACAACGTTCAGCACAAACAGCAGATTACTGAAGACCGGAAACATCCCAGTCTGACCTGCAGGTGCCCTGCACACCTGCACTATGAGCAGAGTCACCATGATGACCGCTGACAGTCCGTGTTCCCATAACAGCGTGAGCATCGATTCAGGTTACACATCCTGACTGGGTCAGTCAGCGAAACCTCAATGTCACACTCCGCACAGGAAAACCTCGCCAAAGCACCAGGGAAAGACTGCGCACTTTACTGGGACAGATGGCTATTCTCTAAAAGAGCGTAAAATGATTACGCTAATTTACTTTATTTTACGAATGAAGCACATGCAAAAATCAATCACCAAACTATCTAATGAAGGTAAACTCCATTAAAACACACTACTGAGACACACTGGCGCAGAGGTCACACGTCACCCAGGTAACTGCAGGACGGAGACCCTCACCTTCCACCGGGACGGACCGATTCCGTAGTCTCCCACTTTGACCGTCATGTCTGTCGTCAGGAAGCAGCTGCGCAGCGCCAGGTCTCTGCAGGAGCAGGGAGGAGGACAGAGCAGAGGGCCTGAGCAGGGCACAGAGGAGGGCGGAGCGCGTGCACACACACACACACACACACACACACACACAGAGAGGAGATCGATAACTCATCTAATGTATCTGTCTGGTCTCTGAGAGGCTACAGCACAGATCATTGTGCAGTCGCACGGAGAGGACCGCAGGGCTGCGCAGGGGCCTGCATGCCCACTGTCACTAACATTGTGCTGCTAATGACAGACAGACTGGATTCCTCCTACACTTCTGCATCATAGACCGCTTGCTTACAGTGGAAAGGTGTTTCGTGACTTATGGAAATGTCTCCCTATGACAGACACAGAGGAGTGAAAGACTGAGCCTGCTCACAGAGGCTGGCCATCCTGCCCCCTAGTGCTGAGCCTAGCTCATAACAGCCATGAATTATTATTATATTAACAGTGCAGTGCACTGTGCATAGCCTGTGCAAACACTGCCGAACACAGCCATTTTAGAAAAGCTCACCCCACCACTTTCTATGCTGTAGAATTAATGCTTTGTGCTGGAGTATGACAGCACAAAACACACAACACACAGACTTCCTGAAAAGAAGAAACACAGCAATGAAAATGAAAAATCATACGTGCCTAAAACAGCTAAACTGTGTTTCCCTGCCTCTGCAGTCCATGGCATTTAAATGCAGTTTAAAGAGGGAAGAGTCTGCAGCATGTTTCTCTGAGCGACCTTTGCTCAGTGCTCTGAAGTCACTTCAGCCTCAGTTTACACATAAATATTACTGAGAAGTGATTGGACGCTTTCCAACAGTCGCTTCAGACTGTTTCCAGAAACTGATGAAACCGACTGGGCTCCAGTAAGTGTGTCTGCCGCTGGCACTGCTGCCAGCTGTGCCCGTTTCTGAGCCAGGACAGCGCCCTGACCCTGGAGGTGTCAGGTTTATGGGCCCTTTGATCCCGGGCAGCGCCGACGCGGAGCTGGGAGGGACTGAGAGGAGGGTCTGAGGGCTCCAGCCGCTAACGTTCTCCACCCTAGCAACAACATCACTGATGCTGGAGCTGTCATCTCACTCTGACAGCAGCAGGATATTGTTACGAGGGAGGGACACAATCACCATGGCGATCAGGGAGCTCTGAGGGACTGGCGGTGCAGAGGGAGGGAGGGAGGGACAGAGGGAGAGGGAGGGAGGGACAGAGGGAGGGAGAGGGAGGGGAAGCAGACCCCCCTTCACCCACTGACAGGGCCCTGCAGTGCCATGAGCTGAGGAGAGGAAAGGTCCGACGCTGAGGTCACAGCCGAGCCCCACACCAGCACACTGACTTACCCTACATCAGAGCCTGCCTAATTATCATCTACCAAAAACAACACAACACATCGTACATATGCTCCAAGCAAAACGCAGTGCAGTTTGGCCCTAAAGAGACCACACATCCTGGCAGCTTACTTAATCACAGTGACTGATAAAAACTGACATTCATCTTCAGTACAGACTCAGTGAGAAAATGGAGAGCTCTACACTGACAGGACCGTTCACTGCTGTCCATCCCAGTCTGGGAAGGGGGTTTGGGGTGAGGAGGGGCTGAGGTGAGGAAGGGGGTTGGGCTGGGGAGGGGGGTTTGGGGTGAGGAGGGGCTGAGGTGAGGACGGGGATTTGGGGTGAGGAAGGGGGTTTGGGGTGAGGAGGGGCTGAGGTGAGGAAGGGGGTTTGGGGTGAGGAGGGGCTGAGGTGAGGAAGGGCTGAGGTGAGGAAGGGGGCTGAGGTGAGGAAGGGGTTGGGCTGAGGAAGGGGGTTTGGGGTGAGGAGGGGCTGAGGGGGGGGGGGGGGGGCAGGGGGGGGGGGGGGTGTTGGGGGGGGGAGGGGGGTTTGGGGTGAGGAGGGGCTGAGGTGAGGAAGGGGGTTTGGGGGGAGGAGGGGGGGAGGTGAGGGGGGGGGGAGGGGGGGGGGGGGGGCTGGGGGGGGGGAGGGGGGGGGGGTGAGGGGGGAGGGGGGGGGGGGGGGGGGCGGGGGGGGGGGGGGGGGGGGGCTGAGAAGGGGGTTTGGGGGGAGGGGCTGAGGTGAGGACGGGGATTTGGGGTGAGGAGGGGCTGAGGTGAGGAAGGGGTTTGGGGTGAGGAAGGGGGTTGGGCTGAGGAAGGGGGTTTGGAGTGAGGAAGTTCACTCCTTGCGCTCCTCTCCACTCACTCGGGAGGCAGCTGGACCCGGACACTGCCCAGTATAGATGGACAGATATTTTAAACTCTTCTTCCACTCAACTTAGCAACAGTGTGAACACAGAGTGAAAACCAAGCTGTTTCCCTACATGGCAAAAAATATCCCAACGGTACCCATACTACAAGGCCCCTGACTATACAATAGACCAGTACCTTCACATACTACAAATGTGTTACACAGCTCAATCATAAATAATATAATGTGTATGAAATATCCCATCACTCTGAATCATATAAAAACTTTTCAGCCATTTCACTGAGCAGATTGGTGCCATGTTGAATTCAGGGGCAAAGATCTCCACAGGGCAAAGGCACCGATCACAGGTGAGAATACCCCCTCACTCAGTAACAGAGCAGGGTGCACTGCATGAGAGTGCATGTTTAATGAGAGGAGCTCAGTAATAGAGCAGGGTGCACTGCATGAGAGTGCATGTTTAATGAGAGGAGCTCAGTAATAGAGCAGGGTGCACTGCATGAGAGTGCATGTTTAATGAGAGGAGCTCAGTAATAGAGCAGGGTGCACTGCATGAGAGTGCATGTTTAATGAGAGGAGCTTCATTTAAAGCTGCACAATTTCAGCATCGCATCCTGGTATTTAAACACACCACATTCCCAACTCCCATTAAACACGGAGAGGCCGGGCAGCGTTACCCAATTCCCATTAAACACGGAGAGGCCGGGCAGCGCTACCCAACTCCCATTAAACACAGAGAGGCCGGGCAGCGCTACCCAACTCCCATTAAACACAGAGAGGCCGGGCAGCGCTACCCAACTCCCATTAAACAGGGAGAGGCCGGGCAGCGCTACCCAACTCCCATTAAACACGGAGAGGCCGGGCAGCGCTACCCAACTCCCATTAAACACGGAGATTCCGGGCAGCGTTACCCAATTCCCATGAAACACGGAGAGACCGGGCAGCGCTACCCGCTGTGAAGTCATGAGAGTGGGCGTTACCCGCTGTGGAGTCATGAGAGTGGGCGTTACCCGCTGTGGAGTCATGAGAGTGGGCGTTACCCGCTGTGGAGTCATGAGAGTGGGCGTTACCCGCTGTGGAGTCATGACAGTGGGCCGTTGGGTCGCAGCAATGAGAGCCAACCAGGACTACCTCTCCACTGCCCTGCCAACAGCCCCCCCGCCCATGCCAAACTGAAACAGTGCTTCCGTCTTTGATCCCAGGGTGGGGGGGCCTGATGGGCGTGTGCAGCCCCACAGCCCCCAGTGTACCGCGGCTATCCCAGCAGGCATTGCTGCAGCAGGACGGGTGGTCCCGGCCCTGGCTTTGTGGGCAGGGCTGTAAAACAGGAGCTGCAGTGTTTTCACTGGGCTGCAGCGCCGGCCTGTGACACATGAAAAAAGCCAAAGCCACGCTATCCTTTTACACGAGAACTACCAGATCATCACATCCCCCTGACAGACGGCAAGCGACACCCAGCAATCCGTGGGAGCTGTGTAATTCAACACCTTTCAGCTTATTCTCAGTATGCAAAACAGAGGAGGATCTGACCAGCGGGGGTCACTCCACCCCCCAGCAGCCCTGCTGCCCCAGCGTACGGCCACTTTCTGCTCGTAGGGTAAAAGTTACAGCGAAACGTTGGCTTCGGCCGCTCTCGCCTTTTTTTGGAACCAATATAATCTCACACCGTTCTGACTCACAGGTATACCTGTGTAATCTCACAGAGCACTGAATGACAGGTACCTGTGCAGGAAGTTGTGTTTGTGCAGGTGAGTGACAGCAGCAGCGATCTCACAGGCCATCTTCTGAAGCAGCTCCGTGTTCCTCAGCATCCAGTCCTGATGGGCCAGGTAGCTCCGCAGATCCCCCTGAAACAGCACACACAATCTCCTCAAACACACACCATCTCCTCAAACACACAGCCACCAAAATAAAACTGTCTTTACCGCTCTGTTCATTTGTGTTGCAGTACACAACACGCAAAGAAGTTTGTTATGTAAAGTTTACACAACACATAGAGACAACCACGTCAAGTGTAAGCATTCCCATCAGGTACATAAGTACAGGAACGATGAGGAGCAGCTACATAAGATCAAAGAGGATCAAATCAGGAACGATCAAAAACAAGGTGAAACACACCTGTGAATCAGTATAATGTGTCTTGGGTTCATGTTTTACTACTGCTGATCTGCTGATTCTGAATACCCACATTACTCACTCATGCTGTTCATGAACTCAGCCACACGGGGGCAGTAGAGGGCTGTGTGACAGGCGCTGCAGTGCCAGGCCTGCTGTGTGCTGCCCTTGGGCCTTGTATGGTCAGAGATGTTTAATGCATCGTGCTATACGCTGTGTCTCAGGATTTTAAAAATAAAAGCCTATGCCAGTCTGCAGGGAAGCGTGCCACGGGGCAGGTTGGGTTTCCAGGCCCACAGCTACATCAGTCTGGGAATATGGCACAGAAAGACTGAGACCAGTTTCTCTACCAAGCACCCCTTAACACGGGCCTCCTTGCTGTCCTAGCTGTGCTGGTCAAGTTTAAACCATAAGACACCATCTGAGACTGGAAATAAAGCTCTTCACCAGATCAACCACTGCTGTGCTTCTGTATCCAGACAAACAGCAAAAATAATCTAACACAGGGAACTGAATCTAACACAGGGAGTGTAATCTAACACAGGGAACTGAATCTAACACAGGGAGTGTAATCTAACACAGGGAACTGAATCTAACACAGGGAGTGTAATCTAACACAGGGAACTGAATCTAACACAGGGAGTGGAATCGAACTCAGGGAACTGAATCTAACACAGGGAGTGGAATCGAACACGGGGAACTGAATCTAACACAGGGAGTGTAATCTAACACAGGGAACTGAATCTAACACAGGGAGTGTAATCTAACACAGGGAACTGAATCTAACACAGGGAGTGTAATCTAACACAGGGAACTGAATCTAAC
The DNA here is from genome assembly GCA_019788955.1 of Albula glossodonta. NCBI lineage: Eukaryota > Metazoa > Chordata > Actinopteri > Albuliformes > Albulidae > Albula > Albula glossodonta. Next base: position 154,653 of record JAFBMS010000185.1, read on the forward strand.
ACAGGGAGTGGAATCGAACACAGGGAACTGAATCTAACACAGGGAGTGGAATCGAACACAGGGAACTGAATCTAACACAGGGAGTGGAATCGAACACAGGGAACTGAATCTAACACAGGGAGTGGAATCGAACACAGGGAACTGAATCTAACACAGGGAGTGTAATCTAACACAGGGAACTGAATCTAACACAGGGAGTGTAATCTAACACAGGGAACTGAATCTAACACAGGGAGTGTAATCGAACACGGGGAACTGAATCTAACACAGGGAGTGGAATCGAACACAGGGAACTGAATCTAACACAGGGAGTGGAATCGAACACGGGGAACTGAATCTAACACAGGGAGTGGAATCGAACATGGGGAACTGAATCTAACACAGGGAGTGGGATCTAACACAGGGAACTGAATCTAACACAGGGAGTGGGATCTAACACAGGGAACTGAATCTAACACAGGGAGTGTAATCTAACACAGGGAACTGAATCTAACACAGGGAGTGTAATCGAACACGGGGAACTGAATCTAACACAGGGAGTGGAATCGAACACAGGGAACTGAATCTAACACAGGGAGTGGACCGAACATGGGGAACTGAATCTAACACAGGGAGTGGGATCTAACACAGGGAACTGAATCTAACACAGGGAGTGTAATCTAACACAGGGAACTGAATCTAACACAGGGAGTGTAATCTAACACAGGGAGTGTAATCGAACACGGGGAACTGAATCTAACACAGGGAACTGAATCGAACACGGGGAACTGAATCTAAAACAGGGAGTGGAATCGAACACGGGGAACTGAATCTAACACAGGGAGTGGAATCGAACACGGGGAACTGAATCTAACACAGGGAACTGAATCGAACACGGGGAACTGAATCTAAAACAGGGAGTGGAATCGAACACGGGGAACTGAATCTAACACAGGGAGTGGAATCGAACACGGGGAACTGAATCTAACACAGGGAACTGAATCGAACACGGGGAACTGAATCTAACACAGGGAGTGGAATCGAACACGAAATGTGCCCTTTTTGACAGAACAGTGCAACACAGAACATGGCTTAGTAAGTTTACAATTTACCAACAAGGTTAGCCAAAGCAAAACAGAAACCAGTGGAACACAAACACCACCCAGCTAAGAAAGGAGGAGTGTACTGTGTGGGTGTGTACTGTATGTGTGTGCGCGAATTGCATTTGCATATGCGTGTGTTCACAAGTTTAACAATCAAAGACCATTATCAATATTGGTTTGAGTTGGAAATCGCTCTGGATAAGATCTCCTGCAAAGTGCAAAATGCCTATAATGTAATGTAATGTAGTAATATTATAATGTGTGTTTCTTCTCTATCAAGAACAGAGAACATAAAATTTTAAACTTTCAATGCCATGTTCTTAAGTTAAAAGAGGAAATTGTTGACATTTCTACTAAAGTTAAGTGATTGAGTATACAGAGAGCTGAAGAGGAAGGCTAAATTATATTAATTCTGGGTTATTTGTCCCCTTTACCAGCCCAAGTGTACCGTCACTCTCCTGTGTGTGTCTCACTCCTACACACAACCACAGGAGCCCTGTGTGTGTCTCACTCCTGCACACAAACACAGGAGTCCTGTGTGTGTCTCACTCCTGCACACAAACACAGGAGCCCTTTGTGTGTCTCACTCCTGCACACAAACACAGGAGCCCTGTGTGTGTCTCACTCCACTGCTCCTCCTGTAAGCAAACGCTGTAGTATTTCCCTCATGTTTTGTTCCACTGCCATGCTAAATTTGTTTATTCAAAACTTGCCTCTACAATGTCCGGCCAGCTCAGCTTACTACTGAGTCTCCAGGCCAAGAGGGCAGAATGCTGCTCTCAGATCAGGCTCCAGCCCTGCTCCAGTCCTGCGCCTGCTCCGGCTCCTGGTCTTAGACATCAGCGCTCCGGTTTACCACAGAGCTCCAGTCAGTGCCCCGGTTTAACACAGAGCTCCAGTCAGTGCCCCGGTTTAACACAGAGCTCCAGTCAGTGCCCTCGTTTAACACAGAGCTCCAGTCAGTGCCCCGGTTTAACACAGAGCTCCAGTCAGTGCCCTCGTTTAACACAGAGCTCCAGTCAGTGCCCCGGTTTAACACAGAGCTCCAGTCAGTGCCCCGGTTTAACACAGAGCTCCAGTCAGTGCCCTCGTTTAACACAGAGCTCCAGTCAGTGCCCCGGTTTAACACAGAGCTCCAGTCAGTGCCCCGGTTTAACACGGAGCTCCAGTCAGTGCCCCGGTTTAACACAGAGCTCCAGTCAGTGCCCCGGTTTAACACAGAGCTCCAGTCAGTGCCCTCGTTTAACACAGAGCTCCAGTCAGTGCCCTCGTTTAACACAGAGCTCCATTCAGCACAGCTGAATCAGGTATGCATGGCTCCTCATGATCATTACTAACATGTTGTGTGTTGGCACAGAGACGCAGACCCTCCGGCTGCGGGCTGCAACAGCTCTGTCACAACAGCTCTGGCTGCAGGGCATGCAGCAGGGGCACAGGAGGGCATGTGAGCTGCAGCAGCGTGTCGGATCAGTCTTGTGCAGACCCCGGCAGCCATGCAGCGGTCTATCCCGCCCCTCTCGTCTGGCTAAAGCGGAGCAACATGCCGAAGCCTGACAGGGCGTGGGACGCTCTGCGTGTGCGCCGTGGGACGCTCCGCGCGGCGAGGGGCGCTCCGACAGGGTGAGGGGCGCTCTGCGTGGCGTGGGACGCTCCGCGCAGCGAGGGGGTGCTCCGCGCGGTGTGGGACGCTCTGTGCGCCGTGGGACGCTCCGCGCAGCGAGGGGGTGCTCCGCACGGCGTGGGACGCTCCGTTTGGACTATATTACAGGACCCAATCAGTGGCCCGACGGAGCTTCACAGCCCCACGTCTCTGCTGTGAATGCGTTACTGCATTACTCATCTCCTACAGTCACAACTGGCTGAATTTATTTTTGCTGAGCTTCCAGCTCCTTTTCATAAGAATGCACTTAACAAAACCATAAAGGTTCTACATAACTCTGCCTTCGATTCATTTTCATCCCAGCATCGCTTTTTTGTTTTTTTTTATGGTTTATGGACTGAATTTTCAAGTTGTCAGTTGCAACTACAGCAACCCTTTCGACGCAACCCTACTATGTGAAAGTAAACATTGACGTTCTGCTCCTCTTCCTTTAACACAGGCATTCACAGTTTAATGTCAAACTGCAGAGTGTTATGTGTGGAAAACATGCATGAGGCCTGCTGTGACGTGTGTGTGAGGGAGAGACATGGCTGGCCCTGGCACAGGCACCATCTCCGCGCTCAGAGCCCTGGCTGAAAGCTCTGTCTGGGGCTCCATAACGCACACCTCTCACAGTCTGAGCTCCACACAGGAGCAGACAGAGTTCATGCGGGGCTGCCGTTAGCGGCAGCGGTGTTTTGGTGCAGGATTAGGGCAGGCCTTGGGGAGGCCCTGTCTGCAGAGCTCATGACTAACGTTCTGGGGCTCAAACCCAGCCCTGTCTCTGGCACACACAGTAAGCAGCTTTGGGGAGGAGCGACACTCATTGAGCTGCTGTGTTTACAAACGGCTCTGTGTGTTTTCCGGAGCGATCACACTTCAGGCAGGTCATCTGATGACGGTTACACAATCTGCATGTGTAATGCACATTCCATTCCCAGCCCAGCAGGCCCTGCCGCTTTGCATCTGAACGCAGAGTAAGTCAACACCACGCCTTAGCTGCTGGGCCACACAGAGGCAGGAAACATGGTCTCACACACAAGGCCAGAGAAAACACTTAAGTAATCTCTCAATGGCACATGTCAGTATCTGTGATAGCTCTAAAGAAACAAACGCACATTAAAAAACAATATAGGATTATCATGAGGGAGGAGCAACACAATGTCATGAAGGAGGCCAAATGCCAGGGTCAGGTACTCAGCAGAGACAAACCTGTGCTGCTTTAGCTGAGCGCAGCCTCTGGGCCAAAGCTGTGCTGCTTTAGCCAAGTGCAGCCTCAGGGCCAAAGCCGTGCTGCTTTAGCCGAGCGCAGCCTCAGGGCCAAAGCTGTGCTGCTTTAGCCGAGCGCAGCCTCAGGGCCAAAGCTGTGCTGCTTTAGCTGAGCGCAGCCTCAGGGCCAAAGCTGTGCTGCTTTAGCTGAGCGCAGCCTCAGGGCCAAAGCTGTGCTGCTTTAGCCAAGTGCAGCCTCAGGGCCAAAGCTGTGCTGCTTTAGCAGAGCGCAGCCTCAGGGCCAAAGCTGTGCTGCTTTAGCCGAGCGCAGCCTCAGGGCCAAAGCCGTGCTGCTTTAGCCGAGCGCAGCCTCAGGGCCAAAGCCGTGCTGCTTTAGCCGAGCGCAGCCTCAGGGCCAAAGCCGTGCTGCTTTAGCCGAGTGCAGCCTCAGGGCCAAAGCCGTGCTGCTTTAGCCGAGCGCAGCCTCAGGGCCAAAGCCGTGCTGCTTTAGCCGAGCGCAGCCTCAGGGCCAAAGCTGTGCTGCTTCAGCAGAGCGCAGCCTCAGGGCCAAAGCTGTGCTGCTTTAGCAGAGCGCAGCCTCAGGCAGGGCGGGACCCACTGCAGAGTGCAGACTGCACACCCCACACCCCACCTCGTGCCCTAGCCTCACCACCACCCTGGGGAGAGGGTACCCAGGAGTGCAGCACACAGCTGAGCAGCCTGTGCAGCAGGGCGCAGTGGAGGCGCAAGGCCCTCTGTGGAAAGCTGAGTGGAGTTGTCGTGTGAAAGTGTGTGATATTTTCGGGGATTTGGGGGTGCAATGGGTGTGGGCCCATAATGGCCACTCTGTGCTCTGCACAGCGCAGCGATATTTCAGCCCCACTGCAGGTGGCAGGGTTACCATGGTTACACTGTAAGCACTGGACAAACACAGCGTATCCACTTCTGCCCATATAATATTACCCAGCAGTACTCAATATTACCCAAGCCTCCACTCAGACACATTTCACTCATCACCGGGCTAAGGAATTCAGCTTTCACATTCAACTCACAGACGGCAATGAACTGACATTGAATGTTATGTTTAGGCTTTAATTTTTAGGAGTTAGCAGGTCTAATTTGATGGATTATGATTTATATTTCAGTACTTACAAAGTAACACTATACTGGTGTTAAAGTATACAGTGAGACTTCCATAGCATCGCAGCAGGTTTGTGAGAAAGCCAGTTGCCAGTGACAGGTTTAACGAAGATACACTAAAGGAACATGAGTAAGTGGATGAGTGCATTTTCCATCTCAGCGCAGACTCACATTCGCCCGCTAACGCACAAACACCACACCAGCCAGACATTAACAAGAAAAATAAGGGTTGCCGATAATGTCTATGTTTTTCTGTCAAACAGCGGAGAGAAAGGGTATTTTCTGGATCCTGCCATGGCACAAACAAAAAATTAAAAAATAAAACACGCACAGCTGCTCTACTTTTCTCCCACACAGAACTGCCACAGCATCGGCTGCACGGCAGAGAGAAGCCCAATCGCATGCAGAGCTCTGCTGTGTGTGGGGCAGAGAGACGCCCAATCACATGCAGAGCTCTGCTGTGTGTGGGGCAGAGAGAAGCCCAATCACATGCAGAGCTCTGCTGTGTGTGGGGCAGAGAGACGCCCAATCACATGCAGAGCTCTGCTGTGTGTGGGGCAGAGAGACGCCCAATCACATGCACAGCTCTGCTGTGTGTGGGGCAGAGAGACGCCCAATCACATGCACAGCTCTGCTGTGTGTGGGGCAGAGAGACGCCCAATCACATGCAGAGCTCTGCTGTGTGTGGGGCAGAGAGACGCCCAATCACATGCAGAGCTCTGCTGTGTGTGGGGCAGAGAGACGCCCAATCACATGCAGAGCTCTGCTGTGTGTGGGGCAGAGAGACGCCCAATCACATGCAGAGCTCTGCTGTGTGTGGGGCAGAGAGACGCCCAATCACATGCAGAGCTCTGCTGTGTGTGGGGCAGAGAGACGCCCAATCACATGCAGAGCTCTGCTGTGTGTGGGGCAGAGAGACACCCAATCACATGCAGAGCTCTGCTGTGTGTGGGGCAGAGATACACCCAATCACATGCAGAGCTCTCTGATCTGCTCTGCATTACTGTATAAGTTCAGCAGCAACGCTGTGCTAAGCTGGCTTAATGCAGGCCGTAGAGCAGCCAATCACAGGTGAGCATGTCACTGTCTCCTCTGGAGCACTCTGACAGGTCTCAAGTTTCCAACAACAATAAGAACTACTACTATCACAACAACAGATGGAACTGGGTCAGTTGAGGTGTTCCCTGTATGTGCATACACACACTCACACATATACACACATGCACGCACACACACACACACTCACACACTCTCACAAACACACACAGATCCAGGCCTCTCTGCCTGAATCGGAGCAGACCAGCTCCACTGCGTCAGTCTATCAGCCAGAAATAGACTCCAGTGAAACCCATCCAGGGGCAAACCAACACAGACTATTTTCTAAAGATATCCCAGAGACAAGCCCAGGCTGTAAACAGGGAAATGGACTCCTTTTGCGCTGCAGCCTGAATGCACAGAGCCGTGCCTTTCACAGCGTCACCAAACACACACAGCACCTTGGCCAGGGCTGGGATGAGAGGAGCTGGCAGAAACTCACAGCGCTCCCTGCTGGACCCAGCTGCGCAGCGCAGAATCTGAGCAAGGACAGACTGGCACCAAAAATTGACTAAGAAATAATAAAAGTATCTGTTAATTAAAACACAGAGCCCAAACAGGAACTGCAATGAGATCATGTGAAACTGACCAGCTTTTTCTGGCAGCTACAGACCACTGCCCTACAGACGCTCATGCCCCCACAGCTACAGACCACTGCCCTACAGACGCTCATGCCCCCACAGCTACAGACATTACACTACTGCCCCCACAGCTACAGACCCAATGCTACTGCCCCCACAGCTACAGACCCAATGCTACTGCCCCCACAGCTACAGACCACTGCCCTACAGACGCTCATGCCCCCACAGCTACAGACATTACACTACTGCCCCCACAGCTACAGACCCAATGCTACTGCCCCCACAGCTACAGACCCAATGCTAATGCCCCCACAGCTACAGACCACTGCCCTACAGACGCTCATGCCCCCACAGCTACAGACATTACACTACTGCCCCCACAGCTACAGACCCAATGCTACTGCCCCCACAGCTACAGACCACTGCCCTACAGACGCTCATGCCCCCACAGCTACAGACATTACACTACTGCCCCCACAGCTACAGACCCAATGCTACTGCCCCCACAGCTACAGACCCAATGCTAATGCCCCCACAGCTACAGACCCAATGCTACTGCCCCCACAGCTACAGACCCAACGCTACTGCCCCCACAGCTACAGACCCAATGCTACTGCCCCCACAGCTACAGACCACTGCCCTACAGACGCTAATGCCCCCACAGCTACAGACCCTACACTACTGCCCCCACAGCTACAGACCCAACGCTAATGCCCCCACAGCTACAGACCCAACGCTCATGCCCCCACAGCTACTGCCCCTGCACTACTGCTCCTTTTTGTGCTTTGGTCCCACTCCACGGAATCTTCTCCATGTGCAGTGTTCCCTGCACACACTGAAATCTCCTCTCTCAATAAAGAACATTTATACTGAATCACCAGAAAGTGGAGAGGGGCTCAGTTCACGTGGACTCACCAGCTCACAGTGTTCAAAGACCAGAAGGAAGGGGATGGCCTCCACACACTGGCCCACGCAGAGCAGGATGTTGGGGTGCTGCAGGACCCTGTGAAAGCACACACAGAAGGGTTTTAGGGTGCTGCAGAACGCTGTGAAACCACATCAGTCCGGGGTTTACGGATCACTAATGCAAACTGAGGCTCTGCTGCGAAACGTCACATGCAAAATGAACACAAAGGCACACTGATCATGCTGAAGACGTGCCTTCTGGGTAAAGGCAAAGGGAGCCATTCAGTGGAGATGCTTGTGCAGAGTGGTCAGACCGAGCTAACGTTCAACAAAACACAGCGGCCCTTTATTCACAACCTAGCTCAGTGCGCAGACAAAACATCAACACTACAGTGCTTCTTCATGCCTTTCCTTCGCCAGCCTGCGGAAAAGAACTGCTCCATGTTTACTGCATCTACGATCCACATAACCTCACTTTGATCGCTCAGCCTTAGGGTCAAAATTCATCAAAACATCAGTACAAGAAAACTTTGACAATATTTACAGAGATACAGAGGCAGAGGCAGCCCATTGGCTCGCATTCACTTCATTAGCTTGCATAAGGGTGTAACTCAGAACAGCTAGGTTTGCCACACTGTGCTCTCTTCTTCAGTAATGTCTTTCAGCACAGAGTCAGACAGCGCACTCAGCTGATCTCAGTTTTCAGGTGCAGCGCTGTGTCCGGGATGGATGGAATGGACATGATGCTGAAGTGAAGGCTCCAGCGCTTATTCAGTGACAGACGCTACCTGTGGGAACGAGTTTCTGGAACTCACCGGAACGGGTCGCCCTGCTGAAGGAAGTCATTCTGCTCCTTAGCGCTGGCGTTAGACTTCAGCTCCTTCACCACCACCCTGGAGGCGCCGGAGTTGGCGTAGATCTCCCCGAGCAGAACCTGGCGGCGCAGCGCAGACACAGGAGTAAAAACAGGGCGAGCGATCCCGTGCGGCTTTTATAAGGCTGGCCCTGGCCCCCCCCGGCCCCCATGGGGCGCACAGGAAGCCTGCGTTTCCTGCAAACGGCCCGCAGCATGGAAAGAGACAAGGCCACAGGGCAGGTAGCAGGAGGATGTTTTTGACGTTCCCCCCCACCCCCCCAGTCACAGCCCAGAGCAGAGCGAGGCGCACGTGGCCCCTTCATCCTGAGGAAAGGGCCACAGGAAGTGAGCTGACGTCACTGTGGAGCTGTGAGGGGCAGCACATGCATGCACGATGCACGTGCAACACGCCATGTCACTGTTACACACATATATGCGCATATATGCGCATACATGCACACACGCACACACGCCCCCACACACACACACACATTCCCTCACACACACAGACTCACACATTCCCTCACACACACAGACTCACACACAGACAGACACATGCACGCTTGCGCACTGTCCACTGTTCACTCTGAGAGAAGGCTAAATTATGCTCAGTACTGCATACTGAAGGCCCTGGAGATGGTCAGGAACAGAAAGCTGGATTTCATTTGAAGCTACTTGCTGTAGCTTCCACCAGTTTTCATTTGAAATGATTACTGTTAACATATGCTACACATTCCATTTAGGGAATAAAGAAACTTGAACTCTTCAGTTAAAAGCGATGCTGAACCCAGCACCTCTGTGATTTTGGTAAGAGGATATGGGTAAGATAACGCAGCCCCAAACCCAAACACAGGACAGACCCTGTCAGAACAGGACAGGAAACACGTACCTTGCCAAACCAGCCATTTCCCATTTCCTGGATGTAGCTGAGACTGTGACGGGCCACCTGCATTGCTGCCTGGCCCTCTGCAAGAGTCAAACACAGACAGGCAGTTACGTGTGTGTGTGTATGCATTTCTCTCTGCAAGAGTCAAACACAGACAGGCAGTTACGTGTGTGTGTGTGTGTGTGCATATATGGGGTGTGTGTGTATGCGTGTGTGTATGAGGTGTGTGTGCATGCATGTGTGTATGGGGTGTGTGTATGTGTGTACATACCCCTCTGTAAGAGCCAAACACAGACAGTCATTTATGTTTGTGTGTGTTTGTGCTGATAGGAGCAAGCATGATCCTCCAGCACAGAAAAGAGTAAATTCAGTGACACTGAGCTGTTGGTTGTTTTTTAAGTGGTGGATTACTCACTGTACAAAGCAAAGTGACCAATGAACACCTCCACTGCGTAACTGCATTCTTATTCACTGCAAATGAAACCTTTCTAAAACATTCAAAGATTTATCTCCCAGTACTCTTCCTGAAAAATAACAATACTGGCCATTCCCAAGAGAATGTGAAAGAGATCACTAAAACCTGGCTTTCCTCTATGTAAAATAGGAAACAGGCTGTGTCAACACCATGTGTGACAAACTGAACTTTGTACTTTGCCTGAGAAGTAGGCATTAATAACCTTCAGGAGGAATGCAAAGATCTGGCTTCAGTGCGGAAAATCCCTCCCAATATGCGGCTAAGGGCCCGGCCAGTGCTTTTCTAGTGTAGCTCGGAAAAGTCAGAGCAGTCAGAAAAGACAGGCCCATGTAGGTGTGTAATATGCGTGTGTGTGTGTGTGTGTGTGTGTGTGTGTGTGTGTGTGTGTGTGTGAGTGTGTGTGTGTGTGTGTGTGTGTGTGTGTGCGCGTGCGTGCGTGCGTGCGTGTGTGAGTGTGTGTGTGCGTGCCTAATATGCCTAATCCTCTGCACTGGAGCCCTGGCATCCTGATAACCTGCGTGTGTTTCACATTACATCCTGGGTGAGTCACGGAAACATGTACCTGCTTATCTGATGGGCTAGTAACAGGACCTGAGCCTTAGCAACCAACAGAGCAAGATAAACCGGAGCAGAGCTGCTCGATTATCACCAGCATGCCCGTGCTGCTCAGTGTTACAGACCTGAGCCCTGCCACCACCCCAGGGCACCTGCTCAGAGGGGCCCAGCAGTGCCACACAGGAGCCAGCTGGACATTCCCCTCTGAACTGGGTTTAAAACAGTGGCTACTTCTCCAAATGTCTTAATTCAAGGGTTCAGAGAACAAATGAAGGTCGCTGATTGGGTCTTCTGTGGTAACTGTTGCTGAGCAACCGCATGCCATTGTACTGCAGATAGGAGACCCTAAAAATCATGGCCAGGCAAAAACAGGATGTTTACAGTGAGAGCGTGCCAGAGGCCTGAGCACCGGGCTTCATCCCCCCCCCATGAGGAAGCACAGGGACACACGGACACGCTGGACACACGGACACGCTGGACAGAGCCCAACAAAACATCTGCCCGGTCCAAACTAAACACTTCACCTGCCAGCATCCTACACCTTGATTCCCCACTCACAGGGAAAAACACACAGCGTGTGTCCACTGGACTGACAGAGAAACCCTGAGCGGAGTGGAGCTCAGCCAACCCCTCTGCAGTGAGGGCCTCGGCCTCCCTGTGTCTGACACGGCAGCTTGCTCTACATCCTCACCACACCAGAGCACCACACAGCCTCGCCTGGGAAAACTGCTGTCCCCTGTGCTTCTAGAGGGCACAGAGAAACAGAAAATACCAGAGCAGAAACTACGCAAGTTTTATACTGAAGCCCACAGCAGTTCTTTCCATTGGACAAAAGCGCTTGATTTTGGAGCAGCCTGAAACCTTGCCTGTCCGTGTGTTACCCAGAATGCTCGAGTGGCAGGGCCTGGCTGGGGATGCTGATGTGTAGGAAGAGCTCAGAGTCTCAGTGATGTCATGGCATAATGGGGCGGAGCGTGATGTCAGAGTCTCAGTGATGTCATGGCATAATGGGGCGGAGCGTGATGTCAGAGTCTCAGTGATGTCATGGCAAGGGAGAGCAGAGTGTGATGTCAGCGGGTCAGACCACAAGGGGTAGAGACTCACCTGTGGCCCTGGGGGGCTGGAGGATGGGGGGTGGGGGGAGGGCCAGCGGGGGCACGGCCAGGGTGTAGACCTCTGCAGGGGACTGCATGGAGGGGGTGTCCTCCGCAGGGGGGGTGAAATCCAACTCATCGTCAAAGTTGTCCTCAAACTCCTGAGACAGATGCAGATCCTACAGGGTTAGTGCTGAAGAGCAGGAGCTCAACGCTGCCTCCCACTGGCAGCATCATCATCTGAACTCAATCACACAAACTGCAACTATGCCAAAATAAAGCACATTTACTGAAACACCACTGATACTGGCAAGCCTGCAGTACTGAGACTGATGCTGAACACATAAAAATGAGCACAGGACATTCACACTCTCACCTTGAAGTTGATCTCACGCTCTTTGCAGCAGGTGATGCAGTTGACCAGCAGAACCACCAAGCCCACCAGAGCAGAAACAGACACGGCCAGAGAGAGGTACAGCACAGCCACCGGCTCCCCTGCAGGACAGAGAGTACAGCCCTCCCTCAGCACAGCTCTTACACAGTCTGAGCAGCACAGACCTCCCTCAGCACAGCTCTTACACAGTCTGAACAGCACTTAGCCCACTGTTTTGGGATGTGTTTACTTTTTGCAGTGCCTGTTATGGCTGTCCACTGAATGGCAGACAGGACTGGAATGGCAGAGTCTAATCAAAGAGCATCTGCAGCCTCTTCCTGACTAATGATGTGATGGCCTTATCACTGAGCTGTTTTGGTACCACAGTGTTTGTGCGTTACCGTGACCGCTGCCAAGTACTCAGATGTCATTACTCAGGGACCTCAAAATGAGCGGCAGAATTTGTCCTGCCTTTCACCGACAGTTCCGCAGACTGTTCGTTAGAAATGCCACGTCACCCATTTCAGTTTGAACACTTTGTGGAGGCACAGAAAAAACAAAATAGCTGTTTAAGTGAAGCCCTACAGACAGTTACCATAACCTTCTCATTAAGAGTCGCTCATCTTTCCACACCCACACCGTGTCACTGTGCTGGTCTCTCTAGACTCACACTGTGTCACTGAGCTGGTCTCTCCACACCCACACCGTGTCACTGTGCTGGTCTCCCCAGACTCACACTGTGTCACTGTGCTGGTCTCTCCAGACTCACACCGTGTCACTGTGCTGGCCTCCCCAGACTCACACTGTGTCACTGTGCTGGTCTCTCCAGACTCACACCGTGTCACTGTGCTTGTCTCTCCACACCCACACTGTGTCACTGTGCCGGTCTCTGAAGACCCACACACTGCCGCAGTGGTAATCTCTCCCCTCTGTGTGAACTGAAGGCCTTCAGACCAATGGGAGACATGCTCATACAGACTGCCTCCACAGCAGGGGAGAAGCTGAGGCTTATCACAGAGCAGTGACAGGGATACCCGCTGTGTGGCTTGAGAGGTGATATTTAGTATGAATCAGACATGCCTTCCGCAGTGTTGGCCCAGTGTTCCCCCATTCTGTCTGAGAGGTGACAGATCCTCTGCGTGCCCCTGAGCCGAGCCCCTGAGCCGAGCCCTGCCAGGAAGGCCCACAGACAGGGCAGCACACTGAACGGGTTCGCTTCAGCAGCTGCATGTGAAATGAGCCTTTTCTCCTCTGATAACCGTTATGTAGGTCATAATTCATATTAGTGCAAAGCTCTACTGAGGTGCAGCGGAGCTAAATTTGCCATAATGTGTGTGTAGTGCAGAGACACAGGGAGGTAGAGCGCAGGATGAGGGAGTGTGAGGAGGGGCTTCAAAAGCAGCACTGCTGGAGTGTGTTTCTCCAACATTCTCCCATGCGCCTTCCAAACGCGCTTCAGCTGGGAGAACACTGCACGTGCGTTTACAACACAGCTACAAAAGAAATACTATCCAGCAATACATGTACACAATACCTGAAAGGATCAGTGCGGAAGTGGTCAGGACTGTGCAGGTAAGGGAATCTCTGAATGTGTGAGACAGTCTGCATGGGGGAGAGGCAGCTCAATCCTGCAGCAGAATGGGATTTGGCATGGGGCTCACTGCTCTGCTAACAGGGTGGTTTGCTCGGACCTGCCTGGCAGCGGGGTTTAATGAAGGAAGTGACATCAGCACCTCCAGCCACTACAGCCTGATTTACTGGGCTCATTTGCTGACGTTGACATCAACGGCCCTTCCCCCAGCCCTGGGCCAGCATCACCTCACAGCCCTGAGCACAACCCAGCAGCCCAAAACAATCCAGCAGCTTAAAACAACTCAGCAGCCCAAAACAACCCATCAGCTTAAAACAACGCAGCAGTCAAACCCAGCCCAGCTGCCCAACACAGCCCAGCAGTGGAGCCCTGACATGGCTCTGTGAGTGAGCAAGCACACAGGCAAGAGGAGGCTCATGGTCCTTATGCAACACGCAGCGCTTCTGTCTGTCATATGACAGCAAACACGTTCAAAATGGCAGCGCACTCCAGGGTGAACACACAAGTAATCCAGATCCAGTAATGTTGCACCAAGGTATCTTGCATCTTATTTGCTCATGACATCATAGTTTTTTTTAACTCGATTTCCTAATTGATTGGCTCATCTGAGTGCACAGTCACCTTCAGAAGCGCACAGGCAGCATGTGTGAGGCTGCTGAAGGGATGAAACTGTGCTTTAGTGCACAGCTTTAGGCACAGGCTTAATGTGTAACAAAAACCTCTCATATTTATTCATGCATTCTGTCTCCGTTGATATTACAAATGCATTGACTACCACAACCCTGGTCTGGGCAGGTCTTTAATTCACACAAACCACTGGGGTTTTTTTTAAAGTGATTAGTAGTTTCTGTAACAGAGATTCACCTAAAACCCCAGCAGAATCCTACCTGTGACTGTGCCCAGGGCTGCAGGCTGACTGTCTTACTCACACACAGAGAGGGATCTCCGGTGTTGTGCAGTCTCATTCTCTGTGTCACACCTTTCCCAGGTGTGTTTAATGAAAGCCCTGGGTGTGCCGCCACTCCTTTCACAACGGCTGAGCTCCTCACGGGGACACATCACCAGTCTTTCCATTCACAATCACCATGACAATGACTAACCTCATCAGCGCCACAAGGCAAATCATGGAGTGGAATCTACAGGCCTCATTTAACATGCATTACTGCATAAGTCAGGGAGATCATTTTGTACAAAACTTTGTAAAGGTTATAGAGTAGAAGTTATTACCCTCGTAACGCTTCATTTGGTAACTCAGATATTACTATTGCTTGACAGAAAAAGATCAGGAAGCAACATCTGTTCTGAAAACTTGCTGTGCTGGAATAAAATATTTAAAAGCCAGTACCCGATGTTACTTCCACAGGTCTAAAGTGTCATAAAAACAGATACAACATGAGGAAATGCCAAAAAAACATGATGTCCAATCAGGAGTGACCTGCAGGACTGTGTCATACAGGGGGCTTGCACATGAGTCAGAGGGGTCTAACCATAACCCTAACCCCCCAAAGCCAAACCCTAAGCCTAACCCCCCCCCACCCCCCAACCATAACCCGAACACTAAACCTAAGCCTCAGCCTTCACTGCTTCAAACTCCCTGTGTGTGAGGAAGGACCAGGCCAGCAGGCTCAAACACAGGCAAGGGTCTCTCAGGATATCACACACAGCAAACGCTGTGCTGATCACACACACTGGAGGGGTGGGTTAGGGTTAGGGTTAGGGTTAGAGACACTGTGCTGAGGGAGGGGTGGCACACACAGCAAATGCTACGCTGATCACACACACTGCTGTGCACACAATACTTTTCATACAAAAACCTGAAAATCCCCTCTCCTAACCTAACCCTAACCCTACTGCCACACTGAAAATCCCCTCTCCTAACCTGACCCTAACCCTACTGCCACACTGAAAATCCCCTCTCCTAACCTAACCTAACCCTAACCATAACCCTACTGCCACACTGAAAATCCCCTCTCCTAACCTAACCCTAACCCTACTGCCACACTGAAAATCCCCTCTCCTAACCTGACCCTAACCCTACTGCCACACTGAAAATCCCCTCTCCTAACCTGACCCTAACCCTACTGCCACACTGAAAATCCCCTCTCCTAACCTAACCCTAACCATAACCCTACTGTCACACTGAAAATCCCCTCTCCTAACCTGACCCTAACCATAACCCTACTGCCACACTGAAAATCTCATCTCCTGTGTGGACTGGTTCCTCACCTCTGCTGGGCTAGCAGCTGAATCCCTGCGCTAAATACTGCTGACAAAACATGCCCTCACTGACCAACTGAAACTGAGAATCTCTCATTATAATTACAGGGGACCGAATCCCTAAATCAGATGTTTATTAAAGTTTTAGTAAATTTATTAAGTAAATCTTTTATTCAAAGGACAGAAAAAACACTCCTAAAGATCTCCTGTGTCTGGAATGAGAATTCCAGCAACTTCCATCTACTTTCAGCTGACACACTTTCCAAGCCCAGAGTGTGAGCAAATGGTCAGCATTACTCTGCGGTCACTCTCGGGTCCCCAGCCCTCAGCGCTTTCTGTACTGACTGCACGCACACACATGGGTAATGTGAAAATGTGTAAAGAATCCTGCGCTGGGTCAGTAACGCGGCCGCAGGCGCTATCAGAGTCAGGGTTCATATTATCACTTGGCAGGTCAGGGAGATTACTCAATTGGTTCCCAGGTCATTACACAAGAGCCCACAGTCTCCAGTTTCTCCTCACATACTTCAGAGAGGTTCCTGTGCAGAGGTGGGACTTGACCAATCACAGGATCCCTTCAGCAGTCAGGTGATCACACTCTCCAACATGCCAAAAAGGAAGTAATGCTGCCTTTTCTAAACCTGATACACCAACAAACAAGAGGGAAGACCTTTGGTCACATTTAGAACACCGGCATGTGTGACTGCGCAGACGGGGGAAGGTCTCAGGTGACTGCGCAGCCGGGGGAGGGTCTCACAGTGCATGATGATCTGACAGCTGGACACAGTGGCTTTTCTGAAATACGCAGCAAACACCTGAATTAGCACTTTCTCTGGGAACAGCACTTTTTCACAAGTTATAATATCTTAACTGGATTTTATAGAAACACCCCTTCTTGGGTGAGTCCAGTGTAGTAATATAACAGTTCTAAATCTGACGTTATAAAAGTTATTTAATGGAAACTGAGTGTACTTTACATGACTGTAATTTACATTTAAAAAACACTACTCTGCTAACACTATCCTACAGAGTGTCTACATTCAAAATAACCCACATAAGATGCTCAGTGCCGTACAGCCAAATTTGGGATCAAGCTGGTATGCCGGTAGCAATCTCTCAGACATTCCTGCTGCATGATGCTGTTACAGAACATACGACAGACAGACAGAGGCTGTCCTGATGCTTCAACCCTTCGAAGCTTCATCCAACAGAGGCACATTCTATCTCTTCCATCGATCTTGACGCACGTTGTGAAAAGTCGTTAATTAGTCAGTAATTAAGGCATTTTTCAGGCAGATGTGGACACTTGGGGAGACGGCACAGCCAGGCGGACTGCAGGTAAACGTCTCTGTTCATTTCATATAGGCTAATAGGGATGCACTTTTTCTACCATTCTTCATTCTGACTTTTAGGTCCAATCCCAATATGCATAAATACATTTTGGTATAAATCATTACATATGATAATATTTTACTTCTGAAGTGAGAGAGAGCACGGAATGGGCACTGGGTGAGGTCAGAGACACTGCCAGCAGCCTGAGTGAGCAGCAGCCTGACTGAACAGCAGCCTGAGTGAGCAGCAGCCTGACAGAACAGAAGCCTGAGTGAGCAGCAGCCTGACAGAACAGCAGCCTGAGTGAGCAGCAGCCTGACAGAACAGCAGCCTGAGTGAGCAGCAGCCTGACAGAACAGAAGCCTGAGTGAGAAACAGCCTGAGTGAGAAGCAGCTTGAGTGAGCAGCAGCCTGACTGAACAACAGCTTGAGTGAGCAGCAGCCTGAGTGAGAAGCAGCTTGACAGAACAGCAGCCTGAGTGAGAAACAGCCTGAGTGAGAAGCAGCTTGAGTGAGCAGCAGCCTGAATGAGAAGCAGCCTGAGTGAGAAGCAGCCTGACTGAACAGCAGCCTGAGTGAGCGGCAGCCTGAGTGAGAAGCAGCCTGACTGAACAGCAGCCTGAGTGAGAAGCAGCTTGAGTGAGCAGCAGCCTGAGTGAGAAGCAGCTTGACAGAACAGCAGCCTGAGTGAGAATCAGCCTGACTGAACAGCAGCCTGAGTGAGAAGCAGCTTGAGTGAGCAGCAGCCTGAGTGAGCAGCAGCCTGACAGAACAGCAGCCTGACTGAACAGCAGCCTGAGTGAGCAGCAGCCTGACAGAACAGCAGCCTGACTGAACAGCAGCCTGAGTGAGCAGCAGCCTGACAGAACAGCAGCCTAAGTGAGCAGCAGCCTCAGTGAGCAGCAGCCTGAGTAGAGCAGCCTGGTAGAGCAGCAGCCTGAGTGAGCAGCAGTCTGACAGAGCAGCAGCCTGAGTGAGCAGCAGTCTGACAGAGCAGCAGCCTGACAGAACAGCAGCCTAAGTGAGCAGCAGCCTCAGTGAGCAGCAGCCTGAGCGAGAAGCAGCCTGACAGAGCAGGCAGGAACTGCTCACACTGTACTGAAAAATGCCCTCAATAAATAATGCCCTTGTTTTAAACAATGCTTATGAAATGATTAAGATTTGATTCTAAAAACACAATGACATCAGCAACTGTCATGGAAAATAACTGCAAGTTTGCCAGAAAGCCCAGGTTTATTCGCATAAAACAGCTTTCAAAAAGCACAGAATAAAAATTCACTTTCCTTCTACAAAGTGTGTAGGCTATATTTAAAGATAATTTTTCTACCACACACGTTTTCTACCATTCTTTGTGCAAGTTAGAAATAGTCTTTGATTTAAATGTGAAAATCCAGTGGCACACTATGCAACTGTACTTGGGACCAGAGCAGAGGTGTTTTCCTCTCTCGTCACTGCCTGACACTAATGCTAACACGAAAACGCAGGCATGCAAACAGTCATGAGACTGGACAGGCTCTGCACATGCAGGCAGGGAGGCCATTAGCAACACGACCAGCTCCTCAGCACATGACTCTGCTGTGGAGCTCTGCTGTGTGCACCTCCTTCAGCCTCTGAGCTCTGCTACGTAATGCTGATAAGCACAAACTGAACTCACTGCGTACTCCTCAGGACAAATTACTGGCACTTCCAGGACCAGACTTGACTTCCAGAGAGTCAGAGTCAATAGGTAACATTTCACAGAAAAACGCCCACTACAGCACTGTCACTGTACCTGAGCATCTATCAGACACGCCCACTACAGCACTGTCACTCTACCTGAGTATCTATCAGACACGCCCACAACAGCACTGTCACTCTACCTGAGTATCTATCAGACACGCCCACTACAGCATTGTCACTGTATCTGAGCATCTATCGGACACGCCCACTACAGCACTGTCACTGTACCTGAGCATCTATCAGACACGCCCACTACAGCACTGTCACTGTATCTGAGGATCTATCAGACACGCCCACTACAGCACTGTCACTGTATCTGAGCATCTATCGGACACGCCCACTACAGCACTGTCACTGTATCTGAGGATCAATCAGACACGCCCACTAAAGCACTGTCACTGTATCTGAGGATCAATCAGACACGCCCACTACAGCACTGTCACTGTACCTGAGGATCAATCAGACACGCCCACTACAGCACTGTCACTGTACCTGAGGATCAATCAGACACGCCCACTACAGCACTGTCACTGTATCTGAGGATCAATCAGACACGCCCACTACAGCACTGTCACTGTATCTGAGGATCAGACACGCCCACTACAGCACTGTCACTGTACCTGAGCATCTATCAGACACGCCCACTACAGCACTGTCACTGTATCTGAGGATCAATCAGACACGCCCACTACAGCACTGTCACTGTACCTGAGCATCTATCAGACACGCCCACTTCAGGACTGTCACTGTACCTGAGCATCTATCAGACACGCCCACTACAGCACTGTCACTGTACCTGAGCATCTATCAGACACGCCCACAACAGCACTGTCACTGTACCTGAGCATCTATCAGACACGCCCACAACAGCACTGTCACTGTACCTGAGCATCTATCAGACACGCCCACTACAGCACTGTCACTCTACCTGAGTATCTATCAGACACGCCCACTACAGCACTGTCACTCTACCTGAGCATCTATCAGACACGCCCACTACAGCACTGTCACTGTACCTGAGTATCTATCAGACACGCCCACTACAGCACTGTCACTCTACCTGAGCATCTATCAGACACGCCCACTACAGCACTGTCACTGTACCTGAGCATCTATCAGACACGCCCACTATTAGCCCACTATTGGCCATTAGCAACACGACCAGCTCCTCAGCACATGACTCTGCTGTGGAGCTCTGCTGTGTGCACCTCCTTCAGCCTCTGAGCTCTGCTACGTAATGCTGATAAGCGCAAACTGAACTCACTGCGTACTCCTCAGGACAAATTACTGGCACTTCCAGGACCAGACTTGACTTCCAGAGAGTCAGAGTCAATAGGTAACATTTCACAGAAAAACGCCCACTACAGCACTGTCACTGTACCTGAGCATCTATCAGACACGCCCACTACAGCACTGTCACTGTACCTGAGCATCTATCAGACACGCCCACTACAGCACTGTCACTCTACCTGAGCATCTATCAGACACGCCCACAACAGCACTGTCACTGTACCTGAGCATCTATCAGACACGCCCACTATAGCATTGTCACTGTATCTGAGCATCTATCGGACACGCCCACTACAGCACTGTCACTGTACCTGAGCATCTATCAGACACGCCCACTACAGCACTGTCACTGTATCTGAGGATCAATCAGACACGCCCACTACAGCACTGTCACTGTATCTGAGGATCTATCAGACACCCCCAATACAGCACTGTCACTGTACCTGAGCATCTATCAGACACGCCCACTACAGCACTGTCACTCTACCTGAGTATCTATCAGACACGCCCACTACAGCACTGTCACTCTACCTGAGCATCTATCAGACATGCCCACTACAGCACTGTCACTCTACCTGAGTATCTATCAGACACGCCCACTACAGCACTGTCACTCTACCTGAGCATCTATCAGACACGCCCACTACAGCACTGTCACTGTACCTGAGCATCTATCAGACACGCCCACTACAGCACTGTCACTCTACCTGAGCATCTATCAGACACGCCCACTACAGCACTGTCACTGTAGGATCCCATCATTACCCCCACAGCTTGCAGGGCTCCAGAGAAAGGCAGTTTTCTGGGCAGAGCAAGGCTGAGTGATAGAAACACAACTGGAGTGACTGTGGCTCCCACTTCTCACCATTGTTAAACGACCACGGCACACAGGAAAGTACAGGAAGTGAACCAAGGACACACACAACAAAAGCATATCCGCCTATTATAATACAAGTTTTGTTTAAAAATTCAGGCTTTTATGTAAACAGATACAGTAATAGCACTATCAATAAAGAACAGACACACATTACATCATTACGGCTTCAGCCTGATCATTTCTTGCTGCAAGCGCAAGGGACCCACTGTCAGGAGAAACCTCAACAATGTTTTTGCACCTCTCCATTAGAACAGCTGTGTCCTCAGATTAACTCATTATTTACTGCAATCAGAGCAGGAATCGTTTCATGGATGACTCCAGAACAGTTCATTACTAAGAGACATTTCAGGAAAAACCCTGACCCAAGAAATCCATCCAGCAAGTCAAAGTGACAGTCAAATTACTAGCTGTATTACTATCCACTGCACAAACACAAGCACCTTCACCACCTACTGCCCTCAGCTCCACTGCACAAACACAAGCACCTTCACCACCTACTGCCCTCAGCTCCACTGCACAAACACAAGCACCTTCACCACCTACTGCCCTCAGCTCCACTGCACAAACACAAGCACCTTCACCACCTACTGCCCTCAGCTCCACTGCACAAACACAAGCACCTTCACCACCTACTGCCCTTAGCTCCACTGCACAAACACAAGCACCTTCACCACCTACTGCCCTCAGCTCCACTGCACAAACACAAGCACCTTCACCACCTACTGCCCTCAGCTCCACCGCACAACTACTGTCACAACCAGCGCACACGATTTCACAACACACACATAATTCCATAATTCCACAATAAACACAACCAGCATACTCTCACTCACACACACACACACACACACACAGTACTCCACATTATACACACATACTTACAATACTTCACATTACACACACACAAACACACACCCTCTCTCTCTCTCTCTCTCTCACACACACACACACACACACACACACACACACAGTACTCCACATTACACACACACGCGCACACACACTCATGCACGCACGCACGCACGCATAGCACTCCACATTACACACACACACACTCACAGTACTTCACATTACACACACACACACACACACACACACACACACAGGACTCTACATTACTTATACACACACACACCCTCTCTCTCTCTCTCTCACACACACACACACACACAGGACTCCACATTACACACACACACACACACCCCCTCTCTCTCTCTCTCACACACACACACACACACACACACACCCCCTCTCTCTCACACACACAAACACACATACACACAGGACTCCACATTACACACACACACACTCACAGTACTTCACATTTTACACAAACACACACAGTCGCATATTACTCCACATTACATAAACACAGAGTACTCCACATTATACGCACACGCACACACACACACAGAGTATTCCACATTACATGCACACATGCACACACACACACAGTACTCCACATTATACACACACACGCATACACACACACAGAGCATTCCACATTACATGCACACATGCACACGCGCACACACACACACACACACACAGTACTCCACATTATACACACACACGCATACACACACACAGAGCATTCCACATTACATGCACACATGCACACGCGCGCACACACACACACACACACACACAGTACTCCACATTACACACATTAGAGATACAGCAGGGATATGGTGGGGCCTTTCTAATGCTCAGACATCTGTACCTTCATAGTGGAAAACAACATTAATTATCTTCTTAGTGAAAATGTGACATGGACTTGTTTGTTTTCATTACAGTACTGAACCATGTTACGCAATGAAGGTTTCTCTTCCAGCTACAGACTATGTTTAATATGAACACACTTCAGCGACAGGGTATTTAACATGTGCCCTGATCCACAGATCTGCTCTAGAGATACACTGTGCAGGCCGAGCATTGACTGCTGTCTGCTTCCATTCCATTGTTTCTTCAGGAGATGCAAGCCTGTCCTCTCTCATGTTCAACTGCATCAAGATAGAATGCAATGGCAAGGGTGAAAAAAACATGACTGCAGCAGCATTTCTGTCACAAGTAAGGGTGAGGGAGCTCAACATTTCCATAAACAGAGGTATATTAAAGGACAGTTTGCTTCTAAAGTAGTGCTGTATTGCACCTATCAAAAACCAAGTTTCAGTCTAGGAGGAGTATAACAAATGACCGACACATCAGCAGGCTTTGAGGGTGTTTCTGACCGGTGACTGGTACCTACTATTCCACTAAACCTTGACATAGATTGGCATTCAACATACGATAGGAACTCTGCAAGGGATCGCGCTAACACTCAGTTATCCCATATGAATTGAGGCATTTTTGCGGGGTGCAAAATCTTCTTTGCAAGATCAAAACACCATATTTAATGATTACAATCGACTTACTTGTAAAATAATTACATTAATTCGATGAACCTATTGAGAGTGTAGGATCTAGGTTCAGGGGTCCAAGCGTAAATCACCGATAGGCTAGAAAGTCCGCAGACTAACCCGGCTGCTGATGGGATGGAAACCCCGCAATGATCACTCAAGAGCGCTCTTCAGGGCTGCAGCTGTGCACCCCAAGTTCAGCAGGAGTGCAAGCCCATCCAGCATTAAGTGGCAGGCTAATTAACGTCAGTTAATCCATATCAATCCAAGAACTTGACTTGGAAAGTCCAAAAACATCGATTTGAATTCCAAACAATGTAGCTTAGCCAGGAATTTCAGCCTGACAACAAACTGAAGACAGAGCTTTAAGGGCTGGCTGAAAGTCAGGTGTTTCCCTGATAACTACCTACACAGCAAGAGACAGCAATGCTAACATGCGTGTACTGACAGTTATTTGTCATCTTTTTCCAGATTTAGCTGAGAAGGTGATGTTTCACGATTCAAAACCAGTGTTGCTAGCAAGCCGGTCCAATGGTTGGTGTGGCCGGAGTTGACATTATAAAGCTAGGTAACGTTTGCTAGGAATACACACAGTGGTTTTCTCGGGGCAACTAAAAACAAAAGTAAATCTAGGTAACTGCTGATGTAACATGGGTAACTATATAGATATATAGTGCACGTAATACTAGATAACTAACATTACAGGCCAAGGTTACGCTTGGTTATTCACGTAAACATCCCACATACCTGAATTTGGATACGGAAGCGGTGCGCCATCAACCAGTAACAACGGTGGGATCCCAGCCGCCAACAAGAACAAAAATCCAAAACGGGTTTCCATCGTTTAAGCCAAGTTAGCTAGCTAGCTTTCCAGCTAGTAGACATTAGCTACTTCAGCTGCTTGTCGGAGAACATAGACCCAAACATATGTTGCTTCCTAGTCAGCATCAAATGTTTCGTTACCTAGATAGTCTGATAACTGGCTAGGTACATGGAATGTAGCGCTAGCTAGCACTTGCTATCTATGAAATGGATAAAGGTGACCGCATTCTTATCGTTCCTTAACGTCTCACGGAGTTTACAATCCCATACGACCAGGCGGCTGTAAGAGTAAAAAGCTGGGAAGTGAGTTAATTAGCTCAGTTACTACCGATTATTCTGAACCTACAGCTGACTAGCTAGCTAACCAATTGTTAGCCAGACTTGCTACTTGAGTAGCTAACCACGATAGCTTCCTACTAGCTTAGTCGGTCTCACTCACTCTCACACTGCCGTGATTCATCGCCAATACGGAGAAAAATGCTAATTAGCTATCTGTCTGTCATGAACTACCATGTTTATACTGATTTATTTTAACGGCATTGCCTGGTGCGTGACAGCCGACAATTAATCAAGGGTTTCATTTAGCTAGCAAACAAGTTCAAGACAATCAAATACCACCATTCCCTGACAGCGCCATATTGTGATACGTCATTAAAAGAGGAGGGGCTCATATCTTTGTGGTGGGGTGTGGCCACGACAGAGCGACGCTCACAGCAACATATCAGACCCCCAATCTACCAAGCGACGTCATCGGTCCAATTGCTGTGTTTATTCTTCCACATAATGCATACTCCTCATACTGATCTATACTAATTACAGTACAGTGTGCATTATAAAGCAACAAACCAAGTAACCATAAACGTGACTCTTATTAATGCAATAGGCCAGGGTAATTCACTTGAGCCTATTAAGGTGTTGAGCTCAGGATTATCATATCATCATTGCCATGGATGTGAGTGATGATGGTGTTAGTATGTTTAAGTACTCTGGTGTGCATTACCACAGAAACTCAAATCATTAGACTCAAAATTTGGACAAATTTTTATTTTGGTCAATGCAGTTTCCCTTTGGAAAACGTGGCAGTTGTATTACAATCTATAGGATTCAAATCTCCACTGCGTATTAGAGGTTTTAATCTTTACATACTTTGTCATTTAACTGAGTTTGTGTGTGTTTGTTTGTGTGTGTGTGTGTGTGTGTGTGTGTGTGTCTGTGTGTAAAAAGGTAAACGGTGAAGGTGAGGGTGTAATGGTGAGGGATACATTTTCCTGCATGGATGTGGGTACATTGGTACCCTTAGATCAGAGAGTCATTGTTATACATTTACTTAATGGTCAATGGCTCATTATCTTCAGTCCACGTTGAAGCATTTCTTTTTCTGTGGGGCGTCTTTCACGATGACAGTGCTCCTGTCCACAGAGCATGCTCAGTCACTCGAGGGCTCAAAGAGCATGACACAGGCGTTATCTACATGTCACGGACTTTTCAGTCACCAGGTCTGAATCCAATTGAGTATTTATGGGAAAAAAGATTGTGGAAAACTGTCTCAGATAGCTGTGTTTTCCGCTTCCAGTCTGAAAGGATGCTTTCTCATTGCAGAGTGGTGTTATATTCTTTCTGCCTGTGCACTGGCTGCACCTGATGGCTCAACATCTTTTAAATAACTTCACATTCAAATTGTAAGCAGCTGAAAGGAAAAATGTCCTTCAGAACCAGGGTAGGAAGTTCCAGTCCTGGAGGGCGGTGGTCTGCTTTTTCCATCCCATGTGGCTCCTGGCTCACTTCATTAATGGGCTGAATACCCATACAGGCTGATACATACATTAGATAACATTAAAAATGATCCATACAAGGAGAAAGGGACAATCCTCAGCTGCTGCTGCCGTTCATAAACCTTCTGAGAAAAATAGCTGCTGTGTTATATCTCATACACATAAACAATTGGTCTAGTTATATCATTAAGGAACGGGCAGCAAATGGAGACAATGGTCAGGCTCTGGCTGCCAAGCCCTGCATGTAGGCGTGAGACTGCTTTTACCAAAATGCTATTTTTCTGTATATAATGACTATTTACTTTGTCTTGAGAACAGCTGAGGGAATATGTGCGTGTGCCGGTGGTGGCAGGTCAGGTGCCCAGGTGTAAAGAGGCGGCAGCTGCACCTGACAGGAGCACACAGCTAGTTTCTGACACAGGGGAACGAGGTCACTCTGGCCAGCAGGTTTGCTTTTGCCTTCAGACTGAACACAGCTCCCAGGACCAGCAGGACCGCTCTCCAGTATTTCCAGAATGGCCATGACTGACCTGCTGTCTGTGTCTGACATAGCCTCCGCTATCACTGCCTGCAAAGGTACACACCTCAGACTTCACAGGGCACAGAACTTGCTTTTGGGTGATATGTTAAAAATGTACTCTTGAGTGATGTGCCAACATATATTGAGTGAATGACTGTAGCATTGCAATTATTTAATGTTTTACTATACATATTTTAATTACAGCATGTGAGTTACATTTTTATATAAACCTGAGAAGTGTGCCACATAAATTGAAGTATTGTCTAATAACATCAATACCAAAAATGCATCCAGAAGTTTCAGTGAGTAAATATGATGTAAAACTTGGGCTAAAATCGGTCTGTTGCCTACAGTGCACTGTAAATGAGAATGTGGAAGATTACAGGTGCTGTTTAAGAGTGTATGTTCAGCTCCATGGTTGCTTGTAGTTTTGTTTTTCCATTGTTGTTCTCAGGTGCTGATTCCTTCAACCCCAAGGCCTTTTTCACAGCCGTGGGTTTGTCTAAGAAATCACCAGTGGAGATCGAGAAGGTCTTTAAAATCCTGGACCAGGACAAAAGTGGATTCATCGAGCAAGAAGAGCTTCAGTTGAGTCTCTGTTAAAGCACAGAGGGTGCTGGATCAGGCCTCTCTTTCATTTCCATTTAATGTCAGATCAATTGATGTATTGGAAAATACAATGTTTTTAATATGTGTTTCAGTTTCATTCAGCACTCATGTATGTGTATGTGCCGGGCAGCTCTGTGCGCCGGCTGTAGCTCTGTGTGCCGGGCAGCTCTGTGTGCCGACTGTACCTCTGTGCGCTGGCTGTAGCTCTGTGCTCCGGCTGTAGCTCTGTGCTCCGACTGCAGGTCTGTGCGCCGGCTGTAGCTCTGTGCTCCGGCTGTAGCTCTGTGCTCCGGCTGTAGCTCTGTGCTCCGACTGCAGGTCTGTGCGCCGGCTGTAGCTCTGTGCTCCGGCTGCAGGTCTGTGGTCCGGCTGGAGCTCTGTGCGCCGGCTGCAGGTCTGTGCGCTGGCTGTAGCTCTGCGCGCAGGCTGCAGGTCTGTGCGCAGGCTGCATGCAGTTGCATGGGACCATGCTGTGAGAGTCTCACCTCAGAGCGGCTGTTGCTTCACCTGCAGGCTCTTCCTGCAAAACTTCTCCAAGGGAGCGCGGACATTGACGGCCGCGGAGACCAAGGCCTTCCTGCAGGCAGGTGACGTGGACGGCGATGGCAAGATTGGGTGGGAAGGTCAGTGACCAATCCGCCAATGCAGCAGGGCAGGGAAACCCTCTACGGCTACAGCAATCAAGTCAAATTCAAGTTCAAAATGGATAAGGGTTAAGTACACTTAGAGGTGTGCAAATGAGAGTGAAAACATGTATTTCTGACTTTCTGTTGCCAAATGAAGCTTAGCCTTACATAATGTTAATACATTGCTGTAGTACACAGTAGTGTTGTGGTATATATATAAGGTTTTTGTGAATGATGCATTGTTTAACATTTGTAATCACATAGGATAAAATGACCTTATCAGGATTGTATACTGTAGTTTTTTCTTCCCAGGTAATTTACAAATGCTAAATTAACTGTTGGGAGCACCTCAATATAAAGTGATAAATCAGTGAGATGAAAACAGCATGGCTGCATGTTGGAAGGCAGTGAAATGAAATGGATCTCCTTTTGCCTGGTTATTTTCAGAGTTCTCAGCGCTGGTCAGAGGGTCATGAAGCCCTGCTTCAGCTCAATCACAGGGACCGGACTGGGATGTCTCTGGGTATACTACATATATTTAGTTATGAATATGCTTCATGATCCATCTGTTTGTTTAGAGATGCCATGTTGCTCTGTGCTGTTCATTTATACAAATGATTTTAAAAATGATAAAACAATAAATATGTCTTTGGATCACGGCTATTGTCTACTTTTCTTTTGTCATTGATGGATATGTGTTCTTAAATCTTGCCATTGACTGTAACCAACATTGATCAAAATATCATACACATGAATAATATTGTGGATCATTTATTATCTCAAGGTCTGTGCAAATAAGAGGTAAAACTCAAAACAAAAGAAAAGTGATTCATTGGGGAAATAATGAGTTCAACAAAGTTTAATGAAAGTAGCAGATAAGTAACACAGAAATTAAAGAGAAAATTACATATTTAGAAATCACAATCTCATTATTGTTCAAACAGGGTCCTGAGGAGAGGAGAGAGAAAACTGGGTGCGGGAGGCCTTCACCCCACTGGACACGGATCAATACTGCTGACAACAGCACTCTCAACATCACACAATCCCAAAGGATGCCAGATTACAGTTAAATGTGAAAATATTGACACGGTGAACAATGTAACACTTGAGCCAAGTCCATCCCCTTCATTTTAGAGCAGATTAAGTGGCTTTTCTGAAGTAAAACTGGTTTTAATAATTTAGATTCTGGGCTTTCACTATGAATTCCATGATCAGAGTTCAATGAGAAAGGACTTCTATTTTACACAAGAACATGACTGTGGACAATCACAGCTCTTTTATCATTTATAATATTTATTGATTCAGTAGATTTCACGGAACTAATGTGTAAAATCTAATTTGAGTATATAAGATATAATATAGTTAAAAATGTATTTTCTCATATTTTTTTCTCCCAGTGTTGGCACAAAGGAGGGGAGGCAGCAATTCCCGTTTATTCCCAGGCACTACGCCCTTCCTCATGTATGATTTATGTGCATCGTAATGTTTAGGAATAGAATTTTAATAATCATTAGCGTTAGAATCTGTTTTACAGCTAGCATTAGTGTGACGACCTAGATGACCAACAACCCAGTGTTAGTGTCGGGGGGTGATGAACAATGTTAGAGTCTGGGGGGGTCATGAACAGAAACTTCGACCAGAGCTACAGCCAATATTAGGATCACCGTTAGCTTCAGCATTAGCATTGAATAATCGTTAGCATTACCATTTCCCTTATAACAAATAGCACAGCCAGTATGAACAAGATCAAATCGACAACCTTAAAAACCAGGGCCAGCAGCTCTTGGCTATCTGGCTATTATTAGTAGCTATTCTACCTGTTTCAAAGTTCACCTGCGGTCATTCTCAATGACTATGATTTTTGCCCTTAATTTTCAGATAAGATTTAAAAGTGTGTACAATTGAATAAAAATATTTTACATTCAGTCAAAGAAACTTAGCTTACGAAAGCGATCCAGCATAATTGACATCAATGTAAAACAAAACACGTTCAAAAGCATTTAAGCCCCACAAGTATTCGCATCTTAAACCATTGTCTGAAATGGGCCAGCCAGGGTGTAATGGTTGAGTATCTTTCGCGAGTATCTTGGTTAAACCAACATGTACATGGCAGTGCTGCCATCTGCTGGCAAATTGTAATAATAAATTTGGTCAACTTAAAATACTATTTATGGAACAAGATACCGTCAGTGTAGTGAAATTAAATATCTCCTTTTCAACCACGTACCACATTGGAATATCACCTGCGTAATAATTATGAATTAAAATGCATAAAGTACCTCTACAGACTGTTCATTAATTCAATTTGTAAACGTACAATATGTATCAGACTATGAGGTTACTTCACTGAGGGGATGCTCTGGTCCAGGTTTTACTGGGTCTTTCCTGTGACAGACTGGGTACAGCAGCAGCGCCGTATATGGGAGCTGAATGCAGCAGCTCTGAGCTGGAACCCTGGGTTCCTAAGCGTTATTCTTCACTGCAGCGAGTTTACAGCTTTTAATCAACATTATTGTATGTCTGTGCATGCAATTTAAAGTGCTTTTGAAAGGACAATAACATAAAGAATTCTAAACAAAGCGTGTTGAAAATGTTGCTCCTCAAAATGCAATACTTTCGAAATGAAAATACAATGAAAATATTGTTTAAAATGCCATAAAACTATTGATGGAATGACTGCGTGTGTCTTTCAAAGAAAAAAAAATGCACTTGCACAAAAAATGGAACAATACCGCCAGGTTGTAGACCTGTTCTAAATGCAGAGAGGAAACGGAGAAGTGGTTAAACAAACATACAGTTAACTAGCACTCTTACAATGAAGCAACCTTTAGAATGAGCAGAGCCGCGAGGCCGGGACTGTGCAATGGCTTGGTGCTCCCTACCAGCACGCACTGTCAATGCAAACGACCTCACAGCCAGCACGAGCTACATGAGCCTGCCTGCGTTCTGTAGGGTCAGAATCTGTATTGCCAGCAACTGGCGTTTCATCTATATCAGCAGCCGGTATTATTAGCAGTGCATTGCAGAATATTAAGGACTTTTGCTAACACGCACATTTTAAGTATCTTCATTTATGTGGATAAAAATAGAACGGTCTGACTACTGGACACATTTTTCAGCCAGCAGCTTTGCATGCGGTGTCTGTTACATTATGCCTCATATTTCGGGTGAACGAAGGTATATAAGCTCGTGGACTCCGGCAGAGTTCACTGCAGTAGCTCGATTCATCGCACCGACCCAACTCTAGTCCCAAACCCAACTGAGGTGAGTCCCATTTTAGAGAGGATGAAGTCTCGAAACAAGTTTCCACTCTCCCGTTTTTGCGGTGATTTACCTGCGCTTTGATTTCAAAAGCTGTAATGGAGCAGCAAGACATCACGTTGAACTAAATGGGTTATTTCGTGTTCAGAAACTACAACAAGAAATGAAAAAGCAAACCACAATTTTGTTGAAATTATGCGTTGGATCAACTTTGAGAGAAGCAATGGACATATACAAAGTTAACAACAC
This sequence comes from Albula glossodonta, assembly GCA_019788955.1. Lineage (NCBI taxonomy): Eukaryota > Metazoa > Chordata > Actinopteri > Albuliformes > Albulidae > Albula > Albula glossodonta. The sequence continues at coordinate 185,828 of JAFBMS010000185.1, forward strand.
CTGCAAAGGAATAGAACTAATTGTTTTTGCAGCAAGTCTGGAGTTTTCCCTCACTACGCTAAACGCAGTCTTTCAAAAAAAAAAAAAAAAAAAAACGCGGTCAAATTATTGTTGTGAATGCTAATTATGAATAAAAACACAAATAACAACAGTTGCTGTCCTAAAACTAAATTAATTTCAGTTTAATTTAGTTAATTTAAGGTGATTATCCGAGGTCTGCATCTTTGGAGGAATAATGATTCATTATTTGATATTACGCCAGCAACTCATAATCAGGCTAATGAGGAAGCAGACAGGAAAGACATCACGTTTTATAGTTGTTCTGCTCCATTGAAATGTGCGGTTTCTGCTTTTGTCCTGAAGGTGAAAATGGCATTGGCCGGTCTTTTGAAGGAAGGTGACATCGCTGCAGCCCTGAAGGAGTGCGAAGGTAACCGGACCTGCTTTCGATCTGACGGATCAAACCAGCCAGCAGCTGGGAGCACGACTGACTGAGGCCACATCTTCTGTTGTCCATATCAGCATTATTCAGCATTGTTGATGATGCACAAAAAACACAGAGGGCTAGTGATAAATAGGTGTAAAATAACTAATTGAGTTTTAATGTTATGTGCTTTTATTAATTTATTACATGAGAGCCACAATGAAAGCTGAAAAACCAAAAGTGCTACATGTTTAAATATTTATATATAAATAATTATATATATTTAAATATGAGTTACTGTTTTGAAACCTTAACAATATTTAAGTTAACATGAAAAACTATTATATAAAATATCATGCAGCAATAAAGTAATAATAATAATATAATAACACCTTTGTGCTTCTGCTTTGCAGCTGCTGACTCATTCAATTATAAGAATTTCTTTGCCAAGGTCGGCCTTGCAGGCAAGTCTGCTGATGATGTGAAGAAGGCCTTCGCTATCATTGACCAGGACAAGAGCGGCTTCATTGAGGAGGACGAGCTGAAGTAAGGACCGCTTTCTTTACACCATAATCACAACACAAAACATGCACTGACAATGCACAGAGAGGGGAAAAGAAAGACAGAAAGAAGGAGAGAGAGAAAGAAAAAGAAAGAAAGAGTATCTTTCTACTCCATTAATTGATATAAAATTAGTTTCTCTCAACTGTCTCTTGTTCTTACTGTGGCCGATCATTTCATGCTTCTCCATTTAGATTTTATAGAGAAGCCTGCTAGATTGGACAGCATGAGTGTTCTCTGTAGTGAAGTGTTTGCTTCTCGTCCTTCCTGCAGACTGTTCCTGCAGAACTTCTCTGGCAGCGCGAGAGCCCTGACAGACGCCGAGACCAAGGTGTTCTTGAAAGCTGGGGACTCTGACGGTGATGGCAAAATCGGAGTTGATGGTGAGAGAAAAATTCAGAGAATCATGTGACCCTTTTTGTAATTTAGGAAATGAAAGAAGTGAACAGTGACTCTCATATTCGGCAGGCACTGTGAAACCTTTTTTCTTGCCATTCACCCTCTTTCCCTCTTTCTCTGCAGAGTTTGCTGCTATGATTAAGGCATAAATATCATCTGACCAACAACTCTTACCATGACGGAACAACATTGCCCAAGACTTCCCTTTTCATCTGAATATTATATATAATTTTTATACATTTGCCTGTGACACGCCTGCAGATTGCTTCCTCTCGCAGTACTCTGTCCAAAGTGATGATTGTAAGTGTAGTACCTTTGTGTGTCATGTGTTGAATATGAGTTTTGCTTACTGTAAAATCTGATGCACTTTTCAGGAATAAAAAGAAAAGAATGAATATTCTTTTGCTGTACAATGTCTGTGTTGTGATTTTTTCTCTCCTTTGAGCCCCAGTCCAGCACCCTCATCCTGACACCCGCAGGTGTGTAACTACAGGGTTAAGCTGATTTGTAAGAACAATATTATGGAATTATTTCAGGTTTAGTCTTGTTTACCAATTAATATTAATCAGAAATAATGAAGCACCTATTCCTATGTAAAATGTACAATGTCTTAGTGTAAGCTGGCCAGGGATACATATTGCTCCATTACAGATGCCGGCCTTTTAGATGCTGCACCTAGTTTGGGGTTTATGATGAAATGTGAGCTTACAGGGCAACACCTCTGCAGCTAGGCTGATCTGGCCAGTGCAGAGCACTCAGCGCTGAATGATCCAAAAACCAGACCTCCGCCCTGCCAAAAATCACACCCTGATCACAGCGCAACCCAGCTGGGTACTTACAGCAGTCACTGGGGAGAAGCTCATTTCTGAAAGATGTCCTGCTGCCTACATCTATGACATACACACATACACTTACACAGCACACCTACATCTATGACATACACACATACACTTACACAGCACACCTACATCTATGACATACACACATACACTTACACAGCACACCTACATCTATGACATACACACATACACTTACACAGCACACCTACATCTATGACATACACACATACACTTACACAGCACACCTACATCTATGACATACACACATACACTTACACAGCACACCTACATCTATGACATACACACATACACTTACACAGCACACCTACATCTATGACATACACACATACACTTACACAGCATGCCTAGACAGTTACTTCTGTGTCTCCTTTTCTCTCAATACGCTAAAGACAGATATTATTAGCAGTAGCCTCATGCTGTGATTTGAATTGAAGGGTTCACTGTGATAGTATTCTTCATTTCGGCACCTTTTGCAGTATATCTGGCATTTCTGCCATGACAAGGTTCAAAAGGGAGACGCAAGTGGAATGGATCTGCACAACTCATGCCGAAAGTTATACACAACTATCCAATACAGTGGCTGATTGTTCTGGAACATGTGGAATTGTGAATTAAATAAAGGTCAAGAGAACACATTTGCACTGAGGTCACTGCTCCTGCATTGCACTCTCATTAGAAGGATGTCCCATTAGTCATGTTAAAATCATAGCCAAGGCACTGCTTGCTGAAACATTTGTTCTTAATAAAAACAAAGTTGAGTGTTTCTCTCCAACCAATTTACATCACTGCAAATCAGAATCTCGGATGGAAGGTGCATGCCTTCTCCCAGTCCTCTACAGACAACACAATACAAAACTATTTAAAAACATGTAAAAATAACAACAAATAAACTGTACTCGCACATCCAAAGAGCAGAACAGAAACACAAAACACCTTTGCATCATGGGTCCCTAATGAAAGTATTAGATAATGGCAACTGAGGAATAACATAAACACCACTACACAATAAAATACAATGACATTTCACTGCTATAATTCATGTCCATTTGGCTGTGATCCAGTGTATCAGTGCTGTATAAATATGTATCGACACACACACTGCTGCCAATATCACGCCACAGTTAAAGCAGGATGCTGTACCACAATGAGACCACTAGATGGGGTTGAACTTCCAGTCAATAGTAGTTGTTCCCATTTCCACATGAGGCACAAGGCAAATAAGGTCAGGCACTCCTATTCTACTCATCTGTTTGACAGTTTACATTTCTTGACTATTCAGGGTTTTTAATCCAAACCAACGAGTTGAGACCTCCTCAGTGAGATCTGCCCAGGACTCCTCCCTCACTGCTGATTCACGCTTTACATCGGAGCGGAAGACTGGGCAGGAAGACCCCATAAGGCATCGTTAGAAAGTGAACAAAGAGCAAGGACAATCCATTCACAGAGAGGGTTCATTTTTTAATTAATAGTAATTTATAGAAACTCTACAGTATTCCATTGCAAAGTTTCAGGTAATTTCATCTACTTTCACACTGATTAGGTGATTTTACACAGCTATGGATAATATCGAAAAGTAAGTTTTTACAACAAAACACCTTAAATTTCACTCAGTTAATTTCTTTATGTGTGTTTTATCTGTATATATAATATGAAAGTCTTATTTTGATTAACAATTAAACATTAATTATGTGACATCATAAAATATTTACAAATTTTCACTTTCAATAAAAACTATTTCTACAGGAGACGTGTGAGGCGATATGTGAATATATCTGCTGGCCAATCACAGGGTGTTAGTTGCAATACTTTTGTGTTTCGCATAGTTTTGTTATGTGAATACATTTTGTTCCTGTTGTACAGGCAGCAATCTTATGGATGGACAGTGAAATCTCAGCTTCCTGTACTCCTGTTATTTTAAGAACAGTGTGCTGTAGGTTCCTCATTTCACAGACTCAGCATTCTGTCAAACATCGCAGTCTTCTGAACCCACTCCTGATTCGTGATCACAAAGGAAAAATGCCTTTTTTCACCTACAGAGCAATGTTCTGAACTATTTACATTCTGAAAACCATGTGAAAAACCAAAATGAGTTGTCCTGAGTAATGCTGAGACTGTGAGGACAGAAGCAGGGTGTGGCTGGGTCAGTAATGTCCTGAAAGATACCGTTCAAATGGTTCATGAGCTCCGACTCCGGCTGCAGCGCTCAGTGGTGATGTAGACCCATGAACTGCTGCAGAATGACAGGAACCAGAAACCCTGAAACTGCGCAGCCTCCAGATTCAAACACCAGAAACCCTGAAACTGCGCAGCCTCCAGGCTCAAACACCAGAAACCCTGAAACGGCCCACAGATGCAGGCCAATGTTAAACACTGCAGGTTAATAGAACAACTCTCTCTTACTACTCTTTTTATAAAAGACCACATCAGAATCAGTCCTACATAAAATCTGACATGTTGTTACGATCTTTGAAAAGGAGGGTACAAATGAAGTTACAGTTTATCCCAGAGTTTGTCCAGTGCACGGAATGGTGCTGTCATACGTTAGAGCAGGAGAGGAGAATGCAAACACACACCAGCAGAACCACAGGGCACCTGCTGCTCCAGCTGCCAATCGGTGAGAAGGAAAGGAGGACAGGACACTTGTCAAGAAATTAGCAAATGCAGATGAATGAATTATTTCACAGTAACAGTATCGGAGGTGAAGTATCAGTGTGGTCAGTGACATCAGCCTTGCTGGGTAAACTGCACCTCTGGATCCGGTGTCCACCTTCCCCCGGCTCTCTTTCGCTAACGCCGGTCTTCCCTCTTATTGGGTTTCTCTCACAAACCACCTACTTCCCAGCTGTGCACACATAATGTGAACATCATGGGAATCTGCTAAAATTAATTATATCCACAAAATATCTCAGCAATTCATTTAATTAAAACACAATCCAAAGATCTGATTATTTGTTTTTCATAGCTCGATGACATATTGATGTGTGAAAAAGAAGCCCCTCAAAGCTGCAATACATTTCATTCCACCACAGGCCCATAACCCTGAGAGAGGCTGGGTTAGGCAGGCTGGGTTAGGGTCAGGGTTCTGCTGGAGGCTGGGTTAGGCAGGCTGGGTTAGGGTCAGGGTTCTGCTGGAGGCTGGGTTAGGCAGGCTGGGTTAGGGTCAGGGTTCTGCTGGAGGCTGGGTTAGGCAGGCTGGGTTAGGGTCAGGGTTCTGCTGGAGGCTGGGTTAGGCAGGCTGGGTTAGGGTCAGGGTTCTGCTGGAGGCTGGGTTAGGCAGGCTGGGTTAGGGTCAGGGTTCTGCTGGAGGCTGGGTTAGGCAGGCTGGGTTAGGGTCAGGGTTCTGCTGGAGGCTGGGTTAGGCAGGCTGGGTTAGGGTCAGGGTTCTGCTGGAGGCTGGGTTAGGCAGGCTGGGTTAGGGTCAGGGTTCTGCTGGAGGCTGGGTTAGGCAGGCTGGGTTAGGGTCAGGGTTCTGCTGGAGGCTGGGTTAGGCAGGCTGGGTTAGGGTCAGGGTTCTGCTGGAGGCTGGGTTAGGCAGGTTGGGTTAGGGTCAGGGTTCTGCTGGAGGCTGGGTTAGGCAGGTTGGGTTAGGGTCAGGGTTCTGCTGGAGGCTGGGTTAGGCAGGCTGGGTTAGGGTCAGGGTTCTGCTGGAGGCTGGGTTAGGCAGGCTGGGTTAGGGTCAGGGTTCTGCTGGAGGCTGGGTTAGGCAGGCTGGGTTAGGGTCAGGGTTCTGCTGGAGGCTGGGTTAGGCAGGCTGGGTTAGGGTCAGGGTTCTGCTGGAGGCTGGGTTAGGCAGGCTGGGTTAGGGTCAGGGTTCTGCTGGAGGCTGGGTTAGGCAGGCTGGGTTAGGGTCAGGGTTCTGCTGGAGGCTGGGTTAGGCAGGCTGGGTTAGGGTCAGGGTTCTGCTGGAGGCTGGGTTAGGCAGGCTGGGTTAGGGTCAGGGTTCTGCTGGAGGCTGGGTTAGGCAGGCTGGGTTAGGGTCAGGGTTCTGCTGGAGGCTGGGTTAGGCAGGCTGGGTTAGGGTCAGGGTTCTGCTGGAGGCTGGGTTAGGCAGGCTGGGTTAGGGTCAGGGTTCTGCTGGAGGCTGGGTTAGGCAGGCTGGGTTAGGGTCAGGGTTCTGCTGGAGGCTGGGTTAGGCAGGCTGGGTTAGGGTCAGGGTTCTGCTGGAGGCTGGGTTAGGCAGGCTGGGTTAGGGTCAGGGTTCTGCTGGAGGCTGGGTTAGGCAGGCTGGGTTAGGGTCAGGGTTCTGCTGGAGGCTGGGTTAGGCAGGCTGGGTTAGGGTCAGGGTTCTGCTGGAGGCTGGGTTAGGCAGGCTGGGTTAGGGTCAGGGTTCTGCTGGAGGCTGGGTTAGGCAGGCTGGGTTAGGGTCAGGGTTCTGCTGGAGGCTGGGTTAGGCAGGCTGGGTTAGGGTCAGGGTTCTGCTGGAGGCTGGGTTAGGCAGGCTGGGTTAGGGTCAGGGTTCTGCTGGAGGCTGGGTTAGGCAGGCTGGGTTAGGGTCAGGGTTCTGCTGGAGGCTGGGTTAGGCAGGTTGGGTTAGGGTCAGGGTTCTGCTGGAGGCTGGGTTAGGCAGGTTGGGTTAGGGTCAGGGTTCTGCTGGAGGCTGGGTTAGGCAGGCTGGGTTAGGGTCAGGGTTCTGCTGGAGGCTGGGTTAGGCAGGTTGGGTTAGGGTCAGGGTTCTGCTGGAGGCTGGGTTAGGCAGGCTGGGTTAGGGTCAGGGTTCTGCTGGAGGCTGGGTTAGGCAGGTTGGGTTAGGGTCAGGGTTCTGCTGGAGGCTGGGTTAGGCAGGCTGGGTTAGGGTCAGGGTTCTGCTGGAGGCTGGGTTAGGCAGGCTGGGTTAGGGTCAGTGTTCTGCTGGAGGTGGAATTAGCTGCTTTGGAGGGTAATGATATAACTGTGTCTGTTATTATTTTGCAGTATTATTACTGTGGCTGTTTTTTGGTATTGTAGCATTACTTTTCTTATAATGCAATATTTTTATTATATGACTTTACTGCATAATAAATAAAAGCTAGAGAAACTGAATTTGGCTGTCTTTTTGACTTTTGAGGAAAAAATCTCTGCATGGTTTTTCAGAGCAAGCTCAGGATGATTGTGAAAGTGATGTACAGGAGACAAGCACAGGTATGCAGAAGAACATAAGAACACTGCCAGGCTAATCATGCCTTTTATTTGGGCCACCTGTCCAGAACAGAGTCAGAATACAGTCGTGCTGGGCTGCTGTGCCAGCTGGCTTTACAGCTCCTTTACAATCACAGTTAATTAGGCCTTAGACACGGCCCAGTCTCTTAGACACGGCCCAGTCTCTTAGACACAGCATGTGTGGGCTCTTTAGACAATGATTGAGGCTCTTCAAGCCAACTTCACTTCCGAAACAAACCAACAGCCAGAATATTCAATGGCCCCTCATGTGGTGCCTTTGTAGAAGTCATATACAGCACACAATATCAGTAGTATCAGTAACAAATACCCTTCTGTATGAGAATAAATGAAAACTTTAAATGTATTTTTATTTTATTTTTAAGTTTTATTAGTTTATTAATTTTATTACAGCATTTTTTCTTTTACATGTATGTTTATCATAATGCACATGACGACGCGTTAGTCACATCGCTATGCAGTGAACGCTCACACGTTTCCGCTCAGTTCCCCCTGCGGTGAAACAGTGCACAGGAGCAGCTCCAGTGCAAACCTAAAGAGCCAGTGATGTCACACAGAGTAAATAACTCTGCTGCTCAGGTTTACATGCAGAGTCAGGGCCATTACTCTGAGCTGTGACACCATGATCTTGCTTTTCTTCCTCTCTACAGGGTGGTGAGTGACTCAGACACCTGTACCCAGCAGCTGGGTCTGTGTGTGCTCTGGTTTTACTATAGCTGTGGGGTTTGGAGACACTTTGACCATCTCCCAACTGCGCACAGTGCAACTCCATGAACTACCGTATGGACGACAAACAGGCCCGGGTGGAACGATCATGTTTATTATTTTTATTCCTGTCTGAGCAGTTTTTTCCCACTTGGAATGCTGAGCTGTGCTTTCGCATCTGTGCAGTGCAGTACCTGTGTCTGAGTAGGAAGCAGAGCACCTTCCCAGCACTCTCACTGCTTTGCCAGAGGCTGTTTTTCACAATGTGAGCTGCACAGCAAAGCACAGCATGGCACAGCTGTTGCTGATTTACTGAGTGCAGCCCAAGTGGGGAGGGCCCCATGCAGGCAGCAGTGTGGGCAGCCCTCACAGGCCCCAGGCAGGCAGCAGTGTGGGCAGCCCTAGCCAGCATGGGCCCCATGCAGGCAGCAGTGAGGGCAGCCCAAGGCAGTGAGGGCCCCATGCAGGCAGCAGTGTGGGCAGCCCTAGCCAGCATGGGCCCCATGCAGGCAGCAGTGTGGGCAGCCCTCACAGGCCCCAGGCAGGTAGCAGTGTGGGCAGCCCTAGCCAGCTTGGGCCCCAGGCAGGCAGCAGTGTGGGCAGCCCAAGGCAGTGTGGGCCCCATGCAGGCAGCAGTGTGGGCAGCCCTCACAGGCCCCAGGCAGGTAGCTGTGTGGGCAGACCTCACAGGCCCCAGGCAGGTAGCAGTGTGGGCAGCCCTAGCCAGCTTGGGCCCCAGGCAGGCAGCAGTGTGGGCAGCCCTAGGCAGCGTGGGCCCCATGTAGGCAGCAGTGTGGGCAGCCCAAGGCAGCGTGGGCCCCATGCAGGCACCAGTGTGGGCAGCCCTCACAGGCCCCAGGCAGGTAGCAGTGTGGGCAGACCTCACAGGCCTCAGGCAGGTAGCTGTGTGGGCAGACCTCACAGGCCCCAGGCAGGTAGCAGTGTGGGCAGCCCTAGCTAGCTTGGGCCCCAGGCAGGCAGCAGTGTGGGCAGCCCTAGGCAGCGTGGGCCCCATGTAGGCAGCAGTGTGGGCAGCCCAAGGCAGCGTGGGCCCCATGCAGGCACCAGTGTGGGCAGCCCTCACAGGCCCCAGGCAGGTAGCAGTGTGGGCAGACCTCACAGGCCTCAGGCAGGTAGCAGTGTGGGCAGCCCAAGGCAGCGTGGGCCCCATGCAGGCACCAGTGTGGGCAGCCCAAGGCAGCATGGGCCCCAGGCAGGTAGCAGTGTGGAGGCTCAGGTCTCAGTAACCTGGGGAACCCCATGCTGGTGACCTATGCTGGTCATAGAGAAAAGCAGTGCTCAGAAACACAGAAACAGGGTTACATGTTAGCTATGTGGCTCAGCTCACACACAGAGTTAGCGCCTTTGCCAACTGAACCACCTGGGAGGCCAATTTTAATCATTTAATTATTACATGTAATTTGTTTTATTTTAGGACACTCATTAATATTAGTTCCTGGTTTCCTCTGTGTGAAATATTCTTTCCCAGCCGCTGGTGTGTCCAGAGCAGGCCAGGCAGAGGACTCTCATCCCTGAGTGATGCAGACGGACTCTGCTGATGGTTAACTCTTAAGGTGCAGCACCCAGAGCATACACACAGTTTGACAGGCTTGCCTCCCATGGGTGAGTCCTGCAGGGCGTTTACACATGAAAAGTGCCCCGGCCTATGGGTCCTCTTAGTTCACGTGGCAGCAAAGTTTTGTGATCGATGAGGGCGGCCGTGGCGTGCCGTGACCGGAGCTTAGAGATGATACGCCCGTAATCACAGCCCATCTGCTTAGGGATGTTTCCGCCACAGCAGCCAGGGAATTAATATTTTGGGAATTACTTAACGGGCACAATCTGCTTATTTTTTCAATTTACATGTTTTTTTTTTCAATGAAAATACATTTCCAAAAATCTGATTGCGTAGAACTCTCATAGCATACGTGGACACAGCTTTACCCAAAAATGTAATCGCTTATGAGCCTTATTTTATGTATTACCTGTTATATTATTATTATTTATTACCTATTTTATTAGCTATACACAGTTAAGAAGAGAGGGGCGTGGACAGGAGGGAGAGAGAGAGAGAGGATGAGAGAGAGAACAAATAAAGTCAATGGAAGCACTTGTCGCCTAATTGACCTGCTCCAGGGCTGTGGATGCCCATAGCTTCTCTGAATTCAGCCGAAGGCGGATATAAATAGTAAAGGTTAATTAGTTAGGTAAGAAATTCGAGAAGGGGCTGGCAGTAAGAATCTGATACACAGACAGGTAATTCAAGCGTTGCTCATTGTCAGTGCAATCAGACCGTATATAAATCCGCCTTTTCAGACAAGAGATACCGCATAGCCTTACTACTTCTCTGTGTTACAGCACCGGCCGGGTGAACTCTTTAAACGGTAAGTAGAGTGCTGCGTGAGAGCGCAGCCACTGCGCTGCACCCTGCCCCGACAGACCGGGATGGTTTGAGTGACGGGGAAATTGTCGGGTAATGTAGTTAAGGATGAGTATGTATTGCCATGAAATTGGAAGTCCAGGTGTGGGTTATGGGGGTCCAGATAATGCAGCTTAATTTGTTACCCTCGCTTCCTTCTGTTTGGTGGACAAATTTGACAGTGATGCTGTGTGGAAACGGGACCGCTGTGAGGGATAGGTGGAAGTTTTGAGAGGTGCTGCCGCTGGATTGTGCAGCGTTGTTGCGTGTGGTACATTTAACTTGCAGCACAGCTGCCGCAACGGTCCGCTTATTGAGAGTTGTTTCGCAAGGTAGAAGTGAAGATATAAATATATATCTATCAATGTTTGACAAAACGATTAAGCATTGCGAACGCATGAGTTCTGTCCGCGAGAGGAAATCAGCGTAAAGCATAAAAAGCTGCTGTTTCTTTAGTAACTGTGAGCTGTAGATCGCGTTTATTAATGGGTATCAGTCTGTAAACGTTTTGTTTTTAACTTTCTATCTCTTTTGTTATCATCTACTTTTGGAAAATATCTATGTGAATGCTCTATGAAAATTTTTTTGTCATTGTTTATTTTCTGAAAGGTTTCAAATTTTTTGTATTTTTTTTCTATTTCCTGACAGGTTTAAAATGTCGCTCACTTCAATCCTTGCCGCTGACGCCATCGAGTCCGCTGTGAAGGACTGCCAAGGTATTTTTCACGTGGCTCGGAGTGATGCGTCGAAATACAGTCAGAGAGGAAAGGTCTGGGGTAGCCAGCTGTATTGACGACCGAGACACAATAAATCAAGCATTTGAGCTGCTACACTCATACAACCAGCCTGTATTATACTCATTACAATTTCTATGTCGCAATTGTAGTTGATTTGTAATATAAATGAACTTAATTTTAAGTAAACTGAACTTTAAGTTGACTTAAGGAAGTATCCTTGGGTATTTTTTTAACCTGCTGTGGCAGGTTATTTCCCCTTGTAAAGGTCTTGAGTAAGCCATTTTTACTTCATCATCCCTGCACTGAAAATCTCATTTAAACGCCGTCCTCTTTCCTAAACAGCTCCAGAATCCTTCTGTTACAAAAAGTTTTTCCAGCTGTGTGGCCTTACCAAAAAGAGTCCTCAGGAAGTGAAGGATGTTTTCCGTATCCTGGATAACGATGGCAGTGGCTTCATTGAAGAGGAGGAGCTCAAGTGAGTCCGTACTATCTGCTAATGAGAACCACTGTGTCTGTGATTGTGTTTGATATCTCTATGAGGACCACTGTGTCTGTGATTGTGTTTGATATCTCTATGAGGACCACTGTGTCTGTGCTTGTGTTTGATTAATCTATTAAGGCTCACTGTGTGTGTGTTTGTATTTGATATCTGTATTAGGACCAATGTGTCTGTGATTGTGTTTGATATCTCTATTTGGACCACTGTGTCTGTGATTGTATTTGATATCTGCATTTGGACCACTGTGTCTGTGATTGTATCTGATATCTCTATGCGGACCACTGTGTCTGTGATTGTGTTTTATATCTCTATGAGGACCACTGTGTGTGTGATTGTGTTTGATTACTCTGGCCTTCTGTCCCTCAGAGCAAAGCAAACTCCCTCACCTTTGGGCTTTGTGTAGAAATAGCAGAGTGAGAGTCTTGGGGTGCCCTGTGTGGAAAGATTGTAATGCTGTATTTGATCTAAATAATGCCTGTAAACTGTACAAACTGGGAAAATGTCCACTGAAAAAGTGTGCTTATAAATGCAGACATTTATAACAAATACTGATTCTGAAATAATGGAATTCTGAAATGCACTGTGTGTGTGTGTGTGTGTGTGTGTGTGATAGATTCTTCCTGCAGCGATTCTCGCCTGGAGCCCGTGTTCTGACTGATAAGGAGACCAAGGCGTTCTTGTCTGCTGCTGATGATGACAATGATGGCAGGATTGGGGCAGAAGGTGAGTAGTGCTCTGATTCCAGACTTAGCCCATGCTCTGATTCCAGACTGAGCCCATGCTCTGATTCCAGACTGAGCCCATGCTCTGATTCCAGGCTGAGCCCATGCTCTGATTCCAGCCTGAGCCCATGCTCTGATTCCAGCCTGAGCCCATGCTCTGATTCCAGCCTGAGCCCATGCTCTGATTCCAGGCTGGGCCCATGTTCTGATTCCAGCCTGAGCCCATGCTAAACACAGGAGCTCATGTGTTCTGCTGACCAAACTCCAAATACTTTCAGTTCTCACAGAGATGTATGGATATGATTTTCATATTCTGCCATGCAGTAATATTTCCATACTTCAGGAGAGCACTGCAGTTTGTTTCGGGTTATAATTTGTAGCTAAAATATTTAGTGTCAAAAAAAGTGCCTTGGTAAGAACATGGATACAAAATTAAAGTGCTAGCACATGCATAATATAGTTACACAGGCTTATGACATTTAAAAAAAAAATCAGTTTTCCTACATAGGTGGGAAATAATTTAAAAACTGACTTTAGAACTATCATTGGAACTTTTGCTGTAGTCGAAGTAGAATCCTGGAGTCTCTGTACAGTTGGATGAATATAAAGAGCACTCTGACCCACCTGGAAGGTACAGTGTCTTTAGCAGATCCGGCTTATCTCAATACTTCTCCTGGCCACAGATATCTGCAGTAAGGGGAATTAAAAACAGAACATGGAAATTAATCACATTTTGTTTTTATTAATCAGTCCAAAAGCCTGAATGTAAAATGGAACAGATGTTGGTTATCTGAACAGAATTATTTCCTTCAGGTTTTGGCAACACCAGAGGGTAACTTACATAACTGTGCCAAAAAGAACCGGATTACAGCCCCCATTCACCAATCTCTAACCCAAACCAACAACTCTCATCTGACCTGCACACTGACATGAAAGCTCTCATTTTAGAGTGAGTCTGAGTAGTCAGGGCAGTGGGAGGAAGTGCAGTTTATCATAATATTGCATTGAGATGACGTGTGACCTGATTAAGACTGGGAGTAGCTAATGATCAATGCCTGATCATTCAAACCATGAGTCAAGTACAGCCTAAGCAGTCGCAGTGTGAAAATAGGTTTGTTATGCGGGTCATAATACAAGCAAGATGTACAAGATGATTTCTCCATATGTGATAAGGTGTCACAGTAAATATTGAATGCATTGAGATCTCAATATTGGTCATTTGTGTTTAAATCTCAGTTTGATGTGGATTTGGCAGTAATGTAGCTGTTTTTCTTCCTCAGAGTTCCAGACCATGGTCCTGTCCTGAAAGCTCTCAGAAACAGAGAGAGCACATCTCTTCCCACCTCCACCTCCAGCTCCACCTCCAGCTCCAGGAATCTCACTTGGTTTTTCCTCCCTCATAATGTGTACCTCATGGCCGTCTCCCAGCCTCTGTGCACATGACCCCAGGCTTTTATCTGCCTTCTCAGTACCATTTCCAATCGCCTGCTCAGTAGCGTCACCCAAATGTCTCAGTAACCGCATCACTAGACAAATAAAAAAATCATTTCAACTCTGGCTCCTGGTGTTATTTTAAAAAGTTTGACAGTTGTTAAAAGAATATTATTGTGGCTAAATATTTCAAGAAAACATTTCTTCATGAAAAACGCAGCAAAATAAGCCAAGTGCCTGTTTTCAGTATCCTGTATTGGATGATGAGTGAAGGAAATTTCCTCAGTCCATGGGTGAGATTTATGCATGCTGACTCTTCACACCTCAAATCCAGGAAAAAAGAAGAGTACAGAGAAGTAAAGATCGACCTCAACACAATACACACGGTGTGTGTCCTTAACACAGAGCAGGGAGAGGGGGCATGCCTCTCTCACACTGCAGAAAATATCCCCACTTCACACTGATATTTCAGGGCTGAACCTGCAGTAAGCTGCTCCATGATGGGCTGCATCTTCTCTCCTCCTGTGAGCGAAGCAGGAGGAATGATTACTCTGGGGCTACGAATGTCATCATCATGCAGATTGACTGTAAAAACTGCCTATACCTTATCACACTTTATAACTGGAATATTCAATGCTTTCTGTAAAATCTGTTTTTTACAAAAGTTTTTGTAAAACCCACCATTAAACTGACATTGTGTTTTTAGTTATAAGCCTCTCTTTTAGACAATGATTTGGATGCTGTCCCCGTCTGCTCTGTATGGGTAATCATAACATTACGATATCAGATGGAACTGGGTTATATTCTAGCTGCACTGGAGATCACATATGGGACTGATAATATTACTTACAAAAATGTAATTTTCTGAATCAAAAATTCAAATGCACAAATATCCGCAAATATCATGTCTGTACAATAGTTAATTTTGAACATAAAATGTATGAAATGTATTTCCAATCTTAGATATTAACACATGCTCCTTTTTTAAAGATATCCCAGTCCTCCCCAATAAAGCTACATATTGCATGGAGTATGTGAAGAATACACTCCTTGATAAATGGAGATCCTCTTGTGAACATAAATTGTGGGTGAAGTTGTGGTCGCCGCTGTTGCAGTGTGACATGGTACCCAGCATACCTGGATACATATGACACCTCCCTCAGGTGTGGCTGCTGTGGGCCATTCCGCCCTGCAGGTATTTTGCACTGTAATCAGAGTAAGATGCAGGGAAAGCTCAGGCGGTGACCTTGTCTAACACCTGACCCTGATATCAGGTGACACCTGACTCCTGCGTTACATAAGCTGCCATTGGCATTAAAGCACTGTACCCAGCACTACTGACCCAACATAAAGCACTGTACCCAGCACTACTGACCCAACATAAAGCACTGCATTACTGTACCCAGCACTACTGACCCAACATGAAGCACTTTACCCAGCACTACTGACCCAACATGAAGCACTGTACCCAGCACTACTGACCCAACATAAAGCACTTTACCCAGCACTACTGACCCAACATAAGGCACTGTACCCAGCACTACTGACCCAACATAAAGCACTGCATTACTGTACCCAGCACTACTGACCCAACATAAGGCACTGTACCCAGCACTACTGACCCAACATGAAGCACTGTACCCAGCACTACTGACCCAACATAAAGCACTTTACCCAGCACTACTGACCCAACATAAGGCACTGTACCCAGCACTACTGACCCAACATGAAGCACTGTACCCAGCACTACTGACCCAACATAAAGCACAGTACCCAGCACTACTGACCCAACATAAAGCACTGCATTACTGTACCCAGCACTACTGACCCAACATAAAGCACTTTACCCAGCACTACTGACCCCACATAAGGCACTGCACCCAGCACTACTGACCCAACATAAGGCACTGTACCCAGCACTACTGACCCAACATGAAGCACTGTACCCAGCACTACTGACCCAACATAAGGCACTGTACCCAGCACTACTGACCCAACATAAAGCACTGTACCCAGCACTACTGACCCAACATAAAGCACTGCATTACTGTACCCAGCACTACTGACTAAAAATAAACCACTGCACTAAAGTGCTTTACCCAGCACCTACTGACCCAACATAAAGCACTGCATTACTGTACCCAGCACTACTGACCAAAAATAAACCACTGCACTAAAGTGCTTTACCCAGCACCTGCTGACCCAACATAAAGCACAACATTACTTTACCCACCATTATTGACACAACAGAAAACATTGCAGTACCTGTGGTAATTAAAAGCAAACCCTTTCTTTTTCAAAGCAAACAGCAATGAAAATAGAGAATAAATAATTCAGCTTGTGACACTCATGAGCTCTCTTTCAAGGCATTTTTTTAAAATGAGGCAAATTACTGCATATTCTCTTCACTAAGCAGTCTGTGTTCCACTCTGCTCTTCAAACACTTAATCAAATCAAACAAAAGAACCAAAAATGTAGATGTCATCAATATGCATACGTGAGCTGACCTGCACACCTGAACACAAATGTGTACAAATGTGTTTCAGAAAGAGATGGCACAAGTGTTAAGGGCCAGCTGAATACAGGGGGATAAGCAGGCACTCAACAGCCAGGACAATCACACTGGGGTAGAGGACTCTGTCTCCCCATCCCCAGGTTTCCCCTGATGTGTAACTGAGGGGAGATTGGGTTTGAGAGCGGTACTGAAGTTCTTGTGCAGGAACTCTTTAGTCTCTGAAAGAACATGTGTTACAGCGTAAAGTCAATTTCCAAATAACACAGCACACCACCCTCATTTTTATTTGCATCATTGGAACATCAACGTCATCGGGTCTTTATATCTCTACTCAAATAAACAGACAACAAATAGTCATTATTAGGTGACTGACAGGAAAAAAACATAAATAATTCAATATTGGACTTTGAGCTTTGCAAATACAGAAATGGTTTTGAGAAAAAGCGGCGTTAAAGATTTAAAGGGAATCTGTGTGGCACAAAAGCAGGAGGCAGAGAGGGTTAGGGTTAGGGTTACAGCGCTCGGGTGGCTGAAAGCCTGGGGGAAGGCATTCCTGCTCAGGTTTCCATTCAGTCATTAGAGCAATGGGATCCAACTCACAGCCTCAATACGGTTACCAGCACCCCTCTCTGCACCTGTTCCTGCTTCCTCATCAATGTCCACATCTGCACTCCTAACCCAGAACCCCTCCCCGTGCTTTCAGCCACAAGCATGTCTGCCATGTGGAAATCGCATAGTCCTCAATGCAGTTATTTCAACACAACATTATTCCTGGGGCACACGGTCCCTCAAAACTGAGAAAAATCAACTAAATGACAAGCCATTGCAACAATACTGAGGTACAGCAGATGCAGTATTCTGTGTAGAATGAACCATTCTATATTCAACACAAAAAGGAGGGGATAACCCTTTTGTTGGTACATGCAAACATATCACCAGATCCATATATGCTGGAAAACCTCCATGCTAGATATCTATTATGTATGCTTTTCCATTATTATTGCTGATAAATAAAAATGTATCAATTATGTAAATGCATATAATTGTCTTACTTGCTTACCTTATTTCAATTTTGGTTTTTTGCTAATACGATTTACTTTATTAAAAAAAAACCTCTCGCTAAATTAATGTTGAGCTCACTCACGTTCATTACCTTCAGGAATTGGATTTATTGGATTCAATAGCGTGTTCCACTGTACAATGCCAAAACATAAGTTAAAAATGCATTTTATCTGTTAACTATTCTTTATATCACATTTGCATAAACAAGATCTGCCCATGTTAGGTTACACTTAAAATATAAATACAGAATATTGTCATTTATCTACATATGTGGGTAATTTCACCAGAAAGCATTCAACAATTGATTTCTGATTAAATGACAATTTTGGGACAATCTGTGACAATTTTAATGAAATATTTTGGGGAAAAAAATATTTTTGCATTGTGTTTGGGGCATCCCGTAATGGCAAGAGGAAAAGGTTTTACTCATTTTATAAGCACATCAAATAAGAGCTTCCTCTGCCCCAAATTATCAGATGTGGCTGAAAAATATAGCTGAGATATGTTTTACCTTAATGAGTTTGTCAAACATATACCCATCCAACAGAGCTGGGGGTCTTGTTTTTCATATGGGATAGGTGGTGTCTGTTCACAGAAAACCTATCATCCCAAAATGTTTAAGACCTGCTCTGTGTCCTCAGTTTGATGTCAAAGTTCACATGAAGCCATAATTTTCTCTTCAGCAACAAGACTGAGGAGACCACACTTCTCCATAAAAGCATGGAGAGGACAGATGGTTTTGAAAGATGTTTCACATCAACAAAGAAACAAATATAGTCAGATTTTATGCGGTGGAAAATATGTTGATATGGAGAACAAATGTAAATGTTAATTTCCTAAAGCAGCTATTTTGGTTAGACCTTCCCCTCCCAGTAAATTTATATAATTTACTGTATTAACTATTCCTAGCCATCCATAATCTGACATAACATTACTCGTGACACAAAAACTTTCGGCCTTTCAAGTCTTTTTACTGATTTTCTTATTTAGATAGTTGACGTAACTTCATTTTAATAATGCATTCTTTTCTTTGAAATATGCGAGTAGGTTTTATAACACAAAAATTCGAGTCCTGCCTCCCTACTAATTTAAATACAGAAAATGTATCACTAGGAACCAAGGTGTCCGAATATGTTGATCCAGTACGACTATTTCCCATTGTAACACACAGACTACTGTCAAAAGAACAGGAAGAATGTGAGTGTTTTGCCACTTGATTTGCTACCAACTTATATTAAAAAGACGTTAGCTGCCCGTTTTGATTACTTGATATTCTTTAAAAGGTAAGTTAATTTACTGTGATATGGTGATCACCTTTTTGCATCACTCTGGGATAACTGTGTATTTGAGAACATGTCCGCGTTATTGGAATAAGGCATCGCTATCAGATGACTAGCGAGGTAGCTATCATTCGGTAGCAGTGCTCTAATTGGGAAATAGTCATATATGTTATTGGAGGTACAGCAAGCTGCATCAACATTACAGTAATACATGCAGCCTGTAATATATCGCTACCACATCTTATCCTGAGAGCTAACTACATTGTTGCACATTAGTAGATACTTCCGGCTTAAATCTTCCAAACAAGCTTTCGATGTTCGCTAACGTTGGCTAAAGGTAGAGGTAAACAGCGCTAAAATTCGCTACACAACTATGTTGTGAACGTTGAATAGTAACAATGGAACTGAACATGTTAATACCAAACCTGTTAGTTACTCCAGACAGCTTGTACATTGGTTCGTTAGGAATACAGTTAACAATACTAGCTGATGTAACATTAGTGATGTACGATTTTAAATAGGTACTAGACAGATGCCTAATCGATGTTCCTGAAGCCGTATTAATTCGTTGCTAACTGCCTAAGGTGTAGCGAGGAAAGCGCTTTTGGCAAACTAGCAATAGGTTGGTTGACGAGGTAGATTTGCTGCCTGCAAGCTGTACGCCCATTCTGAAAACGCTTTGACACATGAGCTTTACACTAAGTTAGTGTTCATGAGATCTTTTAGGAGAATGGACGTGTATATGGGCGTTTTCAGTTAATCACTGATGTGACCTGGAGCAAACTGGCTAACATTACATGTATTGTGTTTCTCATCTATTCACAAAAAATTTAAAGAATATGTTTATATAAATTAAATGAGCGCAATGCAAGCGTGTGATCAATGAGCGTGTGATTAAAGAAAAATAAAAATACGGCCACGCGTCCTTTTGTTCTTGCAATTCTGCTTTCCTTTTGAAATTGCAATGTATTATTTAAAGAAAAGTGTGATAAAACACTCAATCATAACTACCCTCTACATGTAAAGTCAATTTTCTTGGGGTTATGTTAAAAATGGATGAGCAGATATTAGGGTACTAAGATACGAGGTTTAACTGTTTTCAACCTTTATGTGTCCTGAGAAGTCACTCTCCTCTAACACAAAAGTCATGAGTTACCCTCCATGCACTAAGTCACTTTCCTCTAACACACAAAAGTTTGCCATCCATCATGCACTGAGTCATTCTCCTGTAGCTCACATGGTTTTGGTTGCACATGCTCAGAGTCTTGTACTCTTTGCTGTCAGTTGTAATGTAAAGGTTATGGTTGCACATGCTCAGTGTAAAGTTGTTTGTTCTCTGAATTCTCAGGCTCAAGGCATGCTCACCAGGCTCACCACCTTAGAAAAGAACTCCAGAGCAGAAGTACACTAATGCTAATGATAAGGTGAGCTTGTAGCTGGTCAGACCGTGGCAATGCTGGGAAAACACCCAAAGGGAATGTATAAATGAAGCAGAATAATGATCTTTCCTCTTGCTAAATCTGCTGCTTTCTCCATTTATAGTCCAAGGATGGCTACAGGGGTGCAAGACAAACAGTACACTCCATCTTTGCTGAATTTCTTCATCTATAACCCAAAATTTGGGCCACGGGAAGGAGAGGTAGAGATCAAAGTTTATTTGAGCTCTTTATACACATTTATACACTTTACATGAAGGCAAAAAAACAATCATTAAGTCTTAAATTCCTGACCATTATACATTTCAGCTGCATTTAGCAAGTAAAACAATATTAAAATTATGAAAGATTTATGTCTTAAATAACATTTATGTCTTTAGATAGACCAGTGCATCAGCACACTAACTCTGTCTCTGCCACATTTCCAAAAATGCTTTTCTTTTTTACAGGAAGAAAAGAAAATCCTCTTTTACCACCCTAGTGAGGTGGAGAAAAATGAGAAAATCCGTAACGTTGGTCTGTGTGAAGCCATTGTACAGTTTACCAGGTGATTAAGCCGCAGTGTTTGAGCTGGACTCCTCTCTAAAGCGCGGCACACAGGGAGTCCTGCAGCAGGAGCAGGACTGCAGTGTCACACTGAGAGCAGTGCTGATGTGCAGTATCACATCACAGCTCTATTCTTACACTCACGCTCTTGTATGAATTACTGGATATGTGTAGGTCAGTGAGTGGATAATGTCAGTGTAGAAGTTGCCTCTTGTTTTCTTTAAGTACATTTACTGAAAGCTGTAAATTGTTCTGAAGATTTCTGTCTTTGAACACTAGAATTACCTGTACAGGGTACCAAAATATTTAATAAAAATGTATTTAAATTACTTTTTGTAGTCAACAATACAAATAAACACTTGAAAAACTGTAATTTTCCAAAATATATTTAGGCCATCACAATGTACATTAGAATTCACACAACCATGTCTTAATAATTCTCAGTATTTCTGTTCATGGATAATCGATGAAAAATTCAGTATTAATGAACTTCAGTTGACAGAGTTTACAGCCTTAAAAACGTAAGGGAGTGAGAGCTCTCTGAAGCCACCGTACATTTTATTTATGTCATCATTGTAGGTCATTTACATACTGTGCTGTAATTAAATTATTCATGAACCTCCCTTTTCCCAATGTTTAGAACCTTCTGTCCATCCAAGCCTGCCAAGTCCCTACACACACAGAAGAACAGACAATTCTTCTATGAGCCAGAGGAACATTTCTGGATAGTCATGGTACTTGGTTCATTTATTTGGTGGATTGTGTCATTGAGAGTGACGTTCAGGACTGCTGTGGCAATGTACATTCAGCATCTTTAGTGAGGCGCTCTATGGGGCGATTTACAACTGTTTTCATTTTGAGGGTTAGTTTTAATGAGTATGCAAAATCGGGGGTTCCAAAGTTAGGTAATGAAATTTACCAAGCCCAAAATCAATTTTGGGAATGGTAATTGTACATTTTAGTATAAATGAGAAGCAGGTATAAATGGACATGCAATTAATAAAATAACAGCTGTCATTATAGCTTGCTGTCAATGAGATGTACGACCACTCAAATACCACAATGTAGATTTCTTTTCCCCAGTGTGTCACTTTGTATAATTCTGAAATAGCCCGCTTCAAATGCCACTGTACACATACTGTATAAACATACCGTGTTACTTTCCATAAATGAGCTTCAGACTCAGCATTGGGAAGCAGATCTTGCTGCTTTGTGATCCAGCAATGAATGATGTGAGAAATGTGCTGTTAATGTCCGCAAATATCTCTGTAAAGTTCTACATCCCATCATCTGCAGGTGGTACGAAACCCAATGGTTGAAAAGCCTAATCGGGAAGGGAAACCACCCACTGTAGAATATCAGGAGGAGGAAATTCTAGTGAGTTACTTTACTTCTACCTGTTGTGTGTACACTTTGTTTTATTCTCCTGCTTTGTATTTACTTTCAGTTTCTATTAAAAGTGCATTCAAAGTAAAATTGTGCTTAAAATTTTAGAATTGGATCCCTTTGATTAAAGAGTTAATATTTTCCCTGTTATCATCTGCTGAACTGTTTATAGACTCTTGCACAGTAAAATGTACTGCTGAAGAGCCTTATCTGGAGCTAGGGACAGAGCAGCTCATCATCGCCAAAGGCAGCCATCAGTCACAGTGTTTTGCCATGTCAGTATGTACCCCAGCATGTAAGATTTGGAAAACAGTACATTATAGATAAAGTGATATTATACTACAGATGGCATCCTCTCTATAGCGGACAACATGCTCTCTCTACACATAGACCCCTACTTACGAAGACTGGACTTATGGAACTCCGCAGATACGAAAAGAAATCATTTTCAAGGGTAAAAAAATACAAAAAACCAAATTTACTGATTCAAACCGCGCGCTAAGTACGTGGTCTGCAACAGATGGTGACTGTGCGCTCCCACTTTCCCTAAATTGTGAAATTTACGCTTTTAAAATTGAACCTAACCTCCCAAATCAGAAAAAAATTTAAACTCATGAATTAGTGGAAAGCATGATTTTCCTGTACAGTACTGTACAGTATACGTAAGTATATCACAGTCCTTGAATTGAGGCTTGTTTATATTAACCATACACGCGTGAAAATAGCAGCTACTGAGACTGATATAAGTTTAAGGGGAGGGGTTCATCTTAGTGAATGATATAGTGAGTCTGCATGAGAAAAGATGGACTTACACAAAAAAATGACTTATGAAAGACCTTCAGGAACCAATTATTTGTGTAAGTTGGGGACTTCCTGTATAGCGGATATCATGCTGTCTCTATATTGTGGATGACCTTTTCTCTGCTGTTTTAGGACACTGTTTATGGAGCAGTGCTACAGCAGTGCTACAGCATGTACAAGGTGAGTTTAACTGTGCGTCAGCACACTGACTAACCCAGGGGACAAGCTGAACACCTGTGGGCCACGCTAACATTGTTATTCGGCCTCACTGGCAACAGGGTTATATCCTAAGTTAACTTTCAGTTAATTAAACA
This sequence comes from Albula glossodonta, assembly GCA_019788955.1. Taxonomy (NCBI): domain Eukaryota; kingdom Metazoa; phylum Chordata; class Actinopteri; order Albuliformes; family Albulidae; genus Albula; species Albula glossodonta. The sequence continues at coordinate 209,079 of JAFBMS010000185.1, forward strand.
ATCATGACATAGATGTTTGCGAAAGGAATATTCTGAAAGAGCAGGTAATGTAATTATCAGTGATAGTGACCCATTTTAGAGGTCTACTGAATCCATATTTTTGCAGTTTGGCCAAAAACCAAAACTAGCATTTAAGATTAACTTGAATTCTAATCCACATTCCACATTCAGTAGTTTCCAAAGTGTCCGTGTCCTTTCCCTCTGTTTCAGCTTTTTAACGGGACGTTCGGCAGGGCGATGGAGGCCGGCGGCGTCGAGCTGCTCACTCAGAAACTTGAAAAGTTCTTCTACAGGGTGAGGCACTTTCATCTGTGACGCTGGGGGGTGTGCGACAGCGTGCATGCTTCAGCGCAGGAGCCTGACCCCGGCTCTGACTGCTGCAGGAAAGGGGGATAATTCAGACCTGCAGTGTGCACCTGACACGTGACTGCACTGACTTATCAGTCATGCCATCTGTCGCAGTCTGGGGGAAAACCAGGACCAGCAACATGCTGCACTCGACAGATCAAAGATGAAATACCTGATTTACATAAGCGCGTAATCCCATTGTGCTCGAGTAATTGAGCAGTGACCTACAGCATCTCCTCACGTAGACATGTTATGGTGACACACTATGGTAACTCACTATGGACCTGGACGAGGTCTATGCAGAGTACTTGATCTATTTGTTACTCTGCAGTGTATCACTATAGACAAGAACTGGCCCTGCTGAAAGGTACATGCTTGTGTCTTTCTCACCTGGTCAGAGCAGACAGGTGTGAGTGTGCCTCTCACAGGGTCAAAGTGGACAGGTGTGCTTTGTCTCCTGGTTTGAGTTTCCCCTCATGTGGAAGGGTGTGTCCAGGGTGTCAGTGTTATTCTTCGTCTGTCAGGACAGATTTACTGTGCTGCAGGCCTGTGTGACTAGCTTACTTACCGCTCTCAATTATTAACTGCCAATTAAAGGAAAGGCCTCCTGCTTCCTGCCTCCAGAGACAGGTGTGCTGCTCACCCCAGCTGCCCCAGCGCGTCCTCAGCTCTGGGATGGGAGTCATAGAGAGAGCGAGTCTGTTTCAGTGCAGATTAAATTGGGCCGTTTGGGGCCTCACTGTGACAGGTTGCTTCAGCACTTGGGCCTGTGAGGTACTGCAGTCTGACCATACCAGTGGCCCTCACACTCTCTGTCCAGCGCACACTGTGGAGAGTGAACATAGAAATGAGAACATTCTTTTGGCAAAACTCATGAGTATCATGTTCTTGTAATTGATTCTTCTGTTGTTTTATCAACGTGTTAAACATTTCAAATTATTCACAAAAGTAAATGTTAATTTTGACAGCCCTAAAGTTTATGTAAAGTATACCCGAGTAGACGTTGTAACATGTATCACATATGATAAATCTGTGGTGTAGTTTGACAGTGCGGTTTTACGTGTTCCTCAGTATCTCCAGACGTTGCACCTTCACTCCTGTGACCTGCTGGATGTGTTTGGGGGAATCAGCTTCTTCCCCTTGGATAAGATGACCTACCTGAAGATCCAGTCCTTCGTCAACAGGGTTGAGGAGAGTCTCAGACTGATCAAGTACACGGCATTCCTGTACAACGACCAGCTCATCTGGTACGGTGACTGTGGTTGGCGTGGTATCGCAGCTGAAACTGGCTGTGCACCAACCAAGGATCCTCATTTTTCACACTGCATTAGGGGAAGAAGTCCATCACAAACTCTGCTCAGTATCCGATGTCGCTAAACAGTATTTGAGTCATTACTTTAGATTGGCTCTTTGGTCTTCTTTTTTGAAAGTTTTGATTCATTTGGTTCCTCCCGTGTGCTGGAGGTGCCTTGACCCAGGCGTGTGTGTTGTCATGGATACTCGGAATAGGCTGTACCTCCAGTTCCTCGAAAACTGGTGGTGATATTTTTTGGTGATGTTTGGATAAGCGCTGTCTGATGGTAGCATGGTGAAACGGCCCTGCTGTGAGGAAGTCCTGATGCAGGTCACCCCCAGCCCTTTGGCATACAGGCTGCCTGGCTGGGTGTGCTGGGACAGCCATAGCCCTGGTTACCAGCTAAAACACATCAGTTCTATCAGTGCAGTTTCTCTGTATTGAAAAATGAATGCATTGTGTGAAATATGATTGCATTGTCTTTGTTTCTGTCTTATGTGAAAGATAAATTCCCATTTTAAAATGGCCCATATATTGTACTTTACAAACTAGCACACGTTGCAATGCATGGTTAATCAGGCATGCGCAAACTCTTTTGGAGTGAAGGATACCTCATATGCAGTAATAACACACATCTGGAAACGATCAGTGCTGTAACCTGAATTATTTAGAGTTTTTTTTCCACAGGGAAAGCACAGTGACAAATGCACACTGTTGAATGAGTGCTTGACATGAAGGGTAGATTGTATGTTTTTCTAAGCTCTGGCTCTCCCTTCACACTTTTATGACAAAAGTTGGCATGAGGTCAAATCCTGAGGATTATGTTTTGCTCAGAGGACAAATGAAATGGGTCGCTCAATCAAAATGTTTTGCTCTACGTCAATTTGATATTAAAACAATAAATCAGTAGAGTTTGTGTTTGGCTACAATGCGGATAAAGCATTGGTGTAATTCGGTACTGATTTATTACAACGTATCCATGATTTATTTCTGTTTGTTAGGCATTCTGTCAATCAGCACTATCTATACATTATGTACTTAAGTCATGTGAATATATAAATGTTTGAAGGAATATATAAATGTACATTTTATACACTTCTGAGCATGGGTACACACAGCATGTTGGTGCTGGTTTAATATATCCTGTGTTCTGATTCAGGAGTGGGCTGGAGCAGGAGGACATGCGGATTCTCTACAAGTATTTGACGACATCATTGTTTCCCAGGCATTCAGAACCAGAGGTAAGAGAACGATACAGCCAGTGTGCTATGCTATGAGCACTACAGCCAGTATGCATTGCTATGAGCACTATAATGTGTATGCTGTGCTGTTAGCCCTACAGCCAATATGCTATGCTATTAGCACCACAGCCAGTATACATTGCTGTTAGCATGACAGTGTGTATGCCTTCCAATTAGCACTACAGCCAGTGCGCAGTGCTATTAGCTTGTATGCTGTGCTGTTAGCACTTCAGCAGTACGCTTTGCTATTTGCACTACAGCCTGTATGCAGTTTTTTTAGCACCACAGCCAGTATGCATTGCTATAAGTACACCAGTATGTATGCTATGCTATTAGCACTTCAGCCACTGCACTGTGCCATTAGCACTACAGCCTGTATGCAGTTTTTGAGGTACCACAGCCAGTATGCTATGCTATTGCGTTAGGTTTTCATCACTACTTGAAAGTGAGGTTCAGGGGATGGTGTTGTAAGGGCAGACTTGCGCAGATTTCAGCTCTGCTGTTCTGTGTTTGTGGGGGCAGCTGGCAGGCAGAGACTCACCGCTGAGACCAGAGGTGGCTGGGAATCTGCTGCACTACGGCAGGTAAGCTCACAACCTTTACCTGAGACACGCCCACCACACCTGAGACATGCCAACTGGGCTCGGGGAGACTGCCTGCCTCTAAATACATGAACCCCACATAATCCAGAGCTCATCTCTGCAGATGTCTCTCTGACTACATTTAATTCAGCACAGATGAATGGGCAGGATAAAAACAGAATAAAATTATGATATTGACTTATTAAATTGCGGTAATGGCTTGTAAATGAATTGGGGGTAATAAACCACTGAATGACCTGTCTCCGAACCGCTGGAAGCTTTTCCATCCATCAGTGTCTGTCCAAACGCCCTGCGGGCTGGCTGCGCTGCCAGGGATGAGCGCTGAGATTATGTGCAGATGAGAGGGATTTTGCCCGTGTTGGCTAAGCCCCTCGCCCTCCTGCGGACTCGCACAGGAGCAGGGATCCCTGCCTGTGACCCAGGATGGAGGTGACCCCAGAAAGGTCAGAAGTGATGGGTGATGGGAAGGTAATTGGACACAGCAGACCTCCGCTGATTCCTGGGACTGTGTGACAGGATAATGTAACAGGATGCTTACCTCAGCCAAAGGGCTAGGAGAGTAGGAGGAGCAGCAGAGTTACAGACTGACCCCTGCGGTTCCTATACGCTGTTTAAACCCGCCCTGTGCCAGCGCAGGAACCAGACTGACCCCTGCAGTACCTATACGCTGTTTAAACCCGCCCTGTGCCAGTGCAGGAGCCAGACTGACCCCTGCAGTACCTATACGCTGTTTAAACCCGCCCTGTGCCAGCGCAGGAACCAGTCTTCATCCATACACACTCACGGTGGACCCATCCCAGCAGAGCACAGGGAGTGTAAAGGAGGACGATCTGCAGGTGACTGCAGATGTAGATGTGACTGCAGAATCCACCACTGAGGGGGGATGGGAATGAGCTGGCTGTCCCAGGGAATGGACCGCTTGCCTGCCCCTTACAGGCGTGCTCAGGCTGAAGTCCGTAAGTGTAATGTGCACAGGAGTAACAGGGCGGTGCGATTTTTGCACCATTCAGAGAGACTGAAAGCACTGGCAGACCTGTTCGTGAGCACACACACCCTACCTGCCTGCAGTTGTTTGAGGGAATGTGAGAAGCAGACTGGAAGCCTGGAACAGAGAGAGGAAACCAGGTGAGGCACCTTGCCCAGGTGAGGCACCTTGCCCAGGTGAGGCACCCTGCCCAGGTGAGGGACTCTGCCCAGGTGAGGCACCCTGCCCAGGTGAGCCTGGGCGACAGAGCAGAGTCTCGGGCAGCCTGCTGGGTGGAGGAAGCCCAGCTCATCAGGGAAACTGGCAGGTGTACCTGGAGGAGGACAGCAGCCCAGGTCACTGTGTAATTAATGCAGCTGCATCAGCTTTCTGAGGCTCTCAGGGAGGACAGTGTTGGAGACTGAACACCTCAGTCCGGGGGCGCACAGGGCGTTTTCAGAGCATTTACACAGTCCTGGGGCACACATAGCGTTTTCAGGGCGTTTACACAGTCCTGGGGCGCACAGGGCGTTTTCAGAGCGTTTACACAGTCTTGGGGCACACAGGGCATTTTCAGAGCCTTTACACAGTCCTGGGGCACACAGAGCGTTTTCAGGGCGTTTACACAGTCCTGGGGCAGCCAGGGCATTTTCTGGTGAGACAGCAGCTGGAGTAGAAGGTGATTGGTGCCTGTCAGAGCAGATAAATCCAGTGAGAGGCAGGTGGAGAGTCCGAGTCAAACACAAAGCTCACCTGGTTAGAATCCAGCTCGAATTTCCCTGCCCCCTGGAGGACCAGAGGGGCAGAGAGAGGAGGAGGGCAGTCAGGCAGGTGCCATGGGCATGGGCACAACCCTCTGCCTGGCCGCGATGGCCGGAGGCAAACTGCACTGACCACTACAGAGACTGCAGGCCTAATGTGTGTTCAGCAAAGACCATGGAAAAACTCAACACAGAGTTTACTGCACAGAATGTAGATAAATCCAAACTAACAGTAATTATTATATCACCTAATCATGGCAGATAGTACAGAGGTTGTTCATTCCAGAGTGTGTTGTGTGTTTGAGTCAGCACTCTGCTGCAGTACTCTTAGGCCCTCCTGTTGCATTATGGGATTGTATGAATGCTGGTAAACAGATATTGTGGGTTTTATCTTTTATGTTGATAAGAAAAATCCAGTCATGAAGCCTGAGATTGCACAAATTGTGATGTTTTTTTGTTTTGTGTTTGGAAATAATGGCCAAAAATAGCTGTGCACATGTTAGAGTGTGCTGGAAGTCATGAACATTTCCTTGAATGTGCTACGGGGGACTAGAATTAGTTACAATGGTGGGCTTATGTTCAGTGTGATGCTCATTGTCATCTTTTATATGCAATATTTAAACCATGTCACATTTTGTTGAATTTCCCATGCTTTTTGGAATTTAAAAAATATCACCCAGGACATTATGCTGTTTTACAGGTTTCTGACAGGACCTACAAACCTCAAAGATCCTGATGCTAAATTCAGGTTTCCCAGAATATTTGTGAGCGCAGGAGATGGCTGTGAGGAACTCCATTTGATTGTTTATAAGGTAAGAATTTGGGATTATTCTTCTCAACAACACCCACAGGTGTATTTGAAATAAACCGTTGGAAAAGAGTAATATTTAGTAACCCAATGACTGTTAAGGTGAGTGATTATGTAGTCTTTAAAGCACTTCAGGTGATGTGCTGGTAAACTCATTAAAGTGTTAAGTTCATTTGCTGCCTTATACTGTGCAGTATTAGAATTTTGAAGAGTAGTCTTGAAAATATTTATACCTAAATATCAAAACATACAGCAGACACCTACAACCTGAAATAGACTATTTTGAGTATGTTAGTTTCTAATTGGAGTTAATCCAAATTCTAATCAAAGCATTAAAACTGGAGAATCAGATCAACCTTTACCTTACAGTTGCTTACACCTGTATGTGGGTTTCTGAGTGTCAGATTTATTATAAAGGTGTGCCACATACAGGTGCCCACACTGACAGTACCTGTGCTGGTTTACCTTTCAGGCTATGAGTGCAGCAGTCTGTTTCATGATCAGTGGTATGTATCCTTGTCAAAAGGCATAAATTACAATTAAGAATGTTATAAACTGTTATAGATTGTTATGTGACTGTGTGCATTCTAATGTATTTTCAGTGCAGAGAAGAGTGCAGTCCAGTTTCAGTGCTCAGAGGAGCTCAGTGCAGTTTCAGTGCTCAGAGGAGCTCAGTGCAGTTTCAATGCTCAGAGGAGCTCACTGCAGAGAGGAGCTCAGTGCAGTTTCAGTGCTCAGAGGAGCTCAGTGCAGAGAGGAGCTCAGTGCAGTTTTAGTGCTCAGAGGAGCTCAGTGCAGAGAGGAGCTCAGTGCAGTTTCAGTGCTCAGAGGAGCTCAGTGCAGTTTCAGTGCAGAGAGGAGCTCAGTGCAGTTTCAGTGCAGCGAGGAGCTCAGTGCAGTTTCAGTGCTCAGAGGAGCTCAGTGCAGTTTCAGTGCTCAGAGGAGCTCAGTGCAGTTTCAGTGCAGAGAGGAGCTCAGTGCAGTTTCAGTGCTCAGCGGAGCTCAGTGCAGTTTCAGTGCTCAGAAGAGCTCAGTGCAGTTTCAGTGCTCAGAGGAGCTCAGTGTGCTTTCTTTTCCTGCTGGTGGGGGAGCAGTTTGCGTGTTGCTCAGCGGCAGTTCTCTTGTTGTCCACAGCCTCGGTGGAGCTAAACCGTGAGTTCTGCGAACAGCTGGACGGCCTGGTGGGCCCCCAGCTCACCCTGCTGGCGTCAGACATATGTGAGCAGTACAACATCAACCGCCGGATATCAGGGTCAGTGCTAATCCCGGACCCCGGTCATCAGAACAGCATGTAGCGTGCTTCCCTGCACCTCATTATATCACCATAAACGTTGCGTATGGTACATTAACCTGGTCTCAGAGACTTGGTGGTCATGTTTAATGAGCTGCAGGAAGAACAGGCTGAATAGGCGACGCTGACTAACCTGACTGGGTGAGTTAGCGGTATCGGAGCGCTGGGTGAGTTAGCGGTATCGGAGCGCTGGGTGAGTTAGTGGTATCGGAGCGCTGGGTGAGTTAGCGGTATCGGGGCGCTGGGTGAGTTAGCGGTATAAGAGCGCTGGATGAGTTAGCGGTATCGGAGCGCTGGGTGAGTTAGCGGTATCGGGGCGCTGGGTGAGTTAGCGGTATAAGAGCGCTGGGTGAGTTAGCGGTATCGGAGCGCTGGGTGAGTTAGCGGTATCGGGGCGCTGGGTGAGTTAGCGGTATAAGAGCGCTGGATGAGTTAGCGGTATCGGAGCGCTGGGTGAGTTAGCGGTATCGGGGCGCTGGGTGAGTTAGCGGTATAAGAGCGCTGGGTGAGTTAACGGTATCGGAGCGCTGGGTGAGTTAGCGGTATAAGAGCGCTGGGTGAGTTAACGGTATCGGAGCGCACTACACTGCATAGAGCTGCACACAGCAGGACAGCAGGATTCGTCCTGGTTGCTTTCATGGGCTCAATTATTGATGCCTTTGGTTCATTGTCAGTAATGCTCCTACTTTGAGAGGGCTCAGCTTACTTATTAAGTCTGTCTGAAAGTTTAATGTGCATGCCATCCTCCACTGATAACAGCCTGATGCGCTGAGCCCAGGGGAGGGGGATTATGGGAGTCTCAGCACAGCTGGTCCCCATGTTACATTACATTACGTTACATTTATTATCTGAAGCAACTTACAGTTGATTAGGCTAACCAAGGGCCAATCCCCCCTGGGAGTAATGTGGGGTTAAGGGCCTTGCTCAACGGCCCAACAGCAATGGTGTTCTTGCTGTGGCTGGACTGGGTCTTGAACCACCAACCTCAGGGGTCCCGGTCATGTACCTCAGTACATGAGAGGACAGATTGAGCTGCCTTGGTACAGTGATGGTGGGGATGATTCTGTGGGGTAGGAGCTCCTCCATAAAGCAGCCCCCTAACCCTACACCAATGCCACTAACCCTAACCCTACACCAGCCCCCATACCTTAACCCTACACCAGCTCCCATTCCCTAACCCTACACCAGCCCCCATACCTTAACCCTACACCAGCCCCCCTAACCCTAACCCTACACCAGCTCCCATACCCTAACCCTACACCAGCCCCCATACCCTAACCCTACACCAGCTCCCATACCCTAACCCTACACCAGCCCCCCTAACCCTAACCCTACACCAGCCCCCATACCTTAACCCTACACCAGCTCCCATACCCTAACCCTACACCAGCCCCCATACCTTAACCCTACACCAGCCCCCCTAACCCTAACCCTACACCAGCCCCCCTAACCCTAACCCTACACCAGCTCCCATACCCTAACCCTACACCAGCCCCCATACCCTAACCCTACACCAGCTGCCATACCCTAACCCTACACCAGCCCCCCTAACCCTAACCCTACACCAGCCCCCATACCCTAACCCTACACCAGCCCCCATACCCTAACCCTACACCAGCCCCCCTAACCCTAACCCTACACCAGCCCCCATACCCTAACCCTACACCAGCCCCCATACCCTAACCCTACACCAGCTCCCATACCTTAACCCTACACCAGCTCCCCTAACCCTAACCCTACACCAGCCCCCCTAACCCTAACCCTAACCCTACACCAGCCCCCCTAACCTTAACCCTACACCAGCCCCCATACCCTAACCCTACACCAGCCCCCATACCCTAACCCTACACCAGCCCCCCTAACCCTAACCCTAACCCTACACCAGCCCCCTAACCCTAACCCTACACCAGCTCCCATACCCTAACCCTACACCAGCCCCCATACCCTAACCCTACACCAGCCCCCCTACCCCTACCCCAGCCCCCATACCCTAACCCTACACCAGCCCCCCTAACCCTAACCCTACACCAGCCCCCATACCCTAACCCTACACCAGCCCCATACCCTAACCCTACACCAGCCCCCCTAACCCTAACCCTACACCAGCCCCCTAACCCTAACCCTACACCAGCTCCCATAACCCTACACCAGCCCCCATACCCTAACCCTACACCAGCTCCCATACCCTAACCCTACACCAGCCCCCATACCCTAACCCTACACCAGCTCCCATACCTTAACCCTACACCAGCCCCCATACCCTAACCCTACACCAGCCCCCCTAACCCTAACCCTACACCAGCCCCCATACCCTAACCCTACACCAGCTCCCATACCTTAACCCTACACCAGCCCCCATACCCTAACCCTACACCAGCTCCCATACCCTAACCCTACACCAGCCCCCATACCCTAACCCTACACCAGTTCCCCTAACCCTAACCCTACACCAGCCCCCTAACCCTAACCCTACACCAGCCCCCCTAACCCTAACCCTAACCCTACACCAGCCCCCTAACCTTAACCCTACACCAGCCCCCATACCCTAACCCTACACCAGCCCCCATACCCTAACCCTACACCAGCTCCCATACCTTAACCCTACACCAGCCCCCCTAACCCTACACCAGCTCCCCTAACCCTAACCCTAACCCTAACCCTACACCAGCCCCCCTAACCCTAACCCTAACCCTACACCAGCCCCCCTAACCCTAACCCTACACCAGCTCCCATACCCTAACCCTACACCAGCCCCATACCCTAACCCTACACCAGCCCCCCTAACCCTACACCAGCCCCCCATACCCTAACCCTACACCAGCTCCCATACCCTAACCCTACACCAGCCCCCATACCCTAACCCTACACCAGCCCCCCTAACCCTAACCCTACACCAGCTCCCATACCTTAACCCTACACCAGCCCCCATACCCTAACCCTACACCAGCCCCCATACCCTAACCCTACACCAGCCCCCATACCCTAACCCTAACCCTAACCCTAACCCTACACCAGCCCCCCTAACCCTAACCCTACACCAGCTCCCATACCCCAACCCTACACCAGCCCCCATACCCTAACCCTACACCAGCTCCCCTAACCCTAACCCTACACCAGCCCCCATACCCTAACCCTACACCAGCCCCCATACCCTAACCCTACACCAGCCCCCATACCCTAACCCTACACCAGCCCCCCTAACCCTAACCCTACACCAGCCCCCATACCCTAACCCTACACCAGCCCCCCTAACCCTACACCAGCTCCCATACCTTAACCCTACACCAGCCCCCCTAGAAACCCTAACCCTAACCCTAGCCCCCCTAACCCTAACCCTAGAAACCCTAACCCTAACCCTAACCCTAAAAACCCTAACCCTAGCCCTGGATACCCTAACCCTACACCAGCCCCCATACCCTAACCCTACACCAGCTGCCATACCCTAACCCTACACCAGCCCCATACCCTAACCCTACACCAGCCCCCATACCCTAACCCTACACCAGCTGCCATACCCTAACCCTACACCAGCCCCCCTACCCTAACCCACACCCCCCTAACCCTACACCAGCCCCCCATACCCTAACCCTACACCAGCCCCCATACCTTAACCCTACACCAGCTCCCATACCTTAACCCTACACCAGCCCCCCAACCCTAACCCCTACACCAGCCCCCTAACCCCTAACCTACACCAGCCCCCTAACCCTAACCCTACACCAGCCCCCATACCCTAAACCTACACCAGCTCCCCTAACCCTAACCCTACACCAGCTCCCATACCCTAACCCTACACCAGCCCCCCTAACCTAACCCTACACCAGCCCCCATACCCTAACCCTACACCAGCCCCCATACCCTAACCCTACACCAGTTCCCCATACCTTAACCCTACACCAGCTCCCATACCTTACCCTACACAGCCCCATACCCTAACCCACACCAGCCCCCCATACCCTACCCTACACCAGCCCCCATACCCTAACCCTACACCAGCCCACCTAACCCTAACCCTACACCAGTCCCCTAACCCTAACCCTAACCCTACACCAGCCCCCCATACCCTAACCCTACACCAGCCCCCTAACCTACCCCTACACCAGCCCCCATACCTTAACCCTACACCAGCTCCCATACCTTAACCCTACACCAGCCCCCATAACCCTAACCCTACACCAGCCCCCCTAACCCTAAACCTACACAGCCCCCCTAACCCTAACCCTACACCAGCCCCCCTAACCCTAACCCTACACCAGCCCCCATACCTTAACCCTACACCAGCTCCCATACCTTAACCCTACACCAGCCCCCATACCCTAACCCTACACCAGCCCCCCTAACCCTAACCCTACACCAGCCCCATACCCTAACCCTACACCAGCCCCCCTAACCCTAACCCTACACCAGCCCCCCATTCCCTAACCCTACACCAGCCCCCTAACCCTACACCAGCTCCCCTAACCCTAACCCTAACCCTAACCCTAACCCTAACCCTACACCAGCCCCCCTAACCCTAACCCTACACCAGCTCCCATACCTTAACCCTACACCAGCCCCCCTAACCCTAACCCTACAGCAGCCCCTAACCCTAACCCTACACCAGCCCCCATACCCTAACCCTACACCAGCCCCCATACCCTAACCCTACACCAGCCCCCCATACCCTAACCCTACACCAGCCCCCTAACCCTAACCTACACCAGCCCCCATACCCTAACCCTACACCAGCCCCCCTAACCCTAACCCTACACCAGCCCCCCTAACCTAACCTACACCAGCCCCCCATACCCTAACCCTACACCAGCCCCCTAACCCTAACCCTACATCAGCCCCCCTAACCCTAACCCTACACACAGCCCCCTAACCCTAACCCTACACCAGCCCCCCATACCCTAACCCTACACCAGCCCCCCTAACCCTAACCCTACACCAGCCCCCTAACCCTAACCCTACCTACACCAGCCCCCTAACCCTAACCCTACACCAGCCCCCATACCCTAACCCTACACCAGCCCCCTAACCCTAACCCTACACCAGCCCCCCTAACCCTAACCCTAAACCTACACCAGCCCCCCATACCCTAACCCTACACCAGCCCCCCATACCCTAACCCTACACCAGCCCCCCATACCTTAACCCTACACCAGCCCCCATACCCTAACCCTACACCAGCCCCCCATACCCTAAACCCTACACCAGCCCCCATACCTAACCCTACACCAGCTCCCAACCTAAACCTACAACCAGCCCCCCTAACCCTAACCCTAACCTACACCAGCCCCCATACCCTAACCCTACACCAGCCCCCATACCCTACCCTACACCAGCCCCCCCTAACCCTAACCCTACACCAGCCCCCCACCCTAACCCTACACCAGCCCCACATACCTTAACCTACACCAGCTCCCATACTTAACCCTACACCAGCCCCAATACCCTAACCCTACACCAGCTCCATACCCTAACCCTACACCAGCTCCCATACCCTAACCCTACACCAGCCCCCTAACCCTAACCTACACCAGCCCCCCTAACCCTAACCCTACACCAGCCCCCCTAACCCTAACCCTACACCAGCCCCCCATACCTAACCCTACACCAGCCCCCTAACCTAACCCTACACCAGCCCCATCCCCCCTACCCAGCCCCCCACCCCTAACCCTACACCAGCCCCATACCCTAACCCTACACCAGCCCCCATACCCTAACCCTACACCAGCCCCCCTAACCCTAACCCTACACCAGCCCCCATACCCTAACCCTACACCAGCCCCCATACCCTAACCCTACACCAGCCCCCCTAACCCTAACCCTACACCAGCCCCCATACCCTAACCCTACACCAGCTCCCATACCCTAACCCTACACCAGCCCCCCTACCCTAACCCTACACCAGCCCCCCTAACCCTACACCAGCCCCCCTAACCCTAACCCTACACCAGCCCCCCTACCCTAACCCTACACCAACCCCCCTAACCCTTACCCTACACCAGCTCCCATACCCTAACCCTACACCAGCCCCCATACCTACCCTACACCAGCCCCCATACCCTAACCATACACCAGCCCCCATACCCTAACCCTACACCAGCCCCCATACCCTAACCCTACACCAGCCCCCATACCCTAACCCTACACCAGCCCCCCTAACCCTAACCCTACACCAGCCCCCATACCCTAACCCTACACCAGCCCCCATACCCTAACCCTACACCAGCCCCCCATACCCTAACCCTACACCAGCCCCCTAACCCTAACCCTACACCAGCCCCCATATCCTAACCCTACACCAGCCCCATACCCTAACCCTACACCAGCCCCCTAACCCTAACCCTACACCAGCCCCCATACCTAACCCTACACCAGCTCCCCTAACCCTAACCCTACACCAGCCCCCATACCCTAACCCTACACCAGCTCCCATACCCTAACCCTACACCAGCCCCCATACCCTAACCCTACACCAGTTCCCCTAACCCTAACCCTACACCAGCCCCCCTAACCCTAACCCTACACCAGCCTTCAAACCCTAACCCTGCGGCAGCCCCCATACCCTAACCCTACACCAGCCCCCATACCCTAACCCTACACCAGCCTTCAAACCCTAACCCTGCGGCAGCCCCCATACCTTAACCCTACACCAGCCCCCATACCTTAACCCTACACCAGCCTTCAAACCCTAACCCTGCGGCAGCCCCCATACCTTAACCCTACACCAGCCCCCATACCTTAACCCTACACCAGCCTTCAAACCCTAACCCTGCGGCAGCCCCCATACTCTAACCCTACAGGGGAACCCAGCTGAACCCTGACTGAGACAGTGGGCAGGGTCTAAAGCAAGGCTGCGCATGGGTCTGCTGGCGGGGGCTCTGATATGACCCTTCTCTGCACACAGGCCAGATAAGGAGCCCCAGTTCAAGTTCATCTACTTCAATCACATGAACCTGGCGGAGAAGAGCACCATCCACATGCGCAAAACCGCCAGCGTCTCCCTGACCTCCGTCCACCCCGACCTAATGAAAATCCTGGGGGACATCAACTGTGACTTTGCCCGGTAAGGCCTGGGAGTGAGGCGCAAGACCCGTGCTGTGTAGCGTAGCTGTGCTGTGCTCATGTCTCTGTGCGGCGCAGCTGTGCTGTGCTCATGTCTCTGTGTGGTGCAGCTGTGCTGTGCTCATGTCCCTGTGTGGCGCAGCTGTGCTGTGCTCATGTCTCTGTGTGGCGCAGCTGTGCTGTGCTCATGTCTCTGTTTGGCGCAGCTGTGCTGTGCTCATGTCCCTGTGCGGCGCAGCTGTGCTGTGCTCATGTCTCTGTGCGGCGCAGCTGTGCTGTGCTCATGTCCGTGTGCAGCGCAGCTGTGCTGTGCTCATGTCCCTGTGCTGTGCTCATGCCTCTGTTCAGTGCAGCTGTGCTGGTTTCATGTGCCTGTGTGGCGCAGCTGTGTTGGTTTCATGTCTCTGTGCGGCGCAGCTGTGCTGTGCTCATGTCCCTGTGCTGTGCTCATGCCTCTGTTCAGTGCAGCTGTGCTGGTTTCATGTGCCTGTGTGGCACAGCTGTGTTGGTTTCATGTCTCTGTGCGGCGCAGCTGTGCTGTGCTCATGTCCCTGTGCTGTGCTCTGTTCCGCTCTACAGGGTTGATGAAGATGAAGAAATCATTGTGAAAGCGATGACCGACTACTGGGTCGTTGGCAAGAAGTCTGACCAGAGGGAGCTGTACGTCATTTTGAACCAGAAGAACGCCAATCTGATCGAAGTGAATGGTATGTCATTTTCAACACTGATGTGTAATCATTGATTTTTCCACATGTTACTGAATACCTCTTATTCACAGGTTTGTTGTTTTACTGAGTGCTCAGTGTGCAGACTGTGTGTATTTGGCATCAGTGACAGCAGAGAGCCCAGCCTGGCAGGGTGTGTTGACGCAGGAGCGTGTTGCTGTCACAGCAGGCTGCTTGTGGTGTCCTTCACTGCCCCTTGTTCCTACATGATTTAGAGAGATACGCCACACCGTTCAGTTACACTGGGCTCAGGTTCCCCCGCAGTCCGGCCGCCACCAGATCCGCCCTTACCCAGCAGGGTTCTGTGGCCGGCCTGGGGGGCCTGTGGCCTGGGGCCTCTCCAGACTCGCACACCACACTGCCCGATCCAGCGCACATGCCGTGAAAATCATTTAAACTGGGACACTTCAATAGGGACACTTTCAAGACTTTCAACTTTATTTCAATAACAATATTGGAATTGCACTACTGTTTAACCATCTTTAAACATCTTACCCTGTTATCTGAGACTGAACAATATTTAGTACTAGATTATGTATTAGGGTTGTCATTCTGTTTTGGAACAATGGGGGGGAAAACAAATAAAAGAAAATGAGGAAAAAGCTAATTAGTAACCTGTGAGTGTTTTACTAAATAATTTGTGCAAGTATGTTGTTTGTCACAACTGAACAGACTACAGAGGAAAACTGCAAAAGAATGACAAACCTGAAAAAACATTTATGAGGTTGGATCAAGTTAAACCTGAGGGGGAAATGAACTGAATTCAGGAAATCAATGCAGGTTCTGCCAGAACATCCTGAGTTTGACTGTTGAAAACATGAGGGTTGATGTGAGAGCGTGAGTGCCAGGCTGAATGCTGTTTTTTTTTGCCCCACAGAAGAAGTGAAGAGGCTCTGCGCAACACAGTTCAATAACATTTTCTTCTTGGATTAGAAGGGGACACTGGAATAGAACACAGGGACCTGAAAGAGCTATGAACTATTTGTACAACACTATTTAAGAGCTGAGGACTATGCTGATAGCAAAGACAGCATAATTTGTAATGCAATAATTGCATTGTAAAAAATCACATCATGCAATTTTTTAGATTTTTATTAACCAACAAATTGTATTTCATCCTTGTAATTAACTGTAATATCAGAATTTTACTGTAAATTAAATGTCATTTTTATTTTCGATTGTACATAAATCTAAGTTACAATGAACCATCATAAATAGCTTTGTTCTGTGTTTTTTTTTCTGGATCAGTGACATTCAGATACTGTTCATGGAAATGCACAAACGTCACATTTCTTTGTTTTTTTGGCTTTATCTGTCCATCACTTTGGAATGTCATCATGTCATTAATATTTGGTTTGTAAAGGACCCAGACTTAAATAAAAGGAGATTAATTTTCCTTGTGTGATTTCTGCACTGTTTCTGCTGCTCGCACTCACCAGGTATCATTCATGAGAAAACACATACCATGATGGACTGCTACACAAGCTGCTCTTCAGTTTCTGACACTAAAATGAAATATGAGTTTAAAAAAGTAATCTGTCTACACACAGTTCATCTTCTGTAGGCTATGACTGCAGATCATGTCAGTCACACGGAGTCCCTATGTTTAACTGTACTGTGAACCCAGTCGAAAGCTGTGGGCTGTGCTGTGCCCCTCTACCTCCTGCTTCTGGTGCCGCTGGCGGAGTGGGGTGGTGTTGGGTTGGTGATGCAGGTGCTGGAGGCCGCAGGAATGGGGAAGGCCAGCGACTGTGATGGGTGGGGGTCCTCCTCTGGAGCGTCTGCTCTTTCCACCTCTTCCTCATCCTCTTCCTCCCTCCGCTCCTCTTCCTCCTTGCACAGTTCTCTGAGTCTGGTGGGAGATTGTAGAGATCAGTTGCATGCTGCCCCCTTCGGGTCATCCTCTGCACCAGCGCACGTGCACAAACACACTGATAAGGACTTTGACAAGGTGTGTTTGAGTTGATATTTCCACTCACACTCTGTTCAGTCAGTAACTGTGTAAAACAGAGTGTGTGTATGTGCTGATGTAGGGTGTGAGCGTGTGATGAAGAGGAGGGTGGCTGTGTGTGTGTACTGATGTAGGGTGTGAGCATGTGATGAAGAGGAGGGTGGCTGTGTGTGTGTACTGATGTTGGGTGTGAGTGTGTGATGAAGAGGAGGGTGGCTGTGTGTATGTACTGATGTAGTGTGTGATGAAGAGGGTGGGGCGGTACCTGGCGGCTCTCTGGGCCTTGGCCAGAGCGATCCTGTCTGCGGCAGCTCTGCGCAGCCTCTCCGCCCCTGCCTCCCTGTGCAGCAGCGCCCTGCGCTCGTAGGCTGGGAACAGCGTCCCGCTGAAGAAGCAATGCACAGCATCCACCCACTGATCCATCTCTGAGTCAGCCCCGCCCCTGCTGTGCCCTGCAGGGTCTGGAGTATGGGGGGCACGACAGTCAAATACTGCAGCTACCTGTTACACACCTGTTACCCTTTCAGCATACCTACTGCAAAAATATTACCCTTCTCATTTACAGGCAACAGCCAAGCTTTCCTGTCAACCTTAGCAGTTGATATGGTATTATGTTACCAACTATGTTACCGACTGACTTTACATTTTACAGTTATTAGTTCAATACACTTAAGAATGTGTATACTACTCCAATATACAATGCTAACTCATTACACTCCTTCTGGTCCTTTAATGTTCAAAAGTAATACTGTGCTGCCCTCTAGTGGCCATGTATCCTCATAATCGCAGTATTGGTCAACAGAAGTAGGCCTTGTGGGTCCTTAAATCCACTTTATCAAATAGCATGAACATCAGGAATTAGTGAGAAACTGTTAAAGTGTCTGCTTGGGGCATTTGGTTGTTGACTAGTCATATGTACAGGTATGGTTCTGCAGTCAGAATGAATAAATCCAGAGAGTGCTGTAAATAATGTTTTTCACCTCCGGCTTTCTTAAATACTGACACTTTGTGTGAGGTGTGAGGCAGGGTATAGATCTTGAGCTGGAAAGTTGGACTTGCTGTGGAGGATGCAGTCAATGTAGCGGTGGGCAGTCTGACAGTGTGGCCTTGCAGTGTGGTACCCGTGTTCTGAGATGGACGGTGGGGTGTGGTACACAACTCACACAGAACACAAACTCACACAGAAAAACACAGAGAAACACAAACCCACAATGAAAACACAGGGAAACACAAAGTCACACAGAAAAACACAGGGAAACACAAACTCACACAGAGCACACAGGGATACACAAACACATAGGGATAGATTTACTCAGATTCCGAATAGTGGGTGTTATTTTGTGTGCGCACCCAAAGCATTTGCATGTCTTTATCTTTTGTAGGTGTTCAAATTGTTGTAAACTGGTTCATTATGTAAATGACTGCAGCCACAAACAGCCATATTTAAATGAGAGACTTTGTGTGCTTGGGAGGGATCTCTTCTGTTTGGTCATAAAGGGACACCGCTACACTGAACTTGCAGGCGGTTTACTGCAAATGATTTCACTGACTGTTGGTGAAAAGTCAAGCGTCAGCGCTGCAATTACTGCACGGCTAGGTGGACTACTTCTGCTGCTAGTGAGACATAAAATCAAATTTCCACCAGAGGATGGCTTTATTCTGATGGAATTAAAACTGTTAATTTGCTTTGTGATTCAGTGTGACATAGCCGGCTGTCAAGAAGAGATGTAGTTACAATCAAAGACAACAACACAGAGAACAGGATTTTTTAACTTGTGAGTCTCATTGCAATGTCAAAGGAAAAATATGGAATTTGTGTTATTTTCCAGCTTTCGGGGACTTTGAGCAACTCCTGAATAAAGTGCTAGATTGAGCTGAATCTGGGTAAATATACCTTCTGCCTCAGCTTTGAGGTTTTCAGCTGAATCCTCACTTTCTTTTAGTATTTTCTCTCCAGTTGAAGATCGCTGCAGTGTCTTAGACTTCTGTAAAGAAAAGCCATTTAAAAAACCCAACGTTTTCTTGATGGAATACTTTAAAGCCCTTTATCTTCCTGTACAGGTGAGTAAAAGAGTTTGAGAAGAATGGCTACACTGTGCACGTGTTGCTCCCTGTAGTGGATTGCACGTAGAAATATAATGTATAATAATCGAACCTGTGCAGCCTCATGTTGTGACTGTGTTTGGGAATCCTGTGGGGGACTGAGCTCCACATAAACAGGCTGTGCAGAGAGGAGTCCAGGTCAAAGGAACTCCACAGACTGATTATCTGGTACTGGCCTTTCGGATGAACTGTCCCGGGGATCATTGTGAATTAAAGTAGTGTTATAATGGATCTGCTTGTGGCAGTGCACCAGTGCCAGTGTTATAGCTGCTTCAGTGCACAGGCTGTCAGGGAGTTCCCCCAGTGACGCCCCCCCCCCCCCCCCTCCCCCTCCTGGTAATGCCCCCCACCCCGTTAACGCCCCCTCCCTCTCCGCCGGCCCCTCGGAGCGCACCTCCACCCAGCTGCTCCACTTCACCTCTGCACAGCCCAGCAAAGCCTCGAAAAACTCCAGGAATGTTATCTGAAAGCAGAGGAAAAGGAGACCCTCGGTGCCAAACACAGGCAGTCACTGAGTGATTTATCACACTCCCCAGCCTTGCCTCACACTGAAACAGGGCCGTCTCATCGCTGTGCTCTGAGCACAGAGCCAGACCATGGCCCGGACCCATCAGTTTAGCCGCAGGGAGAGGACGTGGTGTGAGGTGCAGTCAGAGCTCACCTCCAGATCCAGGTTGAAGCAGGCCATGGCGCGGGGGTCAGGACTCTCAGCACAGAGGATCTCCAGCACTTTCCCCACAGTCAGCTGATCATCGTATAGACCCAGATCCTGCAGACAGCGGCACATTAACACACCATAAAACACGCATTTCACATGTGTGAATGGTGGAATACAACAACACTGTAAGCTGACTATGAATATCTGCTTTCCTTGACAGCATATTTAGGGTATTGAGCAGTAACTCATAAATCTATTTTTTATGCCTTATGTGATATTCATATTCTGGCTGGATACTGCTGAGCTGTCAGACACTGTGTGTTAAACGCACAGTGTTTACTCAGTGCTCTGCGGGCCCCGTGGCGCTCAGGTACCTCCATCATCCAGACGAAGTGTCTCATGGTCATTGTCCTGTCTGTGTGGCGGGAGGCGCCGGGCCTGCACACTGCCTGGTATATTGCCCAGCACCTCTCTATGTAGAGAGAGCAAACCGCGGCACGGGCAGCGTCACAGAGGAACCTGCCTACAGAACACAGCCAAGGACAGCAGAGTGGAACCTTTCAGGTCTCAACATGCGAGACAAACACTGAGCAGCACGGCATGGCCATGCAGGACAGGCTGCTTTCAGACGCACACGTTTAAACGGGTCACCCAAACTCCCCACTCCCCATATTACCTCAATGAACTGTCATAAAAATGAGACAACAGCCCTATTTTAATGCTATCAGTCCCCACTCACTACTTTATAATGGCCACACACCACACAGCAGGGTCAGTGACTTTATAGATTTTAAAATCTTTACAGCATACAGCAAGTTTATCATAAATTATCCATTAAAGTGCAGAATGACATCATAAGGCAGAAGTGTGGGTCATGTATGTACCTTTTACTTTCTTTGCATTGGGAATGATGTTCTCTCTCATTAACGTGGAGAAGCATGTCGTAAGAATATTATCAGATGACCTACAAGATGATGATGAAAAAGGCAAAACAGCGGTTAGGCAGCGCTTACAAACCGCAGTTCAGATGGAGCTGATGGACAGCTGGTAATTACACGCTCTACAGTCTGTAGACCAGGCTTATATTTACACCACTTTAATCAATGTGATTCATAAAGGAACCCCTGACCAGCAGTGCATGTACACAGTTCCCTGTGTTTCCATAGTACATGCTGAGGTTAGCCAGATGTGTAGCCAGATCTATAGTGCAGCTGCACACGTATCAGTCAAAGAATGCGCTAAATTAGAAAATATTAGCTATATATTGATACTTTAACAAAAAGTTTGGATCACTTGGGAATTCCAAATTGGGGTGAATGGTAATAAACTGTGGTAGCTATGACAACGCTGCCTGATTTGCCCTGGAGATGGCCAGCCTGGCAGCTAGAGCAGCAGGTGTACTGTCTGCACTGTTTGTCAGAGCGTGTCTCACACAGATGAAAGCGGCAGTGCGTACTCCATCTCTCTGTGGCAGATGTGATAGGCCAGGGCCACAATGCAGCTGACAAACGTCCTGAAGAACATGGTGCCGAACGGGGAGTGCACCTCCTCCAGGGGAACGTTTCCTACAGCACAAAAGCACAAATGAGTTGATGTAACACTGAAAGGGCAGTAGGGGGCACTACTGCGTAACATGCTCTCGCTGTGTCACTGCTGAGGTCTTTAGAGCGCACGTGCCACGGAGCAGCCTGTCCACTTGGGCCAGCGTGATCCCGCCATGATGGAGGCCGCAGTCCTTCAGCAGACGCCAGAACTGCATGCGGCTCAGGAGGAAGGTGTTGTCCAGCGACTCCTGGTGACCCAGACTGCTGTAGAAGCTGTAAAATGTCCTCAGCTCTGCCATGTGCCTCAACACAGCAAACTCCACCTGCAAAACAGCACAAACTCCACCTGCCACAGAGCACAAACTCCACCTGCCAAAGATCACAAACTCCACCTGCCAAAGAGCACAAACTCCACCTGCCAAAGACCACAATCTCCACCTGCCAAAGAGCACAAACTCCACCTGCCACAGAGCACAAACTCCACCTGCCAAAGATCACAAACTCCACCTGCCAAAGAGCACAAACTCCACCTGCCAAAGAGCACAAACTCCACCTGCCAAAGAGCACAAACTCCACCTGCCACAGAGCACAAACTCCACCTGCCAAAGAGCACAAACTCCACCTGCCACAGAGCACAAACTCCACCTGCCAAAGAGCACAAACTCCACCTGCCAAAGAGCACAAACTCCACCTGCCAAAGACCACAATCTCCACCTGCCAAAGAGCACAAACTCCACCTGCCACAGAGCACAAACTCCACCTGCCAAAGATCACAAACTCCACCTGCCAAACAGAACAAACTCCACCTGCCACAGAGCACAAACTCCACCTGCCACAGAGCACAAACTCCACCTGCCAAAGAGAACAAACTCCACCTGCCACAGAGCACAATCTCCACCTGCCACAGAGCAGAGGTATCTGAGCTCATGCTATAGGACAGCAGGTGCCCCAGCATGGCATAGGTGGTTAGGGGGCGTTGGTGTGGTTTTTCTTATATTTGATCCTGACTTCATTGTTTTTTGGCAGCAAACATGAAGTAGTTGTAGTTTTTATTGAATTAGGTTATATGATTACTGGCATTTTTTCCAGTAAATGTAACACTATGTTCTGAAGGTAAGGGTCTTTGTGTTTACTGTGCATAGAATCCCACAAATTTAACTAGTGCTTCATAGTTTATGACAGAACGTTTATCATTTAAAAGTATGAAAATAAGCAGTTTTGATGATTATCCATCACCATGCATTTTTCCTGTCCTGGGCACTGGGCCTCATCCACAGTCGTACTCACACTGACCTGCCTCAGCTCCACATCTCTGGGTGCATCAGGAAGGCCCTCCAGCAGCCCCTGCACCTCCAGAGCCATATCCGGCCCCAGCAGAGAGTCACTGCCTGGGCTGCCGTTCACTGGAGTCCTGGGCTGTTCACCTGAAACACACACACACACACACACTGGAATCCTGGGCCGTTCACCTGAAACACACACACACACACTGGAGTCCTGGGCCGTTCACCTGAAACACACACACACACACACTGGAGTCCTGGGCCGTTCACCTGAAACAAACACACACACTGGAGTCCTGGGCCATTCACATGGAACACACACACACACTGGAGTCCTGGGCCGTTCACCTGAAACACACACACACACACACACTGGAGTCCTGGGCCGTTCACCTGAAACACACACACACACACACACACTGGAGTCCTGGGCCGTTCACCTGAAACACACACACACACACACTGGAGTCCTGGGCCGTTCACATGGAACACACACACACTGGAGTCCTGGGCCGTTCATCTGAAACACATACACACACACTGGAGTCCTGGGCCGTTCACCTGAAACACACACACACACTGGAGTCCTGGGCCGTTCACATGGAACACACACACACACACACACACACACACTGGAGTCCTGGGCCGTTCACCTGAGACACACACACACACACACACACTGGAGTCCTGGGCCGTTCACCTGAAACACACACACACACACACTGGAGTCCTGGGCCGTTCACCTGAAACACACACACACACACTGGAGTCCTGGGCCGTTCACATGGAACACACACACACACACACACTGGAGTCCTGGGCTGTTCACCTGAAACACACACACACTGGAGTCCTGGGCCGTTCACCTGAAACACACACATTGGAGTCCTGGGCCGTTCACCTGTAACACACACACACACACACACACACACACACACACACAAACACACACACACTGGAGTCTGGGGCCGTTCACCTGAAATACACAAACACTGGAGTCCTGGGCCATTCACCTAAAACACACACAATTTTGAAGACGAAGAAGCCTACCTGTTCCACAGGGTGGAGTGCATGTGCGTATGCCACTGAGGTCGGGTGTGCTGGTGCCGCCCATGGAGAAAGCTGGGAATTCAGCCATGTGATCCTCAACAAACTCTCCTTCAAATATGCGCCCGTTTTTAAAGGTGAACCTCCCCTGCAAGCACCACACATCTCATCCACTCAGCTCAGTGTGCGCAGATGTAGGCTGCACTACAGAATGTAATGTGCATAAACATACATATGAAACAGGAGATTAGCATTACCAGGCTATATAAGCAGGCTATGGAACAGACGTGAATAGTGTTACCTGGCCATGCTTTTTGTTGTTCTTCCAATCCCCGTCATACAGAGCCCCACTCGCATAGTAGAACTTTCCAGGCCCGTGGCGAAAGCCCCGAACAAACTGCCCGACATACTGGTTCCTCTGAGGGTACTGAGACCCAGGGGCCCGCCTCAGGAGCCAGGAGTGTGTGCCCTGTCCATGCTACCCACCACAGGGGCCGCAAACACACACACCCGTTACTGCCGGGGTTCCCCGTGAGCTCATAATCATAACTTACTATTTTTTAGACTTGTAGAGATGTGGAAACAGAACAGTTTTTCAGTATGATGATACTGAACAGTCTTTCTGGTACAGGCACAGATCAAATTGTTTTTCTCTCTGAAGCGTCAGTGAAAGACAGGAAATGCCTGGACACTCTACCTGTAGGCCGTGTTCCCATTGGCCACTATACTGCTCGCCCAGCTCTGTCCACTTCATCGTGCCCTCCCCATGCCTGGCGTTGTTCTGCCACTGGCCCTCATACACGTTTCCAGAGGGGTAACTTCAACAACGGAAAAGAATCATTTTCAGAATATTATACTATGGGCGTAAATGCAAAGCACACACTACTCATCGTTATCAGGCTGTGCGTCACTCACCGGTGCACTCCAAAGCCCTCTCTCACGTTGCTCACCCAGTCTCCTTCATACCATGATGCACACTCAGGGTCATAGTATATTGTGCCCTACAGCAGAAATACCAACATCATAAACAAATTTCAGCCATGTTTCTTTGGTCATAATAACATATGAGGGAAATATTGTGCTGTAAGATGGTTCAAGGTTTATTCCTCCCTGGTGGACTGTAACGGCTGTGCTTGGATGCAGTACTTCTGTGCTCATTCATGATGCATACTTGAGAAACAAAATGAATCGTTTGTGAAAAAGGTCATTTGGACTAATGTTTCAGAAAGTTTCTTAATAAAAAACGGTGATACCTTCCCGTGTCGCTTCCCGTGGCTCCACTGTCCCCGGTAGGAAATAGTCTTGCGTGCGCAGGTGAAAGTTCCGAATCCGTGACGAATTCCATGGCACACTTCGCCTTCGTAGCGGCTCCCGTCCACCCAGGTGTACGTTCCATTCCCCATCGCCATGTTCGAAACGAATTCTCCCTACAAAATTCAAACAAGGACCTGAACCTTTTCTGAAGCCATGTTTTTGGAGGTTGTGAGGCTTGTTTTAAATGCCACGATCTGTTAGCCATAATGTAGGGAGGTTTTTTGATTGCCTATATTGAATTGATTATTGAATTGAATAATCTACCTCATACTTCACGCCATCTGCCCATATGTAGATGCCATGTCCGTGCATGTATCCTTTTGAAAACATACCCTTTGAAGAAAAAGTTTGAATTACATTGTGTCAACATTTGGCAAGGCAGTATTGAAAGCTAAGGCAGTGGCTAGTGTGCAATACCTTGTACACGTGACCTCCCTGAAAATATGCTACACCTTCCCCGTGGAAAAGCTCTCGACATTTCTCTCCTTCATACCTGCAAAGTTTTTGTTTCCTTCATTGCTTTATTCGAGTGATTAAATTTAATTATAGATGAGTATTTTATGCCGTTCAGGTGAATCGGTTTGACAAACCTTTGGACGATGACGCTAGAGAGAACAGGTACATCACAGAGCTCTTCTCTTGGCGCTGGGTTTTCGATGAGTGGAAGTTGTGAAGACAAGGAGGCGGAACTGCAGTTCGTGTTCTGACCCGAATCATCTGCCTCAGGAGTTACCTGTTCCAGGGGCGGCTCTGATACGACGCTGGTAGCTGAACCACTCGCCAGTTTAGAGGAAGACGCCTCAGCTGTCGACTTCTCAACTTTTTTCTTTTTATCCCCTTTCGCCATCACTGCTTTAGTCTTCTGCAGTCCACCTCGTGTAGTAACCAAATTCAGTTTGTGTACAAATCAAGAGGCCGGTTGCTATGGAGGAGCTTTGTGTACGGAAGCCCAGACAAACTAAAAAAGACAGCTTCACTGCTGGTTAGTCGCAGAGGATTTGAGGCGAATGCTCAGCGCTGTTCGCTGACTCTAAAAAAAAGAACCGAATGCCATCCCGGACAAACTGCCAGTATTTCAGACTGTTTCACTAACCTTTAGGCCTATGAGACATATCTTCATATTACAGCCGTACTTCAGCCTCATTTTTTAGCCACCTCAATGTAGGTTCTCTGGCAAAACATTTAACATTTAATCTGAAATCTTTCCATTCAATATGCTCCAATTAAGGTTACTTTTCTTCTATTTCAGATTTATGGGAATACATTTGACCACTGGGTCAATATCACGGTTTTTGACCCTTATGAAATAATTAAAAGGGTGTTCACTCATCCCATTGCAAATACTTTATTGAGCATTTGATAAAAATCGGGACATCCTTTAATATTAAACAAAAGAAATACTGATATCACTAACAAGCAAATACAGTGATAAATTTACAAATAAAGCAAACAAAAATAACATTTTCATTTTCAAAGAAAAGGTTCTCAAATAAAACCAATTAAAAACAAACTCAAATGTTTTACAGTGTTTAGATAAATTTTACAAGTCAGTATTTGTAAAATACAAATCCTGCTCCACACGGTTAATGTACGGTGGTTTATGGTGAGGCTGATTCAGTCTGCTGACCAAATGCTGCTGTAGTTGCGCTCAGCAGGTCAGCTGGGTCTCTTGCGTAGCCCGCTGAACGCTGTGATCATGGCCCAGCATGGCCTTAGTCCTCTGACAGCATGTGGAGGCTAGCCAGGTGCCTCATGGTGGGCCGGCCGTGAGGGCAGTTCCAGGGCTGCTCCATTTCTCCCATGTGCACCACCAGCTTCCTCATCTCAGCCGAGTTCAGCGCAGTACCTATCATCACCTGCAGGGGGACACACCTTTACACCATAACCATAAACATGGAAAACAAAAATATACCGCTAGCTTACCAACCTCGGACTTCAGGATAGATGTTAGCTGCACAAGCATCAAAGCTGGTAAGAATAATAGGATTTTCTATCAGACTTCAGTTTAAACATATTTGGATTTACATGTTTAATATTTCAAACATTACTCATTTCAATCAGAAAATAAAGTGTTTCTCAACTCTCTGAACCTAGTTCAACTTGTCTTGTTTCCATAAATGGCATGGTTATTCCTAACTATTCTTACCGATTTGCGGCATGCTCTAGAGGCAAACATCTGCCGGACGCGGGAGGGACGGCACATGACTCCCGGACTGTCGCTCAACATGAAGATCATCTCCTCGATGTCGCTGGGGCCGAATGTCCAGCTCTTGCTGGTGGGCAGTGATATCAGCTTCACCTTTTCCATGACTTGAGCTGCAAAACACAGCATCGCTCTTTATCAACATGACGGGCAGCAAACTGCAGCCCCTCACCTGGGGAGAGTGAGTATGAGCCAATCAGAATTCACTGGGGGAGAGTTAGTATCAGCCAATCAGAATTCACTGGGGGGAAACTGAGTACCAGCCAATCAGAATTCACTGGGGGAGAGCGAGTACCAGCCAATCAGAATTCACTGGGGGAGAGCAAGTACCAGCCAGTCAGAATTCACAAGGAAGGGTGAACACCAGTCAATCAGAATTCACTGGGGCTTTACTAGCACAGCTATTGAAGTTCCTTACCTTCTTCATCGATGATGAAATCAAAGCCATTTTTTTGGAATATTTCCAAATTTTCAATCAGTATAGTCTCACTGACTGCTGGGAGATGCAGCTTCTGTGGACTGAAAAGAAGCACTATTACAAAAATCCTCACCCAAAGCAAATGGACTAACATCTTCCTTGTGTTACACTAAGAGATGAAGTACACGGTTCCTTACGTAATGAGTCTCTGCCCCTGCAAGATGGTGTGCTGTTGCAGCATTTCAAAGTTGTACTTCTCATCACTTGCATGCTGATCGATCATGAAGATGTCAGAGTTTAGCTTGGTGATGATGAAGCCCAGGTTGAACTGTCCGATGATCTCCATTTCCTTAAACATGTCCTTCCTGTTAAACAGACGCAGAAAACTACTCAACCAGCCATTTTCAGCTCAACACTGTCAAGTGTTCCCAGCAGATCTTGCGTGAGGGGGGGTACCTGATCTCCTTCTTCAGCTCGTCCTCTGCGCTCTGGTTCTCCCCGGGGCGGATCTTGGCTCTGAAGCGCCTGTATTTGGGCCCGTGGTCAGCCCTCTCACTTTGCTTCTGCAGCCGCTGCAGTCTGGCTGTGAGCTGAGCCAGAGAAAAGTGCAGGGGAACTGTCCTCCTCTGCAGTCGGACGGGGGCGTCCACCTTCAGTCTGGAGGAGTGGGGGTGGAGGCCGGAGCAGGTGGTCTGGGCTGGGGGGCCTGCAGGGGGGTTCTCCTCCAGCCGAGGTCTCTTAGTTCCAGGACTTCCTCTGCAGTCCTCAGCACAATCAAAGGGCTCAGTGCTTTTACACTCAGGCACTTCTGCAGGTTCACGTGCTTCATCCCAACGTTCACCTGCGGCCTCATGTTTAATGCAGGGTTCGGCCTTCACTGTGTCAGGGGTGCTGAACTGTGATGCTGCTCCGCACGTGCTCTCTGGAGTCCCCGCCGCGGAGTCCCACTCAGACAAAGCACTCCCTCTGCCAGAGTCAGGGTCACTGTCTGCTGCCCCTCTGCCCTGGGCCATCCCCGACTCCACCCCCTCCACAGGTGAGCATGTGACTGCATCATGTGACTGTGTGACGGGGGACTGAGGTGCCGGCCTGCTGGGGGGGGCGCTGCTGTAAAAGCACTGGAGCTTCCTTTGAGCCAGGCCAGGGGGTTTGCCTCGGCCGCTGGGCTCCTTGGTGCCCACGCCGGCCGCCTGGTGCAGTGAGAACGCGGCCCTCAGCCCGGCGAGGCTCAGGCCTGGCTGGGTGTGATGAGCACTCTGCTCCACAGCGGCTCCACTTTCCACAGCCGAGCCACAAACTGCAGCGCTTTCAGGGTTTTCTACTGAGGTAGGCCGATCAGCTGCCCTACATACATCTACAAGAAAGGGGAGGTATGTGTGTCACATGACTATCAGCATTAACGTCGTCACAGAAAGAAGGTATGTGTGTCACATGACTATCAGCATTAACAGCATCACAGAAAGAAGGTATGTGTGTCACATGAGTTTATCAGCCTTAACGGTGTCACAGAAAGAAGGTATGTGTGTCACATGACTTTATCAGTGTTAATGGTGTCAGAGAAAGAAGGTATGTGTGTCACATGACTATCAGCGTTAACGGCGTCACAGAAAGAGGAGGTATGTGTGTCACATGATTATCAGCGTTAACGGCATCACAGAAAGAGGAGGTACGTGTGTCACATGACTATCAGCATTAACGGCGTCACAGAAAGAGGAGGTATGTGTGTCACATGATTATCAGCGTTAACGGCATCACAGAAAAGGGCGGTATGTGTGTCACATGACTATCAGCGTTAACGCCGTCACAGAAAGAGGCTGTAGTGAAGAGCTTACGAGGCGCAGGCTGCAGGGTCTGACTCAGGCTGATCTTGTTGAC
The DNA here is from genome assembly GCA_019788955.1 of Albula glossodonta. Taxonomy (NCBI): domain Eukaryota; kingdom Metazoa; phylum Chordata; class Actinopteri; order Albuliformes; family Albulidae; genus Albula; species Albula glossodonta. The sequence goes on from JAFBMS010000185.1 coordinate 238,562, forward strand.
TCCAGTCTCATACATTGCGATCAGCGAGCTCTTCACAGTGGCCAGCAGCAGCTTCTCCTCCTGAAGGAAGATCTGACGTTTGTCTGGCGTGACATTAACATCGACACAGTCTGGGGACACAACAACACGCCACGTCACACTCTGAGCACAGCAAATACGACACACACCATGTCACACTCTGCGCACAGAAAATAAGACATGCCACATCACACTCTGAGCACAGCAAATACAGGACAAAATTGTGATTTATAATTATTTATTCTCATAATCAGCTACATCCAGGGAGTTGTCGTGCTCAGTTCACTCAAAGTGAGCAATTGAACATTAGACCTGTCGTTCAGCATACTCCTACCTGAAGCAACAGTTATGTTCAAGGCCACAAATGGGTACTGATGTCTGTTAAACATGTGATAGACTTCATTCACAAGTTTGGAGACCTAGAATAAAACAAAAATCCAAAAGATAAACAAAAAGCTTAAAAAGCTGGAACAGGAAACAGTTAAACCATCTGTGTGTGCGTAATTTACTCTGGATGAATTTACCTTGGATGGATCACAGGGCCTGCTGTTGATGAAGAAGAACTGCCTGTCTGTGGAGCTTCGGCCCACACCGTGATCTCCCCGAGACACAAACCCCCCGAGCCTGAGACACAAACCCCCAAACCCTGAGAAACAAACCCCCAAACCTTGAGACATAAACCCCCCGAGCCTGAGACACAAACCCTCAAACCCTGAGAAACAAACCCCCAAGCCTTGAGACACAAACCCCCCGAGCCTGAGACACAAACCCCCAAACCTTGAGACACAAACCCCCTGAGCCTGAGACACAAACCCCCGAACCCTGAGAAACAAACCCCCAAACCTTGCGACATAAACCCCCCGAGCCTGAGACACAAACCCCCAAACCCTGAGAAACAAACCCCCAAACCCTGAGACACAAACCCCCAAACCCTGAGACACAAACCCCCAACCCCTGAGACACAAACCCCCAACCCCTGAGACACAAACCCCCAAACCCTGAGACACAAACCCCCAACCCCTGAGACACAAACCCCCAAACCCTGAGACACAAACCCCCAAACCCTGAGACACAAACCCATCAAACCCTGAGACACAAACCCATCAAACCCTGAGAGACAAACCCCCAACCCCTGACACACATTCAATCACTAATTCAGAACTCCTGTGTCAACATAATCTTGGTTTATGAAGCAAAAACAGAAACGTAGGCAAAGTCCTTTGTCAAATATCTTAACCTTGAGCAAGCCACTAAGCACAGACATATTTAAGGCTTTTAATTTTGCGGAGTAAAATCCTTCTAAAGCTCAGTGAATAATGGCTGCTGATTGATGCCAAACTCACTTGAAGAAATCCTCAGGCAATTCGACCCCCCTGAGCCCATAGTCCTCCTGGATACTGTCTGTGGGGGGCACCTGCTGGAAAGGCAATAAGCTCTGGAGCTGTGGGGAAACACACCTTAAATCAGCAAACTCCATCAATTATGAGAAATCACTGAGAGGAATGTGATAAAGCCAAGTAGCAGTGGAGTCAGTCTACAACATCAGTACATCAGTAGCCCAACTAGGCTTTCCATTTACCTGTAATCTGGAGTACCAAATATTGACAACTTTTGAAAAAATGAATATTTCCTGACATTACTACAGGATACACTCTTCTTTGTAGATTTTGAAAGAGCTTCGGGTATGCCAAACTGTTCGCAGTATACCACTGTAAGTAGGCATTGTAAAACTTTACATTCAAACAGCTTTACTTATAACCTCCAGTCTAACACTTTCTTTAGTTTAAATATTAGTTATAGTCTGTTTGATTATGAACAAATCAATCCTAGAAATTCACACAAAAGTCACAGGGCCTGTGAGAACTGCACAAAAACTGTGAACTGACCTGTTTAGGTCCAAACACGGCCCCGATGTTGTCCTTCATGCTGTGGCTTCCGCTGGTGCAGAGAACCACAGAGCGCTTGCCCTGGCCCACCTGGTTAGTACAGGTGATGCGCACACCAGTGGAGATAATGCAGTATGACTGCAGCACATGGATCATCTTTGTGTACTCCTGCAGGCACACACCACACACAAACACTCTGAAAATAACTCACAGCTACCTTTGTGTACTCCTGCAGACACACACCACACACAAACACTCTGAAAATAACTCACAGCTACCTTTGTGTACTCCTGCAGAGAAACACCACACACAAACACTCTGAAAATAACTCACAGCTACCTTTGTGTACTCCTGCAGAGAAACACCACACACAAACACTCTGAAAATAACTCACAGCTACCTTTGTGTACTCCTGCAGGCACACACCACACACAAGCACTCTGAAAATAACTCACAGCTACCTTTGTGTACTCCTGCAGAGAAACACCACACACAAGCACTCTGAAAATAACTCACAGCTACCTTTGTGTACTCCTGCAGAGAAACACCACACACAAACACTCTGAAAATAACTCACAGCTACCTTTGTGTACTCCTGCAGACACACACCACACACAAACACTCTGAAAATAACTCACAGCTACCTTTGTGTACTCCTGCAGAGAAACACCACACACAAGCACTCTGAAAATAACTCACAGCTACCTTTGTGTACTCCTGCAAACACACACCACACACAAACACTCTGAAAATAACTCACAGCTACCTTTGTGTACTCCTGCAGAGAAACACCACACACAAACACTCTGAAAATAACTCACAGCTACCTTTGTGTACTCCTGCAGAGAAACACCACACACAAACACTCTGAAAATAACTCACAGCTACCTTTGTGTACTCCTGCAGAGAAACACCACACACAAACACTCTGAAAATAACTCACAGCTACCTTTGTGTACTCCTGCAGAGAAACACCACACACAAACACTCTGAAAATAACTCACAGCTACCTTTGTGTACTCCTGCAGAGAAACACCACACACAAACACTCTGAAAATAACTCACAGCTACCTTTGTGTACTCCTGCAGAGAAACACCACACACAAACACTCTGAAAATAACTCACAGCTACCTTTGTGTACTCCTGCAGGCACACACCACACACAAACACTCTGAAAATAACTCACAGCTACCTTTGTGTACTCCTGCAGAGAAACACCACACACAAACACTCTGAAAATAACTCACAGCTACCTTTGTGTACTCCTGCAGGCACACACCACACACAAACACTCTGAAAATAACTCACAGCTACCTTTGTGTACTCCTGCAGGCACACACCACACACAAACACTCTGAAAATAACTCACAGCTACCTTTGTGTACTCCTGCAGAGAAACACCACACACAAACACTCTGAAAATAACTCACAGCTACCTTTGTGTACTCCTGCAGAGAAACACCACACACAAACACTCTGAAAATAACTCACAGCTACCTTTGTGTACTCCTGCAGGCACACACCACACACAAACACTCTGAAAATAACTCACAGCTACCTTTGTGTACTCCTGCAGGCACACACCACACACAAACACTCTGAAAATAACTCACAGCTACCTTTGTGTACTCCTGCAGAGAAACACCACACACAAACACTCTGAAAATAACTCACAGCTACCTTTGTGTACTCCTGCAGAGAAACACCACACACAAGCACTCTGAAAATAACTCACAGCTACCTTTGTGTACTCCTGCAGAGAAACACCACACACAAGCACTCTGAAAATAACTCACAGCTACCTTTGTGTACTCCTGCAAACACACACCACACACAAACACTATGAAAATGTCAGCCTGGGATTTTAAAATAATTATTACCTCTTGAAATTCTTAACTTGTTTTACATTATTAATTTGATTGTTGAAGGCTCGAACCTCACCATCTTTCTGTCTGTTGTTGGCATGGAAGACTATTCACGGACCACAATGCAGCTGGCTTCCAAAATATTTTCCATAAAAAAAAAAAAAAAAAAAAAAATTCCAGCACTGGAGTTTTCCAAAAAAACCTCTAGTGCTCTCAGCTCAGGAAAGTGAAGCAGAACTGGTGCAGCGGAAAGTAACACCTTTATAACGTGCAAATTATTTATTTATTTGCCTGGCTGTACCAGAGACACTGAGGCCGTACAGGACCTGATTTGATCTGCCCTGCATTCACAAGACTCTTACTACACGCTCCTGTAAAGCCAGGGGCTGGGACTGACAGTATAGGACCCATGGTAAGACTTCGTGAATGTGGCTGAGTGCTGCAGAGGCAGGCCAGCGCCGTACCTTCTTGATGTTGCGCTGGAACTCTTTGTGTCGCACAGGGAGGGTGGAGAAGAGGTGCAGCAGTGTCACGGTGGTGCCCTGCTGGCGAGGCTGGGGGCTGCGCTGGGACAGCCTGCCGTTGTGGTCAAACACCAGCCGAGTGCCCACCTGGGCGGCCTCATGGCACGTCACCACGCTCAGGTCACTGCACACAGAGGACACGACTGAAACAGGACCATTAACACACACTGCGTCCACTGCCAGGGTCAGGCTTTCACATTCAGGAGATCAACCTCTGCAAATTGCTATCTTACTTTGCAAACAAAAATAGAGAAATGACAGGAAAAACCAGCATAGATCTCTGACCTCTTAAACTACTCCCTGAAGTTGTACAAACTTACTAACAATCCTAAAACTCTGCATTAACCGCTACAAACAGCTCCTACTGACAGTCACCAATATTCATCTCACAGGATACAAAATCAGAACAAACACTTCATGTCTTCCTCCAGTCTGCTGCAACCCTATCACTTATTGAGAACTTAAGGTCAAAGAGGCCAGAACTGCACTACTTTTTGCTAATGCCATCAAGCAAACATTCAAAACTGGTAACATTTCACCTGCACATGACATAGTGTATTCCAAAAGTATATTCATACCTAAGCGCACATAGCGAGCTGAGAGCTTCGCCTCGGAAGCCAAATGTTTCCACATGTATCAGGTCAGAGAAACTGCTTAGTTTGGAAGTGTGGTGCTTCAAGGCTGAAAAGACATTCAGTGTAAGATTTGTGGAACCTGAGCGACAAATTAAATGCAGAGAAAAGCAGGAAGAGACGCTGGTTAAACTCACTCAGCCCTTCGAAGTTAGCCTCCTCCACCCCTTTTCCATTATCTGCGACCTCCACCAGCTCTGCTCCGTACTCTTTCAGTCGGATTTCTTAAAAAAAAAAAAAAAAAAAAAAAAAAAACCCTGCCATTTAGTGGAGCACAAGAGCAATCTCCAACTTATGAGGATTTATAATTCTCCTATTAATTTAACTTACAATGTGGAAACACTGATAGTATCTAATTTTACATTAGCTGAAACAATATGAATGTGACATACTAAAAAATTAAAAACCAGCAATTTTACTTGCCAACATTTGTAGCTCCTGCGTCTATACTGTTTTCCACCAGTTCTTTAACAGCCGTGGCCAGACTGAGGACAACCTGTCCAGAGCAGATCTGGTGCACGGACTGGCGGTCTATTGGCCGGATGGCCTGGGCTGGTTCGGAACTGTGGGGAACAGCAATTATATGCCAATCGGTACGTGTGTGGCGGCGCCATAGTAAACAACACTGCAGCAACTATAACAATGAACCGATTATTTTAGCAAGATACAACACAGTATTAAACACGAATGAATGTCTGTATAATCTTTGTGAACTTCGGACAGCACAAAGTTCACTGTCACTGTAATGTAGTTACCATAAGAAACTGTGTAACTCTTCATGATACAACCTTGACGAGCAAATCAACAATGGGCTCCATACTGTGTTGCTTTCTTGGAGAAAATTAAGCAGCTAAGTTTGACTCACCAAACGTCATTCATTTTATGTGGTAGACTTTCACTTATCATTTATATATTTCAACGCAGAATTTGTGCCACTACCTGCCGACTGCTATGGTATATTAGCCAGCCAGCAACATCCATTCCAAGCTATGCAGCTATAATGATTGTCTCTGCTGCTAAACAACATTGGCAAGCTATTTTGTGTAACAGGGCTACCTAGTCAGATAATATCCTTTTTTCCTCAAAATAAGAAAAAGCAAGCATGTAAGTAGAGAGCCATTGCACGTTGAACATGTTTAGCCTAGCTCAAAAACATTCCCTAATTCCATCACCATTCCGTGCGCCCAAGTACCACGCGAAAATATTAACGCGCGACAGGAAATACTGTCCTTCCTCTGGTTTATTTAAAAATCATACAGAGTTAAAATGTATGTACCGCCATCTACCGACCTGGCGTGGGGAACAGCAGTCATTATATAGATAGGATTCAGGTCCGAGCCCCTGTCCCTTAAGGAAATGAAAGATGGCATTGATCGCTTGACCAACAGCCACGTACAACCAGTCGAAGCATTTCAATTTCTTCCTTTCCACCCTGGTCCCAGTGTAATTCCTCCCCAATTAGAACATTGCAATTCCCCTCTGACTGAAACCCCATTCCCAGAGTTAAAATCTATTCTACACCTATAACACCATCTTGGGTGCCCTTAACACGAACATCATCTGGTGCAGTGTCCTATCACAGAACCTTGATGTAAATAATTGTTCTAATTCTTATGTAACTTAACGCTATTTCACGATGAAATGGGAAATGATTTTCCTATTTGATTCTAAATGATGTAAATCCATTACAGATGGAATTTTCTTCAGCCTTAACTCATTCTCATTTTGTCAAGCATTTTCATGTAACTCGCGATTAAACCATTTCCATTATTAGAGCACCACGTCTGAAATCATAAACCTGTTACTGAAATTCTTGTGCAGACTACACATACAGTCATGAATGCAAACTGATGATGTCTACAATATCTCAGGCTCATTGATTTAATTTTATTACCGATTTTCCCTGAATGTGTAAGGCTCGGTTAAAACTGATTTTCCAGAATTTTCTTTTCTACTGATTTTACTACATTTTTCCATTCATCAAAAATGTTGATTATTTGTATAATTGTTATACAGTGAACCCTCGTTAAACCGGACTAATTGCGGGGAAAGGGGGTACGATATAACTGATAGTACGATATTACCAGGTGATTATAAAAAAAAAAACACAGTAGTCCCACCTTGGCTGTGGCACCAAGCCTTATTTACTCAGAGTTCGGTGTATAACACTCAGTCAGTTTAATTACGTTTCCAAAGAATCATCTGTGATACTATGTGGCACCACCATAATACCTACCAATAATGACGAATATTAAAGGAAAGTTGAAAGAGGGAAAGAGGTAAAGAAAAAACTGAGTAAGGGAAAGAGAGAACAGTAAAATGAGATGAGACAGAGAAATGGGAGAAAAAGAGGGGAGTAAAGAGAGAAAATGAAGATGACAGAAAAGTGTAAGGGAAAGAAAAAGAGGAATTTTAACCAATATTAACCAGAACAGACCACACATGCTGTTACAGCAGAAATAGTCCGTTATAACCGAAATCCGTTTTAACGAGGTCCCCTATGACGAGGGTTCACTGGTACTTTATTTTGGTAAACACTGCCCACTCGTGGTGAAATTCCATACACGGGATGTAACACGCTGTAATCTAAAGTTTGAATTCCTCTCCTACACTATCAGTGCACTGGTGAATGTCAGTGGTCACAGTTTGCTTGCTTTACTGGACATGACCAGCACTATTGCTTTGGTAAATAACTGTATAATTTCCCCGTATGAGGTACAGTACAGTCATCAGTGTGCTGTGGTGAGCCTGAGATGGACGCGGCCTCCTCATGAAGCCAGGTAATCAGGGGTTCTATGTCTGGGCTATCGTTCTATCTAACACACAAATGCCCACTTACAAATTCTTATGCAGAGTCCAATGTTATTTTAATTGTGATTTCAAAAATGAAATACTGTATTAGAAATGTGAAACCACGCACTCAATGTACTGGTTCATAAATAATACCAAATCCATAGCTAGCATGTCAACGAAAATAATTAAGTTGGATACGTACTAATTGTTACCTGAAATAGGCCATTCCTGTCTTCAGCAGTGATGCCCAGGCCAGTCGGTCCTGTTTGGCTTCGACAGTTCATGAACGCAGCTGCTGCATAAGGGACCATGTAGGACAACAACTTCAAAAACAAAACGTTAAAACTGATATGTACAACAGAGCGCAAATGTCCACAGAATTTTGCATATATTTAATTTTTATACTGGATTCATTTAACTGCGTATGGGGACTTTTTGTGGTCTTTTGTCCCATCTAGTTAAATCTTACAATTTTAATTTCGACAAGAATTGTACGATAACCCCCAGGTAAACATTGCCATTAGTATGGCGGACTACTGAGTGCCATTAGGTTGGCAGTCCGTATAGTAAGGTCTTAAAAGTACTGTAATTGCGTTTATTCTTGAAAAATGAACTTCAAGCTACCAGTAAGATAGTATGACTTTGATGCACCGTTTAAATTAGATACACAATACGAGCTAGTTAAACAGGTGACTGAACAGAAATAGTCTCAGCTATTACGTCAGCTAGCTCATGACATATTATGTTCAGTAGCCGGGGAGGAAAGTTTGTATTGCCCGAAGAAAATTCGGATGACGGCAGCCAGTTACAGATCTGCAGGAATCTGAGCTCCAGCAGTCGAAGACATGAGAGAAGACCCTTCACATTTCCCCAGGAGGAGGACGAAGACGTCGAATTTGACAGTGAGTAGCTAGCTAGCTAACAAACGTTAGCCAAGGAAACCACATTGGCTCGCCTGCGTTACCCCGACCAATTGCAGAGAGAGATAAGAGAGCTGAAAGTAAAGCCGTGACAGATATGCTGCGTTTATGATGCATTAAAGAAACACACACGCTAAATCCAACACCCACACATATGACGTCAGACGTCATTCTCCCAGGTAATGCTTTCCCATTGAGAAAGTATGATGCATGTGTCCTCCTGTGAGCGCTTCCTCACTTATTTATGCTCAAACTTACATGGAAGTACATAGACGGACGGGGCTGAAGAACGCCACTTCAAGTGAAGCTGTTTTTAATTTATTTTAGTGTCTCCGACAGGAAGTGGGCATAGTAATATTTTTCAAAATGTTATCATTGAAAAATACTGTAAATTGTCGGACTGTCTGCTGTCACAGTGCTGAGACGGGAAACTAAAGTGACTTGCCCCATGATTAGGATCGAATACTGATAGTTTGTCAGCCATTTTAATTTCTCATCCAGTAGTATTTGCTAGAGCTGTAAGGAAAATAATCTTTCACATAGTTAGGTCACCCTTAATAAGTGTATGCTAATGCACCATACCTTGTTTGGAAAAATGAATAATACTAAATGTTGAACGACAGATTTATGCACTGCACTCTACTTAATGACTTTCACATCGTTGAATATTGTATACAATAAACCAACTGAAGTGACTGTAAAAGCCTTAATATTTAATACAATCCATATATAAACCCTATTTAAAACCATTTCGACAATCTAAATACTGTAAGTGTAAATATGGAATGGCTGAGGATTATTGGCTAAAACAGTCATGAAAAAACTTTGAAAGTATGAAAAAGCAACATTTGTTTAGATTAAAATGTAACATGTTGGAGAATAATGATTTTCTTTAGACTCCACCTGTCTTAAGAGTATTTTTTATGCTGTGCAATTACAATTGTACATATTATTACAATTAACATAATACATACTCATTGTATCACAAAGACTGTGGAGACTATGGAGACTAAGTCAATATTTTTAAGGCACAATGTTTATCGTAAGATATTTATATTCAAATATTATATGAGTGTGTGTGTGTGTGCGTGCTTTATTTTGAAATAAAACACATAAAGTGTGTAAATAATTAGACATTTTTACATTATCAGCAGTGGGGTTATTAAATGTGCATACACAATTCTGAAACATTTAATACACATTTCAGAGCATATGTAATGCCATACCACTATCCAAGAGAATTGTCACATATATCAAAAATATTAGTATCTTACAGATTTTACATTTCTTTGCCAGTCTCCCATGGTGCTGTTACGTGTGTGGGGTGGAGGGGGCGTTAGTGTCTCAGACCGATAAGCCTGACCCCTGAACACACCCCACACATAAACAAGAGGCTCCAGCAGAAAGCTTCTGACATATTCAACTGTGGGTTATTGTTGAATTGGAAGTTTATTTTCATGCAAAATGGACCCTGAGAATAAAGATATTTTAGGGCTGATTGCCAAAGTTATTGCTGAAGGTAAGAATGGCCATTTTTCTCTTGTTAATACATTAATAAAGAAGTCAGAAAATTTAATTGTAACTGCTGAAGTTTTCTTCCTGTTAATATTTAAATTATGAAATTGCTATTTTGTTTGCATGTGGAATTAAGAACCATTTGAGGAAAAACAAGTAATGCAACAATTGAAACAGGACATAAATCCACAGGGTTGAATTTAAAGTACCACATGACTGACCATAATACAGGGTGAATGCAGAGTGCTGCACTAGTATCCAAGCCCAAAACTCAACTCAGTCTGTTCACTTCCTCCCAGAATCTTCCCGTGTGCCCTGATGTGCATTGTGCACCTATCACAGACCCGGGCATTAAAGTTAGTGAACAACCAAGGGGACACAGATGTGATGGTAGTGACCCTGGTCTTAAAGTTAGTGAACAACCAAGGGGACACAGATGTGATGGTAGTGACCCTGGTCTTGAAGTTAGTGAACAACCAAGGGGACACAGATGTGATGGTAGTGACCCTGGTCTTAAAGTTAGTGAACAACCAAGGGGACACAGATGTGATGGTAGTGACCCTGGTCTTAAAGTTAGTGAACAACCAAGGGGACACAGATGGGATGGTAGTGACCCTGGTCTTAAAGTTAGTGAACAACCAAGGGGACACAGATGGGATGGTAGTGACCCTGGTCATAAAGTTAGTGAACAACAACTAAAGAGATTCGGTCTTGAACATGTCAGACAGGAATGAGGGGGTGTTTCTATCCCAGCTGCCTCTGTGGACTCCTGCCCCACCACTCACTGCTCCCATTTTATGGGTATGTCTCTCATGTATGGGTATGTCTTCCAGTAAAATCAGGTTAGGTAGATACATCTCAGTAATGACTCCATTTGTATAAATAAATGACACTTAAGCTTGCTCATCAAACTAAGGAACTGAATTGTGAACTGTGTCTGATGAATCCCTGGTGTGTCGTCCCCCCCCCGCGTAAATGCAGCCTCTGACTGTGTGGAGGCCGGGGATGTGCGGCTGCATGGCAAACACTACCCCTCCATCCAGGAGTTTGCCTCTGCCATCCCAAACCACCTGCTGCTGGGCTCCCTGTTGGAACACCTGTGCTTTGTGTATGAGAAGGACCCGCACCGCTCGCGCATGCTGTTCAAAGGTGAGCGTTTCCTGTATCTCACCCAAACCATTTCCTGTCAGACTTATGAGGAAGTGCGCTGATGTGGTAACTATGATTGTTTACATTGCTGTCTGTAGTGATGCAGTGTGTTTGGTGATGTGATCCCATAATGATATTGCAGAATAAACTTAACATGGGATTCCAAGAGTGGGAATGTTGAGTTAAAAATGTTTGCTCCAGACAGATTATGCTCAAGAGAAGGAGCTGTACATGTGAAATGACACTTTTGTTATGCATCAAACTCTGTATGTATTAATGTTTTTTAGTCTGGATTTTAGTCAGAAGTTTGGTATTTCATGCCATTGGATGGTAATCAGACATGCTCATTGCTTCCTCAGTGATTGGTCAGCGCTTAGCAGGCATGAACCTGCTGTCTCCCCTGGCGATCAGCGACGAGTTCAGCACAGTGAGGCTGCAGCATAACCGAGCATTTACTGAGCTCCTGCACGCTGCTAGCACTTCCTTGTTCCCCCAGGTAACTCTCTCAGGTGCATGCTGTACGCTAGCACTGGATTATACAGGTAGCTCCCACAGACGCCTGCTACAGGCTCACAGTGCATTATACAGGTAGCCACCACAGACGCCTGCTACAGGCTCACAGTGCATTATACAGGTAGCCACCACAGACGCCTGCTACAGGCTCACAGTGCATTATACAGGTAGCCACCACAGGCAGGTGCTACAGTTTTATAGTGCATTATGCAGGTAACTCTCACAGGGACATTTCACATACTAAAACTGCATTACACAGGTGACTCACACAGGGACATGCTACATGCTAACTGTGCGTTATACAGGCAACTCTCACAGGGACGTGCTGTATGCTAACAGTGCGTTATCTCAGTCCTCTGTATAAAAACCTGACAGTATTTTTTTTATTGCTTGTAGGATCATAGGTATTTGAATGCAGATGGCCAGAGCTTTACATTAAGGTAGGTGTATGTGTTTATTAATCATATAATCTGTAGACTGTTTTTGTTGTTGAGCTGTGACTAGCAGGCGCTCTTTTTCTCTGTCCTTTAGATTTCCATTGTTTGCTGTATGCCATCAGGATTTCTTACATGATCTTCTGTGTGAAGGAGCATCTGTAAGCATGGGAACCCTGTGTTTGGTTGCTTGACTCATACTTACATTGTTTTCTGGCTATCTCAGATCCAAAGACGGTCTGTTCCAAGCACAGACATCACGGTACATCAGTGAGTTTGAGGAAATATGTGCGCTTGGCAAAGGGTCCTATGGCCGAGTCTTCAAGGTATCCACCCTGCTCATTCTTTCCTACCTGAAACGCCACTAATGCAACAACCAGAGGAAAACAAAACAACGCAAACAATGGTCTAATGCAAGCAACAGACCAATAAATTAAAAACTCCAAAAACATTCAAAGCATTAACTTCTTGTGAATTTACTGTTGAACCTGTAATATCCACAGGTCACCAACAAGCTGGATGGGCAGAGCTATGCTGTGAAGAAGATTCTCATTAAGAGCGTCAGACGGGAGGACTGCATGAAGGTGCGACTCTGGCTGTCCCTGCCCCCGGCTCAGCCCAGGGCTGTGCTGCTGTGGGGTGGAACCCAACCCACGGCCCACTAGATGAATATGGGCTCCACCTATGTGTTTCTCTTCATTCTGCACCCTCCTTCATCCACTCATTCCCCACCCTCCTTCATCCATTCATTCCCCACCCTCCTTCATCCACTCATTCCCCACCCTCCTTCATCCATTCATTCCCCACCCTCATTCATCCATTCATTCCCCACCCTCCTTCATCCATTCATTCCCCACCCACCTTCATCCATTCCCATTCATTCCCCACCCTCCTTCATCCATTCATTCCCCACCCACCTTCATCCATTCATTCCCCACCCTCCTTCATCCATTCATTCCCCACCCTCCTTCATCCATTCATTCCCCACCCTCCTTCATCCATTCATTCCCCACCCTCCTTCATCCATTCATTCCCCACCCACCTTCATCCATTCATTCCCCACCCTCCTTCATCCATTCATTCCCCACCCACCTTCATCCATTCATTCCCCACCCTCCTTCATCCATTCATTCCCCACCCACCTTCATCCATTCATTCCCCACCCTCCTTCATCCACTCATTCCCCACCCTCCATAATCCACTCGTTCCCTCAGAATACTGAATTAAAGTAGCATGTCACTGAGTACATTCTGTCACAGACTGAACACAGGCCAATGGGAAGTGCTGCTTCAGAAAATCAGATGTTTACAGCTGGCTGTATGATCAGGTGGTTGGAGGATGCTCCCACTCAGGCTTGTATTTGCTGCAGGTGCTCAGAGAGGTGAAGGTGTTGTCCAGCCTCCAGCATCCCAGCATAGTTGGCTACCACACTGCCTGGATGGAGCATGTGCAGCCTTCAGCAAAGGGTAAGCTCCTTACCTGTGATAAAGACCGAGCAGAGACACCATGCAGGGAATTGCTAATATCCGCAACCAAAAGAAACTTCACACTCAGTTTTATTATTTGCAGCTTCATTGGCACTGACGTGTTACCTTTCCGTTGTATATTTAGGCAAAACTAAATATATTTAAAAAAAAAGGTCCTCCCGCAGCTTCATTCTATAACAGTAGCAATACAGTACACCATAGAACAGCGTACTACACCATACAACAGCATAGTACAGCATACTACACCATACTACAGCATAGTACACCATACAACAGCATAGTACAGCATACTACACCATCCTACAGCATAGTACAGCATAGTACAACATAGTACAGCATACTACACCATCCTACAGCATAGTACAGCATACTACACCATACTACAGCATAGTACACCATACTACAGCATAGTACAGCATAGTACAGCATACTACACCATACAACAGCATAGTACAGCATACTACACCATCCTACAGCATAGTACACCATACTACAGCATAGTACAGCATACTACACCATACTACAGCATAGTACAGCATACTACACCATACTACAGCATAGTACACCATACTACAGCATAGTACAGCATACTACACCATACAACAGCATAGTACAGCATACTACACCATCCTACAGCATAGTACAACATAGTACAGCATACTACACCATACTACAGCATAGTACACCATACTACAGCATAGTACAGCATACTACACCATACTACAGCATAGTACAGCATACTACACCATCCTACAGCATAGTACAGCATAGTACAACATAGTACAGCATAGTACACCATCCTACAGCATAGTACAGCATAGTACAGCATAGTACAGCATACTACAGCATAGTACAGCATACTACACCATCCTACAGCATAGTACAGCATAGTACAACATAGTACAGCATAGTACACCATACTAGAGCATAGTACAGCATACTACACCATCCTACAGCATAGTACACCATACTACAGCATAGTACAGCATACTACACCATCCTACAGCATAGTACAGCATACTACAGCATAGTACAGCATAGTACAACATAGTACAGCATAGTACACCATCCTACAGCATAGTACAACATAGTACAGCATAGTACACCATACTACAGCATACTACACCATCCTACAGCATAGTACACCATACTAAAGCATAGTACAGCATACTACACCATCCTACAGCATAGTACACCATACTACAGCATAGTACAGCATACTACACCATACTACAGCATAGTACAGCATACTACAACATAGTACAGCATACTACACCATACAACAGCATAGTACAGCATACTACAACATAGTACAGCATACTACACCATCCTACAGCATAGTACACCATACTACAGCATAGTACAGCATACTACACCATACAACAGCATAGTACAGCATACTACAACATAGTACATATTTAATGCGGAAATACATCGATTGTACTAAAGAATATTCTCACACACAGCCGAAAGCAGGTCTGAGGCTCTCACTGACCTGATGTTGTGATTTCTGCCACCAGCAGAAAACAGTGTTATTCTAAACACCGAGCAGGCATCTGCAAGAGTTCAAATGTACCTGAAGTCAATCAATTAAATTAATCAATTATGTTAGTGAGTAAGTTGGTGATTTTTAAGATGTGATTTATGCTCTTCAGTGAAATAAGTTTTCAATTTTGGTTAAGATTTCACATCTTAAGCAATATTGTCTGCCTTATTGATTGGTTTAAAGCAGCAGAATTACACTCGAATTGATCTTTAAGCTAGGAGTTTTTATTGTTGCAGTGATGGAGTTCTTGCTTTGCTTAAGGTACTGATGTTTCTTGTGAGACGACAACAGATTGTTAAAATTAACTCTGAGTCAGTCTCATCATTTACATTTACAGCACTGAAAATCATGAAATGTTTCTGTCCGGTGTATTAGGGTTTCCTAATGTCCCTGTGATTCGTTTCTCGTGTAGGCACAAACTCCATCACATCACAGTTTCCAGCTCTGCAGACCCCCTCACAGAGAGAAGCGTAAGAAAGCAGCTTTATGATAATCACAGCCATGATGGCATTGTGATGATTTGCGGCAGGAATGAATCCGTTTCCCGTGTGTTTTCTGCGTCTCTTCTCTGCGTGTAACTTGTGGTTTTGGCGTTCCGCAGAGCGGAGGTTAGCAGCGGAAGTAGCAGCGGCTCCTCCATCGTGTTCGAGAGCTCGGGGGGCGTGCCAGACCTGGCGGCGGCACAGAAGGGGCTGCAGGGGCTGCTGAGCGCCCAGGGGAGGGGGTCGGTCTCCAGGGGGGAGAGTAGTGCCGCGGTGTGCCCCAAAGCCATGCGCAGTGCTGAAGGCTTCCTGCCCTGTGTGTTCCTGGGCCGCCCGCGCACGGCAGTGTCCACCTGCCCGGCCAGCACGGACACCTCTGCCCTGACCCAACCGGACCACAGCAGGGACTGCCTGGAGATCAACAACAACTCATACATAGACATGGACAGCCCGCTGTGTGAAGGTCCCAGCCCAGAGGAGGTGAGGGCGCCCTCCTCACCACTCACATCTTAGTGCTGAGTATCAGTGCACTGCATGCCCTCATATGCCTGGCCCTTAGCCTGTGCCATGGTGCTCAGCTCAGATAATGCCCTGCTTATCTTCAGCTGCGGCAGGGGCACAATGAGCCTGAACTAACCAACACCCACCATCCCATTGCATTTATTTGGCACCCTCACCAGTGTCATGAAACAGCACAGTCATTTCACATACCAGTAAAAAGCAGTGAGGTATGTAAAACAGAACCAGGTATGTGTCCTGTTGAAATTATGTATTGCTACAGGTTATGGAATAGAAAAGATTAGGAAGGTCTATGGTCCTCTCTCTGTTCCCCTGGGGCAGTTCTACCTCATGTTCTTCTCTCTGTTCCCCAGGGGCAGTTCTACCTCATGTTCTTCTCTGTGTTCCCCAGGGGCAGTTCTACCTCATGTTCCTCTCTCTGTTCCCCAGGGGCAGTTCTACCTCATGTTCCTCTCTCTGTTCCCCAGGGGCAGTTCTACCTCATGTTCCTCTCTCTGTTCCCCAGGGGCAGTTCTACCTCATGTTCCTCTCTCTGTTCCCCAGGGGCAGTTCTACCTCATGTTCCTCTCTCTGTTCCCCAGGGGCAGTTCTACCTCATGTTCCTCTCTCTGTTCCCCAGGGGCAGTTCTACCTCATGTTCCTCTCTCTGTTCCCCAGGGGCAGTTCTACCTCATGTTCCTCTCTCTGTTCCCCAGGGGCAGTTCTACCTCATGTTCCTCTCTCTGTTCCCCAGGGGCAGTTCTACCTCATGTTCCTCTCTCTGTTCCCCAGGGGCAGTTCTACCTCATGTTCCTCTCTCTGTTCCCCAGGGGCAGTTCTACCTCATGTTCCTCTCTCTGTTCCCCAGGGGCAGTTCTACCTCATGCTGTATATTCAGATGCAGCTGTGTGACCTCTCCCTGAGAGACTGGATCCTGGAGCGGAACAGCCGGCCTGCAGGGGGTGAGGGCTTCTCAGGTGACAGGATCTTGCTTCATTCATGTGTTTATGTATTTATTTGACTGCCAGTCTAATACAGCATGTTACATTATATGATTTTCTCTGTTGCAACAAGAGAGAGAAGACAAACAGCAATAACAGGCACCAATTTTCATTGTCATTCTTTGCATCACTATTTTTCCTGAATTAGGTCTTAGCTAGTTGCAGTGAGATACTTGTGTGGAGAGGTTTCATTTTCAGAGCAGTCTAGAGGAGTGTGTGGGAGGGGAGGGTGACTCAGGCTTTAGTGGAGTTAGCAGGTAAAATAAGGAAATGTGTGCACACCAGTATGCTGCATACAGCAGTGATATTTGGCTCATATATATGTGCACTGTATATGTGTGCTGCACTATGCAGCTGCACTGCATATGTGCCATTGCAGAAGTCATGTCTGGCCTGTTGCATGCATTCTGTAACGTGTAATAGACTCTGCTTTAGGAAAGTTCCATGACTTACCATAGATTTGTCCAGACTTGGTTTTCCCTTTGCACCTCAAACAACACAACTTGGCATTGTGTCTGTTCCACCTATAAATTACTGGCTTGTTAGCACAGATTCATTCATTTCAGTCACACAGAGATGTCAGATTTAATAGCTTATTTCGCTGTTAGCACAGTCCAGCCATGAACTGACTTTATTAACCTTCAGTCTCTGCATTTCCATGTTACTATCGCACATTTCCCCAACGTAACTGTTAAAAGCTGCTACAGCTGTGTCACTGTTGAAGCCTTCAAGTTCTACGTCTTCATCTCATAAATACCTCTTTTAATAGTCTTGGATAGGTATATTTACTATCACAGTTTGTATGTGAAGGTAAAATCAGTTGGGTTGTAGTACATGTATCTTATTTTGCAGTTAACATTTTTTGTTCTCTTTTGAGGTGCAGATCCGTACAGATGTGTGGACACAGAGCATGCGTTCAGCATTCTGCGGACCATACTGGAAGGAGTGGCATACATCCACTCCAAGGGAATTATGCATAGAGACCTTAAGGTAGGTTACTTATACTCACAGTGTCATTTTGGGCTTGAAGAGGCCATAACACTTAGCTACAGTGGTTATTGTGAAGCCTAATTTGCATGGCCATGAATGGCCCAGCGGCAGTGGCCAGCAGAGCCCTGTTTCACTCTGCAGCCTTCTTAGCCCCAAGGATGTGAGTAAATCCAGTGGTGTTTGCTCTGTGGCAGATTCACATCTCAGGTGTGTGGGTAAATCCAGTGGTGTTTGCTCTGTGGCTGATTCACATCTCAGGGGTGTGAGTAAATCCAGTGGTGTTTGCTCTGTGGCAGATTCACATCTCGGGTGTGAGTAAATCCAGTGGTGTTTGCTCTGTGGCATATTCACATCTCAGGGGTGTGAGTAAATCCAGTGGTGTTTGCTCTGTGGCAGATTCACATCTCGGGTGTGAGTAAATCCAGTGGTGTTTGCTCTGTGGCATATTCACATCTCAGGGGTGTGAGTAAATCCAGTGGTGTTTGCTCTGTGGCAGATTCACATCTCGGGTGTGAGTAAATCCAGTGGTGTTTGCTCTGTGGCATATTCACATCTCAGGGGTGTGAGTAAATCCAGTGGTGTTTATTAGTCCTCATTGTGGCACACAGCAGAGACTGTGGTGTCCAGTGAGGGCTTGCAGTTAGCCTTGCTGCAGTTAGCCCTGCTGCAATTAGCCTTGCTCAGGGGTCTTCAGAGTCTATGTAAGCTGGAGCCTCCCCTGCCTCCACCACCATGATACGTCAGTTTACTGTTAGGTTACTTAAGTGTTGAAATGACAGATGGAGATCGTTTTTATAAATATTTTTTTAATTATAAATGTATTATCAATAATACAATTATTTAAATTATTTTGACAATCAACAGAAAGAATGGTATTTGGACACACACACCCTGCACAGCATAGCAGGGGCGCCACACTCTCTCTCACACTCACATACACACTCACACACACAAACAGGCACTCATGCATCCCTAGGCAAAAGACCCGTTAAACTGGATTACAACTCATCTTGCTTATTGCTGAATTAGCAATTAAAATAGCAGCGCATTAAAATAAAAACTGAAAGATGTTGAAAGCTACAGCTCTGAAGCAGGATCTTATGAACATGAACACGATAGTTCTAAGAATGTTTATGCCATGTTTGCATAACAACACCTCAGAAACTGCAGGAAAACAGTAAGGTTCTGAAGTGCGACTAGACCATAAATCACTTGTAGTTGCAAAAAACTGGACGTTTTGAATTCTGTGTTGAGTCTTGTCACAGCATTTGGAGTAAAGCCGTGGAATGGCTGTGTTGAATCTTGTCCCGGCATTTGGAGTACAGCCGTTGAATGGCTGTGTTGAATCTTGTCCCGGCATTTGGAGTACAGCCGTGGAATTGCTGTGTTGAATCTTGTCCCGGCATTTGGAGTACAGCCGTGGAATGGCTGTGTTGGGAAAATATTTCCGGCTGGGTATTGCATACTGCAGATCAACTATTTTGAGCAGTCTTTTGAAACCCTTGTTTTCCATAGTTTTTATGGGAATCTTATCCTTGGCCAGGTAAAATGTCACTGCATCAGTTACCTCTTTCCAGCGCTTACTTGTCCTGTCATACGGAGTGCCTTTCTCAAATACCTTTGTTAGTTATTAGTTTGGGCCTTGTAGCCTCTGGCCGTGTGGCTGGAGCTGATGCACTCTCTTGGGATCACCTCTCTGTTTGACTGTCTGAATTCTCTTTTGGGTGCTTTCTTTTGAGGTGGTTAGAAAGGTTCATCATGTTGCCATCCTAATTGCGAACCTTACCTTTGCCATTTTGCAAATAACTTGTTTACATCATGTCGTTTTGGAAAATCAAACTACCAAATAATATGATTCAAGATTTGGCTGAGAAAACAACTCTGGATGCGTTTGAGAATGTGATTAGCTGAATCACGCTGGTGTTACAATACCCTGTAATTCTGTTACCATTTTAAGTTTATATATTCTACTTTGTAGAACAGAAACACAAAACTAAGTTTTAAATATTTATTTATCTATTGTCCTCAGTCCTCGCGCCTCCCCTATCACTCGCTCGTGCCTCACAGGGGAGGCGCACCTCACAGTTACACCCTTGCTGTAGACAAAGTCATACAGGCTGTGGGGCAGTGTGGCCCTGAGGTGGGGCTGGGCATGGCGTCCCCGCAGCCGCAGGTGAATCCTGCACAGGTGCTGCAGGTGCAGCGGCTGCATGCTGAGCTGCAGCAGGGTGCGTGTCTGGTGCTGGTGGGTGGGGAGCAGCAGGCCCTGGGGCAGCAGCCCTGCAGAGTTGCGCAGTGTGAGAGGGCAGGTCAGGCTCAGCAGCTCCTGCAGCAGGGCCGTCCGCTGCAGGTTGGCCTCACGGTCCAGGAACAGGAACAGGCAGTTTTCCCCCAGCCCGGTCTGCACGTTGACGTCGGCCCCGTAGCTCAGCAGAACGTCCACCACCTCTGCCTGTCCGGCAGCGCAGGCCTCGTGCAGGGCCGTCCGGCCCGCCCTGTTTTGCGTGTCTGGCAGGGCTCCATGGTCCAGCAGTGCTTTGATGCAGCTCAGGTCCACAGCCCGGCCTCCGTTGCCCGTTATAATGGCTATCACAGCCATGTGAAGCACAGTGGAGCCGGACCGGGTCATGGCTGCGTTTGGGTCCGCTCCATGCTGGAGGAGGCTGACGGTAATGGCGTGGTTCAGCGTACTCACTGCCATGTGCAGGGGCATCAGGCCGTGCCGGTCGGCAGTGTTCACATTGGCGCCATGGCTGGCTAGGATGGGCACGGCGGGCAGAGCTCCATACCGCACGGCCAGGTGCAGCGCAGTTTCCCTGCTCTCGCTGTCCAGCCCGGCATTAAGGTCCAGCCCAGATCCACAGAGCAGCCTCAGACAGGCCGCAGCCTGCTGCTGGCGCTCTGCCACAGAGCAGGCAAACCTACTGCTCACCTCCGGCCCGGGGACACCGCCTTTGGGCCACTGAGCCAGCAGCACGTGCACAGCATTCACACCACGCTGGTGCCTGTGGAGAGATTCAGTACTGTCACACTTCAGTGCGATTGGTTTATTGTGTTATATGATATGGCAATACCTTCTAACACAATGCTATATATGCTCATTGGACGATCCAGGTGAATAGGCTTTAAAGGTGAGTATCACAGGTGAATAGGTGTTGTGGGTGAGTTGGTATTATAAGTGAGTAGGTGTTAGTGGTTACCTTTTATCTGGCTCAGCACCTGGGCGCAGGAGGCTCCTGGGGCTCCGCTCCTTGGTGGGAATGGCAGTGAGGTGAAGGTGGGGGATGGCCGACGGCTGGTCCGGTAGGAAAGCCTAGCTGAGAGAGGTGGAGAACATGCCAAACACTCCTGGAGTCTAACAGTAACACATGCTCATGTTCTTCAGCTCAAAATTTGCACTGTAATACACTGCCTTTTGCAGAGATTCATTTTCAGGGAAGAAAAATTCATGGTCTTCAAAAGGGTGCTCAGTCAGGTTGGGTGAATCCGTTAGGTTGTGTTCTTCAAATACGGGAAGTAACTTTTAGCATTAAACTGTGTTTAGTCTAAGTTATGTGGTAGCAGCTCTGAGATCAGCTGTGATCTTATATTAAAATCACCCCCCGGATAACCTGTGTGTTATCACTCCCACCAAATCAAGATTAATAGTATGTTAATGAAATAATTATACATATATAGTGTTTAAACTAAACTTTTAATATGATGTCACATTTGTTCATGACACATGCCTTAGCATGTCCTTGATTGCCTGAGGAGTCTCTTTACTGATGGGGAGAGAGCAGTACATCAGCAGAAGCTGGTAATGAGGTCGGACTGGTCAGTTTTCAGTCAGAAATTCAGTCATTCCAAGTTACTATTTGCAACAAAACACAGTATGTTGTAGAACATGTTAAATGTAATGCAACGCTTGTGAAATCGAGGCTTGCAAGTTGGTACACCACAAAGAACATCTGAAAGGAGCTCATCAAGCAATGAAGAAATCCTAAGAATGTCACCACCTTTCTATTTTGCTGCTGTTCAAATTCAGTATGTTTTAACAGTGAAAACGTTGCCACAGAAGTTTGAAATGATAAATGAAGAGTATCACAACAAAAGCATACAGCTAAATGATTACACTATTTTCTACCTTTGAATGAGCTTTCCCAAGGAGTCCAGCTGGGTAGTGGATTGGAGAATCAGCTGAGCGACTTCTCAGAATATCCCCAATCACTGGTGCATGTCCTGCCAAAATTTCATCGTGCAGCGAAACATCCCTGCTGGGCTGAGTGGGTTCACTGTTAGAATCCACTGAATAGCTGAGTTCAGAGTCCAGTGTAGACTCCACTTCAGAGTCCAGTGTAGACTCCACTTCAGACTTCACTTTATGGTCCACTCCAGCCTCCCTGTCCGTGGGTGTCCAGCTCCGTGGGGCGTTCATGTTTATGTTATCAGCTGATGCGTGAAAATGTCCCGTTTTGGAGGCTTATCTTATCTGGCCTTTGCCAGCCGTCAGCTCTCTGACTTGTGAAATGTCTGTGCGTCGTACCACAAGCAGCCGCACGCCCTTTATCTTCACCCTGCAGTTATACTTCCTGTTTTTCCAGTGAGATGGCAGTAAGTAGTAGAGTTCTTCTGTGGTTTGTCAAACAACCAACATGTATGCAAATGCAGAGAAAATCTTTCTGTTTAAATTTCAGTAACACATCCCAGCTCTTCCTGATAAGACATGGTTTTAGTTTTCTGAGTTTTTTGTGTGACTTTATATTTTGGGTCATTCTTCTGGAATAGTATGTGCAGCCAAATTACTGAAAAGCAGATTGACAGATGAAAAATCATACTATACATAAGGCCATATAACTTGTGTTCCCAACCCTGTTCTTTTTAGCCGGCATATTCTCAACCACTCAAAAAAATGTTTGTGTGGACAGAATGCTAAATAATATGTGCTTGTATAAGTGTTGAGTAAAATATGTATTATCAGCACAGTGCCCTAGCTTTCTTTCAACCTTCTGGTTCTGTTCTGTTCTGTTCTGTGAAGCTTCATTGTTTCTTAATATGAATATTTTGAACAGACGTTATAATATTCTGGACCATCACTAATTGTTTTATACAAGATTAGGAAAATCACAACTCTAGGGCTCTGGTGCTCCACCAAAAGCATGAAATTGTTCAATAACTACAATTGTTTAATTACATTGCATTAACAACTATTAAAATATTGGCAGAAACACAAGTAAAAACATGACAACATTAAAATTGAAGTAAATATTCACAGCTGATGTTTATATTGTTGATGTAAAATTATTAAATATAATTCAAACATTATATATACTGTCAATGGGTCTTGTTGTGTTACTCAACACATTCTGTTTTCTTTCAGCCAAGAAATATTTTCCTGCATGGACCGGACTGCCGTGTGCGGATCGGCGACTTTGGCCTGGCCTGCAGAGACATAATTGTGGATGAGCGTATGCACCTGTCCCCCAGCTCACAGGCCGGAGGTATGCATCATCCCCCAGCTCACAGGCTGGAGGTATGCATCGTCCCCCAGCTCACAGGCTGGAGGTATGCACCTGTCCCCCAGCTCACAGGCTGGAGGTATGCATCATCCCCCAGCTCACAGGCCGGAGGTATGCATCGTCCCCCAGCTCACAGGCTGGAGGTATGCACCTGTCCCCCAGCTCACAGGCCAGAGGTATGCATCGTCCCCCAGCTCACAGGCCGGAGGTATGCATCATCCCCCAGCTCACAGGCCGGAGGTATGCATCGTCCCCCAGCTCACAGGCTGGAGGTATGCACCTGTCCCCCAGCTCACAGGCCAGAGGTATGCATCGTCCCCCAGCTCACAGGCTGGAGGTATGCATCGTCCCCCAGCTCACAGGCTGGAGGTATGCACCTGTCCCCCAGCTCACAGGCTGGAGGTATGCATCGTCCCCCAGCTCACAGGCTGGAGGTATGCACCTGTCCCCCAGCTCACAGGCTGGAGGTGAGGCCACAGACAGGGCTGCCACGGCCCTGTTCCGCTGCAGTCTGACGCTGCATGCGGACTGCACCACGGCCCTGTTCCGCTGCAGTCTGACGCTGCATGCAGACTGCGCCACGGCCCTGTTCCACTGCAGTCTGATGCTGCATGCAGACTGCGCCACAGCCCTGTGTACGGCAGTCTGACGCTGCAAGAACAAGGGTTTCACCAGTCAGCTGTTGGATTTATCTCACCAAACTTTTAGATATTGGAAATGGCAGAAAATTTGCAGTTAACAGACTACCTGTATGGTAAGCCTATAAAGCTTCCTTATTAGGCCCTGTTCCTTTTCTGATCGTGAGTAACTGGCAGGACTAGTGTAATGGTATTGTCATGGTGTCATAAAGTGCTTTCTTTATGTGTGTATCAAGTAACGTAAAACCTATAATAGCATATAAGAGGACAAAGGGGTAAAAGCAAAGAAATAAATAAAAAGGTAATGCATTCTTGACACAGCATGCTTTTGTAAAAGAGGTGTTTTATTTATTTCTTTATTTATTTGCCTTTATTTAACCAGGAAGTCTCATTGAGATTCGGAATCTCTTTTTTTTTTTTTGCAGATTCCTCGCACACCACTGGGGTAGGAACGTTTGTGTATGCGGCCCCTGAACAGCTGCAAGGCTCACATTATGACTCAAAGGTATTTATAGCATTGGGGCGGAGTTTCACTGGGGGCGGGGGGTTTTAGGAGCCTTTCAGGCTGGGTTCAGGTGTGCTGTGGGGTGAGATGCTGGGCTCAGGTGTGCTGTGGGGTGAGATGCTGGGCTCAGGTGTGTTGTGGGGTGAGATGCTGGGCTCAGGTGTGTTGTGGGGTGAGATGCTGGGCTCAGGTGTGCTGTGGGGTGAGATGCTGGGCTCAGGTGGGTTGTGGGGTGAGATGCTGGGCTCAGGTGTGTTGTGGAGTGAGATGCTGGGCTCAGGTGTGCTGTGGAGTGAGATGCTGGGCTCAGGTGTGTTGTGGAGTGAGATGCTGGGCTCAGGTGTGTTGTGGAGTGAGATGCTAGGCTCAGGTGGGTTGTGGAGAGATGCTGGGCTCAGGTGGGTTGTGGAGAGATGCTGGGCTCAGGTGTGTTGTGGAGTGAGATGCTGGGCTCAGGTGTGTTGTGGAGTGAGATGCTGGGCTCAGGTGTGCTGTGGAGTGAGATGCTGGGCTCAGGTGTGTTGTGGAGTGAGATGTTGAGCTCAGGTGTGCTGTGGGGTGAGATGTTGAGCTCAGGTGTTGTTTGCTGCTCTCCACAGTCAGACATGTACAGTGTTGGAGTGGTGGCTCTGGAGCTCTTCCAGCCCTTCGGAACAGAGATGGAGCGTGTGCAGAGGCTCGGGGAGCTGAGGGAGGGGAAGGTTCCAGAGGTCTTGTCCAAGCGTTGGCCTGTCCTGGCCAAGCACATCCACCTGCTGACCAGCACAGACCCCTCCTTGCGACCGACCGCTGACCAGCTGCTGCAGAGTGAACTCTTCAACAACTCAGACAGAGTACCAGACCTATTACTGAACAACCGCTTTCACCACTGCACACATAGCTAATACACAGTGTATTTACCTTTAGTTTCTAATTCTGTTATGCCAAACACGTGTCCCTTTGAGTTGACTGTCTGCATTTGTTTATAATTAACAAAGGTTAGTCTGTTCACTGGCAAAATTTAGCTGTCCAAGAGAAAATGTTTCAACCTGTTTAATTTATTTAGCACCTTCAGTTGAATTTTTCAGTCAAGCCAATTGGATCATATCTTCTGTGGTCTCTCTCCCCTTGTAGGTTATCCTGGGGTTGCAGCGGAAAGTGGAGGAGCAGGAAGAAGAAATTGTGCAACTTAAGAGACGGATCAGTGAACTGCAGAGCTCAAAAAATGCAGTGTAACTGACGGACCTAACTGGACTACACAACAGATGAAGTTGCTTATGGAATGTTCACTATGTTAATTTATTGCAAATTTGTATGAGAATCCTCTTCTCTCTATTGTGCTATTTCATAAACTGTAAAATAACAGTGCCACTGTGTGATGTCTTTAGAGTAACGAGTTTATTCTTTACAATCGTTCAATTGAACCACCAGCGTGTGTAGGACATCCTGCATTGTAGGAAGAATTCGGTCATTGGATTATCTGTTGACAGAATCCTCAGAACAGTGTCTGCTGTTAAGTGGAGGATGTCAACAGTCAGAACATTCAGGAGCTCACTGAAAGGGCTCTTCTGGGGCAACAGAATGCCGGAGGATTCGTTTCTGTGTCACAAGCGCAGCCATGTTTTTCCGATGGTTATCGTGTCACAAGCGCAGCCATGTTTTTCCGATGGTTACCGTGTCACAAGCGCAGCCATGTTTTTCTGTTGTTAATATTGTCATGTGAGTGAAAACTTTTATTCTTGAAGATATCGGCTGGGATTCAATCAATATTTGCCCGTAACTTTTGCTGACAAATTAAAGTATTAATGTTTATCTTCACCAATGGTTTGGTGAATCCAGCAATCATGAGAATTCTCCCAAAACTTGAAGAGAAAAAGTGTAATACTCATATGAAATGAAATGAATAAATTAAGGAGAAATGTTGATTGAATCTAAGCCTGTGTATTTTGGTTTTCCTTTGAACGCATCGGATGGGGCAGCTCACAGGCCAGGGCATGATTACTGCAGGATGTCTAAATCTAGCAGGGTTGTAAACCCAGGCTTTATTGTCGTCATGAATTTCTACATTTATAAAAGCACATGAAGAAGTGATCTATGGTGTGTGTATGTGGAATGTTGTAGAATTAGGCAATGTGAGTGCAGACTGTTGACAGTTTTTTAATTTATTGTATGTTCTTCTGAATCCATGTGGTTGTGTGATAATGTGCAGTACCTTTAACTGTGCAAAGATTCATACTAGTTTTCTAGTGAGATATGTCTGAATTTTCTTCAGACCATATGATGGAGTGGTAAGAAAAACATTTCACATTGATTCACTTCTATTAGATAATGATTGGAAATAACCTCCAGAAACTGACAGCAGTTCAGATAAAAAGAGATTTTGGGTGAATAAATATGTAATAATGTAAAATTAAAATGTTAATATATTTTTACACAGCCATTTAAACATCCCCTGAAAATAAAATTCATAGTACTAATTATATATGGGTTAATGTCGACATACAGTGCCACAGCTCAAAGACATGACAACGTTAGCAATAGTATGACAATACTGTCTTTGATTCATCACCATTTATTCAGGCATTATATTCATTTACAGCTCTCCTTCTAAAATATCCTCAGATGTAAGCAGTTCATGTATAATCCCAAACTGTATTGACACAGTAGATGGGGAAAGAACGTATATTACCTGATTAAACAATACAAAAAAACAAAACATTTATAGCTACTATCGTGTAGCAGTGAGCAGTAGCTCCCTCTAGCTCATTTTAAAACTTTTAAATTCTATGTTCTAAAGTTATGTTACTGACATATACATTATGTTAATAGGTTTCAAAACAGTTTTTTTTATGAAGCATATTTTAAGTTAGACATCACAGAAAAGAGATAAACGGTGATTACAATGGCCTCAGTGAATTAAGCCAATGCTCAAACATGATGTGCCGTCTCTTGACTGTGAATATCCTTTGCCATGAAGTTGAACATGCTGGTTGGTAAATCGTTCCATTTTCATCTTCAATACTGACGACCTTTAAATATTAGGTAGTCAAATATGTTACGACTGCAGAGTAATATATTCAAGAAAAAATTCCGTCTACACATCAGTGTACACTCCTGTGCCATTACCCCATTGTCAACTAGAAAACGTACTACTCACAGTTCCTTACAAAGGCCGACCTTTTTTTTCGTCGCCTACTTATGATGTCACGACCACATTGCCTAACCACTTCTATTTTATTCAGTTGCCTAAAATTGCCGCTTGCATTTTTATTCGCTTTTATTGTTGTGTGTCATATTTTCACTGCTCAGTCCAAGAGTAGGAATTGTGAAAAGAAAAAAACAACATTGTATGTTTTTAAATGGAAAAAGGTAACATGTGAAAATAAAATGTGTATAGTACCCTGCTTATTGCGTATTCATCTTGTATAATTCGTCGATCGTTTAAAAAGGCGTACATTCACACATTACATTACAGTCAGTTAGATGTCACACAAGAGAGAAAGGTATTCAGTGACAGGATATATTTATTCAGGCTCGGATCCAGATATGATCGCCAGAGTTTCTAACATGATATTGTAGGAAAGCAATCAATGCATTGTGGAGTACCAAATATGCAGTAACTCCAATATTTCTGGCAAAATGTAGTTTGAATGGAAAACCTAATTATTTGTCTTTTCTAATATTAAGGTGTATGCAAGATGTTGCATTGTCTGCATTGTTGGGTAACATTATCCATTGGCTTGTTCTGGAATTAATGTATGCGAAATCATTCTCGGTATGTTTATTGCTGGTTGTTTTCAACTCGATACCTGTTTCTTGCTGTTAATTATTTCTGTCCGATATTTTGCCAGGCCAGCAGGTCCAGTGACTGATAGTCCTACAACAATGAACTTAACTGCGCATGGACTCGCTATCCACTAGCTCCCCCAGATGTTCACTTTGCAAACAGGCTGAAATCAAACTTGGTTCAAGGCGAACTTGCACGCGATTACCCGGATGTACCGTGAGGAATGTACGTCATTGTTCACCGCCGGACGCCCGCTGGATAAGGGGATGGACAGAAACAGCTACAATAACCGATAGATTTACAAAATAACAGGTAAGGGCCTTGTTTAAAATAATGGCTTCCAAGTTATTAATTTGTATTCTAGAGGCCTATAATAATGTAGTGTGGATGACTCTTGCTACCTATGCCTTTTTGTTCTACATAAAAGCATTGTGTAGTTAGCTGCCTAGCTTGCTACCACACCGGCTCCTCATATCGCAGTTAATGTGGTGTCGGGGACGAATGTGCGCGACCACCGGTGAATTTAAATTCTACAGTCCCTCTTGTTCGAAACATAACGAAAGCTGAAAGCCAGGTCGAGAACATGTTTTGGGTTCCGATATACCTATATCTGCGGATAAATGGATATCTACTAAGAGCATAAATGGTAGCTGTTTCTTCAGGTAGCAAACTCGCTAGCTGGTCTGGATGTTCCCACTTCTGTTTGTCGAGTACACCGGCTTGTGTATACTACTACATGGGTAACTGGATAACTAGCTCTCAGGGTAACTGTCCAGCCATTTCATCACACGATGTTGCCACATTGCTATTTTAAAACATTGTTGAATATCTAGCTGCCTAGTAGCACGCATCTCTGACAGATTTATTGTATCGTTTTCCCGTTACCATGGCGTTTAGCTGAGTTATGGCACGCTTTTTGTTCCAATCCTCCGCATGTGTTTACAATACAAAATTAGATTATTTTTGGCATGCAGTTACACAAGTTTCTGAATGCTTCTTATCCCTGAGAACGTATGGTTGTTTTTTAAGCTAGAGGCCTACCAGTAGTAGATAGTTAGCTAGTTGGCTAACACAGTTTAGGAGGAGGGGGCGGTTTTGGTAGGTAGTTGAAGCTCCTAGAGGAAGTGAAATAGCTTCTTATTTGAGTTTACAACGCGCATGATTTGTAGATAGTTATTGTTCAGCGTTTACACTGTATCTTATGTGTAATAATTAGGGCTAAATTTAGACATTGGTATTCCCTAGGTATTGTTCTCGTTTATTTACATTGAAGACGGGTTTCGCTTTTAGTTTTTAACGTTTACGGCTGTCGCTTTCCGCGTCGCTCAGAGCGCACACTCATCTAATTCGACTAGATGTGTCACATGAGGGCTGTTGCCCAATTAGGGTAGAGTCCGCTTGGCAGTTGAGGTGAAAAACAACGCAACTTATATCGTGTCATGTGTTAATTGTAAAGATTTATGATACTATCTAGGTAGAAAGCCAACTAGTTAGGCATATAAATACGACAATAATATATACCTGATGATGTAAGTTATTGATCTGTTGTCGTATCTGTTACCATGTAACTGTTGGCATGAGAAAAATAATGGATACAAAATGTTGGGCCAAAACAAACTAGCTTGTGAGATATATATTTTTGTGGTAACAAATAGTGCTTCTCTCTTTACATCACAAACTGCAGTTTCTCCTAGCATTGTCCCTTTGGAAAAACCAGATCACAAGTTCAGCAGATTTTTTTTTAGCAGTTTAATCACTTGCGCTTGAATGTGAATATGAATTGTGTACATGGGGATTGTCTATATATGTTTGTTGTTTATTTTGTTGGATAATGTTTTTGCAGCAATGAACAATGACCATAGTTGACAAACCATCAGAGAAGTCTGACCCAGAGTCAGATCGGCCAAAGTGCTCTGGTTCATTGACTCCGTTCACCTCAGGAGATATGGATGGCAGCTCCAGCAGCTGGGGCGTGGGGTCCTCTCCCTCTGACACCCCCAAAACCAAAAGTCCCTACGTGGGCCCCACCCCGGGGGCTGCTCTGTACAGCAGCAGCACAGCTGTCACAGGAGAGAGGCCAAAGGAGCAGAGTAAGTGGCCCTCAGTCTCCACTCACTGAGAGGCTGTCTGTGACGACTTCATACTTCTTACTGCACTGCATGATCAGCTGCAGGTTTTTCTCAGAGATTCACTGTAGTATGTTGCAGCTTGGCAGTGTTTTCAGGTTTGCAGTCCGGACAGTCAGAACATTTTCCAGAGTTTCTGCAAAGTAGTATAAGAGAATCTGCAGCATGTATCAGTCTTGAAAGTTACCTTCCTATGTGAATGACTGTTTGTTTACAGTTGCTTCAAAAGACCTAAATGATTGTTTGTGTTATGCAGTGGTGATGACCAGCGGAGATGGAATTGCTGTCCCCCAGAAAGTTCTTTTTCCGGCAGAGCGACTCAACCTTAAATGGAACCAAGTTCACCGTGTCGGAGCAGGACTCCAGAACCTTGGCAACACATGCTTCCTCAACTCCGCTCTTCAGTGTCTCACCTACACGCCTCCGCTGGCCAACTACCTGCTTTCCCGGGAGCATTCAAAAACATGTAGGTCCCGAGCCTGTGTGTTACTCTGTGCAGCTGCCAGAGCCGGAGTGTCAGGAGTCTGGGTTCTGTATGATGTGCTGAATGTGTGTTTGCCCTGATGCAGGTCCGGAGTCCGGGTTCTGTATGATGTGCTGAGTGTGTGTTTGCCCTGATGCAGGTCTGGAGTCTGGGTTCTGTATGATGTGCTGAGTGTGTGTTTGCCCTGATGCAGGTCCGGAGTCCGGGTTCTGTGTGATGTGCTGAGTGCGTGTTTGCCCTGATGCAGGTCCAGGATCCGGGTTCAGTATGATGTGCTGAGTGTGTGTTTGCCCTGATGCTGGTCCGGAGTCCGGGTTCTGTATGATGTGCTGAGTGTGTGTTTGCCCTGATGCAGGTCCGGAGTCCGGGTTCTGTATGATGTGCTGAGTGTGTGTTTGCCCGGATGCAGGTCTGGAGTCCGGGTTCTGTGTGATGTGCTGAGTGTGTGTTTGCCCTGATGCAGGTACGGAGCCCGGGTTCTGTATGATGTGCACCATGCAGAATCACATCACCCAGGTCTTCGCCAACTCTGGAAACGTCATCAAACCCATTGGTGTTCTGAATGAGCTGAAACGTGAGTTGCAGTATCAGGCTGTTTGCACTGCCATTACAAAGCAAATTATTCTTTCCAAGCATTTTCACTGGTAACATTCTTACTTGTGTGTGTGTTGCTCATATTTTGGATTATCTTGCAGGGATCGCAACACATTTTCGCTTTGGGAGCCAGGAGGATGCCCACGAGTTCCTCCGGTACACAGTGGATGCTATGCAAAAGGCCTGCCTGTCTGGGAACAAGTGAGTTTACCCAGCGAGTTTTACACCCCAAGGGCTTGGTGTGCTTTAACTGCATGTATCTTTCTATATGAAGTCTCTGCAATAATGTATTTGGTGCTAACAGTGTTTACATAAAAACTGTCCAGTGTTCTCTATGCTCTGCTTCTAAATGTAATTAATTCAGTGTTTCCGTGGTCCTTGGAATATTTTCACCGTAGACGTGATTTGTGTGTAGACAAAATATTTGATATCAAAATAATGTGCTTTAAATGCAGTTGCACTGCTTAAAAGTTCCTCTATAGATCGACATATTGCCATATCGACAATTCTAGGTTTTAAATATATCTGCCGTAGAATGTAATTGGCATACTCAAAAGCAACGTTTCTTTCAAACATGGAAAGCATGTTGCTTTGATTAGAGCAGAAATCACATTTCCCTTCATACTGGGCATCTGCTTGTTGGATTTATTTCATGATGTCAGTGAAACGGCAATGTGGCCCTGCACATCGGGAGCACAGCTGTGGCAAAGAACAAACCTTGTGGACATAAGGGCTAATTAGGGTTAGGGTTTATTATACTGGATAATTGTGCCACATCCCAGTTCATTCAATGTCCTCTCTATTTCCTCTTTGTCCTGTTTCATGGATAGAACACACATATAACATAGCATTGTCAGAGTGAGTTTACAAGTCAAACTAAATTATCAGCAAAAGAACATGCAGACAAGAGAGCCGCATGTAAACACACAGTATGAGCAGGTGAACAGAAAGTAGAAATTGGTGGAGTAAAGTGCAGATAATTTAAATGAATGGATAGAGAACAAAAGTAGCCTTCAAGATATTTCAATAAGAGTTAAATGTTGCAAAGCTTTTCCTGAATGAACATAATCTCATTTGTTTCACAGTTGTACAATAATTAATTTTGGCACAATGAACATGTCGCGGAAAGGTTTGCTGATCAGAAACACATTGGAGAGGGGAATCTGAGTCTTGGCAATAGGAAGCAGATTGTCCATAACATTCTCCTCATGTTAATTATTGTTATTTCCAAAAGAGATGTGTAGCATTTAAATGATAAATGCTCGGTTGTGTATTCATATTGTATGTGCTGTCTGGTCTGCTTTGTTCAGATTATATGTTTTCCATGTAATACTGATATTCAGGTTACCACCAGGTGCCTTTGGAGCAGGTTTTGTATTTATATGAGTGTCCTATGAAAAGAGTGTGATATTCTGGCATCTTTGTGTCTTTTTTGGTAGACTGGACAGACACACACAGGCAACAACATTAATCCATCAGGTCTTTGGCGGCTACCTGAGGTCCAGAGGTATGCTGTCTTTAACTCAGATTCATGCCTTTTTCTGCAAAGCAATTATGTAGCATCAAGTAACTAATGCAGTTAACACATTCGTAATGTTTCTGATTGAGCTGACTGATAGAGTTTGTTCTTAGTGGAAAGGTTGTATACCTTTTGAGCAGGTTAAGAGAGCAAAGATAATTTGAATGTGAAAGTTATTCAACATTTTATCATTTTCTTCTTTTGAGTTTTGGTACAGTGGCGTTGACAGCTTGGCACATAGATTTGGTGCTTCTTGTATCTAATAAATCAACAGTTTGCATCTAGATTTTTATTTTGAAATGAGAAAAAAATCTTTTTTCAATTTTTCTCTTTAAGTAAAATGTCTGAACTGTAAGGCTGTGTCTGACACCTACGACCCTTACCTGGATGTTGCCTTGGAGATCAAGGTAATTCACCTCTTCCACTCTGTTTGGCTCTGTTGTTTTATATAACTGAGCGCTTTTAAGAGTTTTATGCTGCATTCTGTCGCACGTGCTCTTATGCGCTGTGACTGGCATATGAAAGTGCAGTACATCATCATATTCAAAGAATTTTTAATGCAAGTTTTCAAAAGCATACTTTTTGTTTGTCTTTATGTAAATTGTGTTATATCAATTGCATTTGTATTTACTATATAGTAAAGAACTTGAACTGGTTGTCTTGCTCACTTTTAGACTGCACAGAACATCACCAAAGCTCTTGAACAGTTTGTTAAACCTGAACAACTGGATGGAGAGAATGCGTACAAGTGTACCAAGTAAGAAACACTTCTGTTTTTTCTCGGTGGCTTTTACAGGGTAGGAAGCTAACTGATATTCAAGCAACCAAAACAGTCTAAAAAATGAGTGGGAAATTTATAGAAATAATGTAATGTAAAACAGCCTGGTGTTTTATTGGTTTGTTGATTTACACTGGTGTACATAAATATAGACATGTTTCTTATTAATCTGTAGTTATATTGTTGTCCACTGCCTCTACAACTGTTCTTTAACCATTTTAAGTATTTACTTGTGAATTTTTATGTTTGTGGAAAATTCATGAAATGCAGGAAAAACTCCATATGAACATACATTATTAGTTTATCATGCTATTTCATCTCACACATGGAGTAATATTGATTTCTTAATTTCTCTCTAGGTGCAGGAAGATGGTTCCAGCCTCAAAAAGGTTTACCATCCACCGAACCTCAAATGTACTCACTCTTTCTCTGAACCGTTTCGCAAACTACAATGGAGCAAAGATTGCAAAGGTGGGGCTCTGGCATTTTCAGCGCCTCCTGATCTATAGATTATAAATGACCTCTGACCTGAGCAAGTAATTCATAATTTAAAATGTGAAGTTGCAATCAGTTACTTACCATTAACTTCACAATATACCTTGAAAGATCCAGTGGCCATAACTAGTCCTGCTCTCTCAGAATGCAGAGTATGAAGGCCTAGGGCTGTGGCAGTTAAGGACAGCGATATTTGAATCATAACTCACATAATCATTTATGTTTTTCCTTTTGCTCCATCAGATAGTTGTCTTTCAAGACATATGCTGAATTTCAGGAATTTTCAACAGCACATTGTAATGCCCCATAATTCTAGTGGCTGTTAGGAGGGAAATAACATTACTTGCTGTGCTAGCATCATGTTCTGGACTATAAAGGGGAAGCAACCACTGAAAGTAGTTACTGGCTCTCTTTGGTTAAAATCATCTCCATAACAAGATTGAGCTTGCTTTATGCTTGTTGTGTGCTTGTTGTCTTGCTTTCAGGGCTTAATGTGCTGGTTCACAGTTTCTTAGCAGAATAACAGAGGTATTCTGTCCTTTGGGCAGCTGGTGGTGCCTCTCACCCAGAGACATGTGTACAGAGCAGCTGTCTGTCTGGAGCGAGCACCGCGACTGCATTCTGCTACGCCCGCTCACCCGGGCTCAGTGGCAGCTGAATGCTGCGCTAAACCAACCCCGTAAAAGTTGGGGGTGGGGGGGAGTGTTTACTCTTTAGGTTCAACTCTTTAACCAGATATGGAGAAGCAGCTAGTTGGTGATGTGCATGAAAAAGCAGAATTGACCACAATAAAGGTTATTTGCTTATAGTCATATGAGCATTCTATATCCTTCTATATCCTATTCTATATCCCTATAACTAGCTATATTTTGCATAATAGTCAGGCTAATTCACCATTACAGTACAATGACTGAGCTTGCTAGTTAGTTAGCCGCTTGTTGACCTGTTGCATGCTATCTGATCACTTGGTGCACAGGTGACATAGCAGTGACTAGCCAGCTCCGGTATGACCTTGCCGTGAAGGAGCATTTGGCATTATGCCTCTTTCAGTTATATCTGGAGTGTATTTTTTCAAGTTCAACCTTCAGGTTAATTTAGTCCTACAGGGTTTATTTTGTTATTTTCTTATTTACTCAGAGCAGTGGGAGTTTGTGAGAGGATGCAGGTTTGTGCTCGGAGCAGTAGAGGGTGTCTGTGCTGAGGGTTTCCCGCTGTGCTGTTCTGCAGGATGTGCGCTATCCGGAGTACCTGGACATGCGTCCCTTCATGTCCCAGCCTCACGGGGAGCCCCTGGTCTACCTCCTGTATGCTGTGCTGGTCCACTCTGGGTTCAGCTGCCATGCTGGGCACTACTACTGCTTCATAAAGGTAAACCCAGCCTGTCACACCACTATCACTGCTTCATAAAGGTAAACCCAGCCTGTCACACCACTATCGCTGCTTCATAAAGGTAAACCCAGCCTGTCACACCACTATCACTGCTTCATAAAGGTAAACCCAGCCTGTCACACCACTATCACTGCTTCATAAAGGTAAACCCAGCCTGTCACGCCACTATCACTGCTTCATAAAGGTAAACCCAGCCTGTCACACCACTATCACTGCTTCATAAAGGTAAACCCAGCCTGTCACACCACTATCGCTGCTTCATAAAGGTAAACCCAGCCTGTCACGCCACTATCGCTGCTTCATAAAGGTAAACCCAGCCTGTCACACCACTATCACTGCTTCATAAAGGTAAACCCAGCCTGTCACGCCACTATCGCTGCTTCATAAAGGTAAACCCAGCCTGTCACACCACTATCACTGCTTCATAAAGGTAAACCCAGCCTGTCACACCACTATCACTGCTTCATAAAGGTAAACCCAGCCTGTCACACCACTATCACTGCTTCATAAAGGTAAACCCAGCCTGTCACACCACTATCACTGCTTCATAAAGGTAAACCCAGCCTGTCACACCACTATCACTGCTTCATAAAGGTAAACCCAGCCTGTCACACCACTATCACTGCTTCATAAAGGTAAACCCAGCCTGTCACACCACTATCACTGCTTCATAAAGGTAAATCCAGCCTGTCACACCACTATCACTGCTTCATAAAGGTAAACCCAGCCTGTCACACCACTATCACTGCTTCATAAAGGTAAATCCAGCCTGTCACACCGTTGCTGCTGCTTCATAAAGGTAAACGCAGCCTGTCACACCACTATCACTGCTTCATAAAGGTAAACGCAGCCTGTCACACCGTTGCTGCTGCATCATAAAGGTAAACCCAGCCTGTCACACCACTATCACTGCTTCATAAAGGTAAACCCAGCCTGTCACACCACTATCACTGCTTCATAAAGGTAAACGCAGCCTGTCACACCGTTGCTGCTGCATCATAAAGGTAAACGCAGCCTGTCACACTCAGCATTCCAATCCTGTTATTAAAGTTGGACTGAAATTCAATCATGATTTGATTTTGAAAATATGCAGAACCATTTTAATGGTGTTACCATTCTTGTTTAAATTACTATTTGGTGACTAGCTGATTATTAATACTAAAATGCTTAATAAAATAATTTTTAAAAAGTTTTAATCTGTATATAAGCAGGGTTTGCAGGATGGTAGCGCGTGTTTGTGTATGGCAGTAAGCTCCCTCACCTTGTCTCCCAGGCCAGCAATGGACAGTGGTACGAGATGAACGACGCGTCGGTCTCCATCAGCGATGTCAGATCTGTGCTCAACCAGCAAGCTTACGTTCTGTTTTACATCAGGTGGGCCGCGCTCCTCTGTGCGCAGCGGGCTTTCTGCAGGCTCTGAGTTTCGCTCAACCTTGTTTGGGTATACCCAATGATAATTTACCCAACATATCTGATTTTGCCAGAAACAGTTTATCAAGGTATTGATAATGAGTATTCCACTTTCATTGAAGAACTTTTAATCAGCATGCTTTAGCTGTTTGCTTAGTTCTGTCAGAGAGAGGTTAAATTTTGTGTTGAAATATGTACTGAAGTATGGGACTCAAACTCAAGTAGTAGTCTGTGATGCAGACTGGGGGTTGGGAGGTTCTGTGGGTCCTGGGTTAAGGGCTGCTGTGGTACTGTGGTAGGGGGCAGTGCAGACCTGCTGACAGACCCCCCCCCCCCCCCCCCCCCCCCCCCCCGTTTTGGGCTGACAGGTCCCCAGATCTGAAGAACGGTTGGGACTACAGCCCTGCCCCCCGCACACCCGGCCAGTCCTCCCCCCGGCCCATCCTGAGCCCGCGGCCTGCCGCGCCACGCCCCGCCGCACCGCGCCATGCTACCACCGGCTTCATCGGGCCGCAGCTGCCAGCGCACATGAGCAAGGTACGGTGTATGCAAACATGCTGAGGGCCAACAGGCAAACAAAACGGACCGTGGTGAAAGGGAGGGGAAATGGCAGGAGAGGCATCTGGCTTGGCTTTCTCATTCCTTTTAGGAAATTGTCCAACAGCAGCTTAAATAACTTCCAAAAATGATACAGGGTTTAAGACAAACGTAACAGCAAGCAACGAGTTGTACAATGTTTGAAGATCAGAAATGTAGAATTAACAAACATTGCTCCAAAAGAGTTCTTACACACAAATCCAAACAGGCTTACCATTGAGCCTTTCAAGAATAATATGACAAATACTTGGGAAACAAACAGGAGTCGTATGGCTGCGGGTCTGAGGGTTATTGCTGCTTAAGGCTGAGTGTATGGGGTTTTGTGCGTGGGGGCAGCTTGGCTGGTGCGGCGGTGAACACTGTGTGTCTGTCCTACAGAAACCTCCTCACATCAATGGCAACGGCTCCTTGAAGGAGCTGTCCAGTGGCTCCAGCCTGCCCCAGATAACCAGCCGTCCCACTGGGATCCCGGAGCCAGCCAAGAGGCAGAAGCTGTCCTTCCCCATTGGGCAGGGCAAGGCCAGGCCCGTTCAGGCCCAGCCGGCCCTGCAGAGTGGCCCCAGCTGCTCCCAGCCCTCCACCTCACACCTGCAGCCCTCATCCTCAGCCTCGTCCTCATCTTCCTCCTCCTCTTCCTCAAAGTCTACCTCAGAAACCCGGGCAGCCACCGTGTCCCGCCCCGATGCCCTCCCCGCCCCCCGCCCACCCCGTGTCAACGGCACGCCCCCAAACCGCTGCGCCACCTTCCTGGTGCCCTACGGGCAGGAGTCCTCTGAGGAGTCTGACCAGGAGGGCAGCGCCCTGGAGAACGGTCTGACCAAGCCCCGCCTCCCTGCCACTGTAAACGGGAAGAATGGGGGGAGCGTCACCTCCTACAGCCCCACCCCCCGACCTCAGCCGCTCCCCAGAGCCAACGGCTCCTC
The DNA here is from genome assembly GCA_019788955.1 of Albula glossodonta. NCBI lineage: Eukaryota > Metazoa > Chordata > Actinopteri > Albuliformes > Albulidae > Albula > Albula glossodonta. Next base: position 277,538 of record JAFBMS010000185.1, read on the forward strand.
TGCTCCAGAGACGTGTGTGCAAGAGGGCCGGCCGGGCCCCGTCCGCTGCACCCCCAAACCCAGCCAGAATGGGCTGCATGCGCCCAACGGCCTCAAACACACAGAGCAGGTATACTCTGTTAATGCATGTGTTACTACATCACCTGGAACAGTTGTGTTCATGTTTATGTGCTGATGGTGTTTGTGATGGTCAGAGAGCAGAAGGGGGGTGCTGAGATTCACAGTGTTTGTAGATGTACCTCCTTGTTATGTGTTCCTGTCACTCTAACGCGCCTCTGCTGGTTGTGTAGGCTTCCCCCGATGTTTTTGGCTCGGGTAGCGCTCAGACTGCAGCGAGCAGCGCAGCCAGTGCTGCCATGGAAACCCTGCTCAGGACACACCCGTCTGCGGTCACCAGGCCCAGGTGAGCACGCTCCATGACCTGCGACCAAAAGAGGGGAAATGAACTAGCGTAGAACTCAAAGCATGCATCATGCATTATAACAGACATGCCATCAGTGAGTCAGTGTTAAACAGGGCCTACAAGCACCTACTTATTGCATTGCTAATGAATAAACGCTTCCATCGTCCAACAAATTAAAACATGCAACATTTAAAATAATAAATAGGACACGTGACTTCATGCTTCTGTATGTTTTATACCATAGAATTTACATTAACTTGCAACTAGTGTACAACTGGCTGTAAGATCTAATCGGACCGTTTTCTGTTTTTTAGTAATGGGCAATATGTGTTTCACTGCAGAAAATCTTACATGATCGTGGTGCCCTCAGCCAGATTGCTCCAATAACAGAAATCTGTCCTGCTCGCTGTCATCTTGGCTCGGCAGGCTGCTTGTGCTGAGCTGTGTTTAACACAAGTGCTGCCTGTAGGACCAGCAGGTGCTGGATTGCTGTATAAGTGGTGTAGCTTCAATACAGCTGTTGCATAATGTTACCTAGCACAAGAATAACACTGCCCAACTGTGTGTGTCTAACACAGTTTCTGCTGTGACAGTTGTTCATCTCTGGCAAACATTCCCACTAAACCCCGCTGTTGTGTGGGTAATAGTGGTGTGCAGCGCCAGCCACGATCAGAGAAATTAAAATTCCCCACAGAAAGTCTGACCTGTGTGACTTCGAATGTAGTTCCTGGGCTGTTCAGCGGGGGACTATTTTAAGTTCAGCTTTTGGCAACACAAAGTAGCAGACTTCACATTATTCAGTGTGATTGACTGCAGTTTTGTTTTCTTATTTAGCAGCAAAGAGTTGTCCTCTGCTGCTCCCCACCCTCCCCTCCTAGGGGGCCCTCCTCTGGACCAGAGCTCCGCCAGCAACGACACCCTCCGGCATTCCCCAGCCCCTGACAGACCACCCTCTACCCAAGACTCAAGGGCTAAACCTCACCTGCACAGCCTCAATCCACATGCACCTCACGCAGCTGTGAGCTGCGAGCCTGGAGCCCAGAGCCTGCTGGAGGCCTCGGCCAGGCAGGAGAGCGCTGGCACAGAGACCCGGGCCCGGCCACCCTGCGCTCCTCACGGCGCAGCATCAGCTGAGAGCCTCCGCTCCAGCACCACGGCCAGTAGAGAGAACGTCCTGTACGGCCCTGAGCTGCCCCCCGAGAGACCCGACCCCCTCACCGCCGCCCCCCGCCTGAAGGAGCCTGAGGAGGACTCCAGAAGCACCTGGGAGAGCGATGGCAGGGTCCCAGGCCGTGACGGGCAGCCGGAGCTCAGAGAGGGGAAAAGCAGCACAGAGAAGCAGAGATATCCCTCCAGAGACAGTCTGCCCCTCTCCCCCGCTCGGGACCGGGGCCGGACGCCGAGCAGACACAGGCCCCACAGGGAGCGGGACCGCAGCCGGGACCGACCCGCTCACAAACGCCAAAGAGAACACCGCAGCCACAGGGACAGGTCGCACAGCCGGGACCGACGCCATCACCGGGACCGTGACACCGAGCGCCGCTGGGACCGGCACACCCACTGGCACCGGGACGACCGGCACCGATCCAGGGAGAGCCGAGACCGCAGGCACCACTACAGAGAGGAGCACCACAGCCGACGGCGATGGACAGAGGACGGCCGAGGGAGGGGGCGCCACTCTCAGGACGGCAGCCACAACAGGCACCATTCGCCCCCACCCTCGGCCAGCACCCCCCCGAACCGCGACCGTCACCGGGGCGACTCTGATAGGAGGCAGCACCTCTGGGACAGACAATCAGAGGAACACAGGGCCAGGAAACACAAAAAGTCCAAGAAGAAGAAGAAGACTAGAGACAAGGACCGGGAGTACTGGTGAGCTCTTCTCTGTTTATATGCCTGTGGGTTTCCTGTGGCTTGAAGCTCTTCCCTCTGTGACTGCCCAAAGCTATCTCAGGGGCCATGCCAGTGCAGTCTCTCTGAGGGAAAACACCAGAACATTACACTACACCTACAACATTGCTTTCTTTTATTGCTACGGTGGAAGTTTTGGTAGGTTCTCATTCAGATGGCATACTGTTATTCACTAAGTGTGGAAACACTGCCCCCTGTCTTCATGATGATGGTACTGCATTGCTTTACTCATGCTTTGCTGGGAATGGGAGGTAATGGTGACCCCACAGAGCCAGTTGCTGAGGTCCCCTGAAAATGGGCTGTGACGGATCTCTTTGCGTTAAACATGGGGCGATGTTTGTCCTGCCGTAGAAATATGAACGTCTCATTTTAGGGAAATGACCGGTATGTTTTACAATGTATCCCTGCATGCTGACTGACATCAGCTCCCAACTTATGCTGCACAGATCCGCTCCGCTGTCAGCTCTGTATGGATATGCTGTGCGTCTCTGATAACCAAGAGCCCGTGTTTATTTTAATGCAGCCGTTAGTTATTGTCCTTGTAAGTTTAAGGTCAAGCCAGTTTTACACCTGCATGAATCTGCAGCTCTGCTTTCCTGTTTTTTTTTTTTTTTTTTTTAACCTTTTTTCTCTTTTTTCATTCACATCATTTATCTGTTTAACACATTTGCACTATTTTTCTATCTGTAGCAAACTGGCACCACCCATTCACTTACAAAAAAAAATAAATAAATATATATATATATATATATTACATACGTGTGTTATTTTCCAGTAACTGCACAATATGTGTAAGTACACTTTCTTTATGTTCTGCTTTATTTATGTTTACACCATGTTTGCAGTTGATTTAGTAAAATACATTCTCAAACCTATTATCGTTGCATGTGCCTAAAAACCTACAGCATGGCTCAAAGAATCAAGGTTTGAACCGAGCGGAGAAAATGGAAAGCCAGGGCACCACTATCCCTGGATTGGATATAGATATTAGACAAATATTACAGCTTTTTCTCCTCAACCTTCTGTAGGGCCCAAGATCCATCTATCTCAGACAAGAGCTTGGACAACAGCTCATGGAAACACAAGAAGAAAAGAGGACACGACGAGATGGACCGTGAGAAATCCCCGCGAGAGAGTGAGGGTGACTGGGTGAGCCACAAGAGGCTCTGCCGAGAGCGGGAGGAGCCGCGGCACACGGAAAACGGCCTCTCTCACCGAGCCGCCCATCTCCACGACCACACAGGTAATAACCACCCTCATGCAGGTAATAGCCACCACCACGCACTGACATCAGAGATCTGCCTCTGTGCGTTTTGTTTACTGGATGTTTAATGGGTTTCTTTTGGCTTGATCCTCTCTGAATTCATTCTTACTGTAGCAATTCAGTAATGGCTCAGACCATGCATACAGTTTTCAGAAGTCCCACTGTTGCAGTAGACCATTTCAATCAACAGATGGCGACACGATGCCAGATTTCATTCAGGAGTACAGAATGTACAGGGCTGCATGTGCCCTGTTTTGTGTGTGGATAACAGGTCATGTCAGTCCAATAGGCTCGCTCTCTGGAGGGGGTGAGATAAGCCGGGGGAGGCTAACAGGGCAGGGTTACAATCATACAGCAGGCCGGGCAGCGCAGGGCTGCCATCATACAGCAGGCCGGGCAGCGCAGGGCTGCCATCATACAGCAGGCCGGGCAGCGCAGGGCTGCCATCATACAGCAGGCCGGGCAGCGCAGGGCTGTGATCATACAGCAGGCCGGGCAGCGCAGGGCTGTGATCATACAGCAGGCCGGGCAGCGCAGGGCTGTGATCATACAGCAGGCCGGGCAGCGCAGGGCTGTGATCATACAGCAGGCCGGGCAGCGCAGGGCTGCCATCATACAGCAGGCCGGGCAGCGCAGGGCTGCCATCATACAGCAGGCCGGGCAGCGCAGGGCTGCCATCATACAGCAGGCCGGGCAGCGCAGGGCTGCCATCATACAGCAGGCCGGGCAGCGCAGGGCTGCCATCATACAGCAGGCCGGGCAGCGCAGGGCTGCCATCATACAGCAGGCCGGGCAGCGCAGGGCTGCCATCATACAGCAGGCCGGGCAGCGCAGGGCTGCCATCATACAGCAGGCCGGGCAGCGCAGGGCTGCCATCATACAGCAGGCCGGCAGTGCAGGGCTGCCATCATACAGCAGGCCGGGCAGTGCAGGGCTGCGATCATACAGCAGGCCGGGCAGCGCAGGGCTGAGATCATACAGCAGGCCGGGCAGCGCAGGGCTGTGATCATACAGCAGGCCGGGCAGCGCAGGGCTGTGATCATACAGCAGGCCGGGCAGCGCAGGGCTGTGATCATACAGCAGGCCGGGCAGCGCAGGGCTGCGATCATACAGCAGGCCGGGCAGCGCAGGGCTGCCATCATACAGCAGGCCGGGCAGCGCAGGGCTGTGATCATACAGCAGGCTGACCTGTGTGAGCAGGATCTGCTCTCTGATGGTTCTGGCAGGTTGAGAATGCCTGTAATGAGATCAGCTGCTCTGTTGTGTATCTGCTGTGGATAAAACCACTCAGGGGACTGATGTAGCAAACTGTATATATATAATTTAATGGAGATATATCCAGTATATTTCTCCATTAAATTATTCAGACCCAGACATACATGACAGTATCAATGGACATAATATCAGACTGAATACCACTCCCCAGGAAATCTTGGGAACATATGAGATTGCATTTGAAGTCTATTCATGGAAATGTTAAGTTACGGAAATTGATAGCGCTGTGGAACACTTCTGAATTCGCACAACTGTTATGCAATGGCAACCACAGAAATACTGGCATGCATTGTAACAGCTATGACCAATTTGTCAAACATCTCCTCTGACACAGTGAAGAGTTCCTGTTTGGCAGGATATCTGTCAGGGCAATCTGCCCAGCATTTGTGTTCAGTCAGATGGCGTAGAGATTACTGTGGTGGATGCCGCCATGCTGCTGCTGGGGTGCATTGTGGGATAGTGTGGGTCCCAGACTCCAGGGGTTGAGTCATGAGGTGGGAAAGACATCAGCACAGCCAATCAGCAGGACGTCTGCATGTTTTACTGTGATTAAGAAGATTATCTTTCACAATCTTGAATGAAGCATCGCAAATCCAGCATACCCAATGTGTTTGTCCGTTATGGACCATTAGTGGATCACAGATCTTCAGCTCTAAAAAAAAAAAAAAAAAAACTCCAACAGAACTTAGGACAGTAATGTGGCACCAAGAATGTGCTCATTTTGAAGTAGTGAGAATTTTTGTGTCATTAGTTGTGAATGACTCACAGCATCTCAAAGTCTGCGTTAATACACCTTTACTCTAGGTAGTTTTAGTGATAGTTTCCCCTGATCCAGCCAATGCTGTATTTATGAGGCGGCTGTTTCTGTGGGAGTCTGTACAGAGTCATGGAGCACCATATTCAGCAGCCATGAAAAATACATATTTAATACAGTGAATTAGATATTAAGGTGAATAATGGTCCTGGGAGGTTTAAAGCCTGAAAAACATCCATAAGCTTTGAGGTGTGATTTGAGTAAGTTTATGTTTAGCACATAGCTGTCACTTCTGTAATGAATGGCTGTAAGCATTTGATTGGCAGCACACTGGCAAATTGATGTTATTGTGATGCGGGGGAATGCCTTTAATATGCCACTCAAACTTGACCTGTGAGGTTATAATTTTCTGTGGTGACTTTGCCATCTGAAGGGTGATCTCAGTCTGAAAAACACCTCCCTGCTTCTCCACAGATTGAAGATGGACATTAAAGGAGAGCGGCTTCGCCCCAGACCCAGGTGAGTGAGTGTGTGCGCCTGGACGAGGCGTGCCGTGCCACAGTGCCTCTGAGTCCATTCGGTCTTCAGCGAGCATTCCACCTGGCAGTGTGCTGCTCTTCACAGTTCTGTAGATCACTCTGTACTGTCTGCAAAAGTTTGCAGTAATTGCAGCAGTTGGGTGACATTCTTAATTTGGTTTTTGATTTTGAGCATATCACACATTTTCCATTTCCATAAATATTTAACTTTTGGCCTTCATGTTTTTCCTCTCTCTGTTAGCTCTGGTTTGGTGTAGAGGCCCTCCCTCACAGATGGGTATTTCCACAGCAAAGGAATGCGACGGTGGATACTGAAAGTGGTGCTTTATTCATCCAGAATATCTTCTCTTTTTACCACTGAAGAGCTTTTAAATTCTTTTATATGCTCAATTTTTTTAAAAACGTCACTCTTCGGTGGTGAAAAATAACACGTTGGAAATCTAAAATATAGAATTTAAATATTTAATGAAAGATAGTAATAAAAGAAGCCTGGAGCTCATCGTCCCACCTGCTGCTCAGCCAGACTCAGGACCTTCCCCTTCTTAACCAGACTCTGCCTCTGAGCGTCCGTGCCAGGGCAACTCATGAAAGTCAGCTTTTTCATAAAAAGAGCTAAACTGTAATTCTGTCATTCAACTGCAAGTTGTGATGTCACCGTATGGGCTGAACGTGGACTGAAAGGAGCACACCGAGTCGCTGTGCTCCCCAGCATCGCAGCCCAAGCCTGGACAGACTTGATCTTTTAGGACGTTCTTATTTTCTCTAAAGCCGAGTGTTCCGGCTCCCCTGGACTGGAAAGGATCCGTTAGCGTTCACTACTCACTGAACATGCATTTCCTTTAAGAAAAATTTAATCATTTATCATGTTTGCTCCTGAAACGATTTGCTTTTTTTAAAAAAATCAAGTTGAGTTTCTCGCTTCATAAGAAAAATACTGTGAATTTAATTTGAACTGTACTATCAGTTATTTTTATACATACAGTCCTGTATCAGGAATACCAATAGAGATGTTTTTCTGTTTTAATAAATTTCCTCAGCAGAGTTCAGACCCTATACTGCGAGAATAACTCAGTAAAATGGGAATGGGTTGCTTTTTTCTACTGCAGAATGGAAAATGGTTAATGACATTCTACCCTAGGTTGTACTGTAGCATGTAACATTTATAAATTGTAAAAACATATATAAAGAAAAAGCCTTAAAAATACATGTCATTGTTTCTAATTGTAATTTTCTTTTCTCTGGATTTCCCGTATTATCTGGGGCAAATGCTGAGGGCTGAAATGTAAATGTTGATGGGAGGGTATTTGCCTATGTAAAACATGGGGTGTGTCCCTGCGCAGTGAGCTCCTGGGCTTACCTGTGGCTGTGGTAAAGGAGCCGATACTGAGTACCTGCATTGCCCTGTGTGCTACTTTTTGTTTTGCTTTGTTTCAAAAATGATGCAAATGGCACTTTCCTTCCTCTGTGTGTTTCCTTGTGTCGTGAAGCTCCTGATACAAGCAGCACAGTAAATACCAGAGCACATTCACAACAGAACAGTCACTGGCTTTTAATTATGTAGTTTTTACACATATAGGAAGGTCTAAACATTTAGTCAATTCTTCATATAGTATTTGAGCTGGAGCTGCATCATCATGGTGTCTCTCTGTATGCTGCCTGCAGATTTGATGTCACAAAGCCTGCTTTTCCACTGGGCATCTCACTGAAGTCACGCTTCCCTTGGTCAGGGCATCTGTTTCACATTTTCTGGTAAAACTGCTAGCTGCAGCTTCATCAGTTTTCAATGTGGCACCTCACTCTGCATGTCCTATCCAAGACCATATTTGCAAATTTTTTGTTTCGGTTAGTGTTTTTAAATACAAATTTCAACAATGATGCAGCTTACAGCCATTAGGTTTTACAGGCAGTAACAACAAGGAAAACAAATACAGGCTATACATTATTTACACATAACTTAAAATCTATCATTTTAAACAATAAAAAATAAATATAAAACACAACTGGTTATGGGAGAGGATCTTCAATACAAACTGTCAGCAAGCAGTTTTACTTCATAACAGTTTACAAAAATATGAGTGCTTTCAGTATACTCCCCCAGAACAATGACAGCGTTTCTATACACTGCTGTTAATGAAGGCTTCTCAAAGCGCCAGGGCTGACTGCACCTCACTCACTGACAGGAGATAAAAATGTTTCTGTTTTCAATATCAGTGATCAGCCCAGCTGACTCAGACTGTTAGCGACTGCTCTGTTCTGAAATCTTATAGTTATGAAATAACAGAAGTAAGAGGATACGAAAATCAGTGACATGAAGTTTGCCAGAGATGAGGTGAATTACAGAGGTATTTGGGTTCTGAGGCGGGAGCACCATCTGTGTTCAGCATCAGTGAGACTCGCACACACTTCTTGTATGAGGTCTGTGCTGTGATGTGACACAGGCAAAGTGTCATGTGACCTGTGCTGGCGGGGCTGGGTCTCCTTGGTAACACGCACATGTACAGGCACTTCATCAGCCTCCCAGAATGCCCTTTTTCTTACGTTAATCATACTGACTGAAGGCTTCTCAGAAAATTGATTGTCTCCCCACATTTTATCCTTTGCCTACGTGTACATACATCCATGCATATAAAAAATGGCAGTTGTGCTACTGAAGTCACTAAAACAAACCAGGGGTAAAGACATGGGTGGAAAACACTGCTGCAGAATAATTAAGGGGGGTGGTTATGGGGACAGGGTTGCCATCATGATGTGGTGACAGAGTCTCTCGCTCAGCTTTCTGTCTGGTCCCTGGTCCTTGCTCCAGTCCCGTGCCCTTTGTGCTGGTAGTGTTAAACCCCCCTGAGAGGAGATCAGTGTGCGAGCCGGGCCCGGGAGCGCCGCCTCTTACTTCTTGTTGGCGATACGCCGTTTCCTGGTGGCCAGCATGTCATAGAAGGGATCCCGACTGATGCTCGCCCTGGAGAGAGAAGCAAAGAAAATCTATAAAAATAGTTCACAGAAAACTCTTATATGGAAATGGCAGCACACTCATGCCAGCCCCTGCTGTAACCGGGCATTTTTTAAGTTTGTTCTGTGACCCAGTTTTGTTTACATGGTTGCTAAAGATTCTTGTTTCACTTGTTTTTTCACTGAGTTTCCAAGTGCACAATCCATCTCCCCTCACCTTTCACAGGTGAATAAACTGGCGAAAGTTTGTATGTTGAAAACTTAAACCAACTCAGTTATTTACATGTTTGGCTGTCCTATCTGAGGTCCTGTAGGACTGAGTCCAGAATGTTCTCAGTCTAAATAGCTCACAGCCTCACTGCAGGAAGCAATGCTCAAATTGATCTTCTAAGATCAGATAAAATCGCGTGAAGAGGCGGGAGGGGAGAGGCCTCCAGGAACAGTGGCCTTATGTGGGTAGAAGACTGAGTGCATCTGCTTTGGGCTGTGGGTGTTACCCCACGCTGGGCGCCTCTCCATCTTTACTGGGTCAGTGTCTCATCTTGCTGAATCGGAGGGATGCGGCCCAGGTCTCACACTACCAGTGGGTTAGGGGAATAATCACGTTTCCTGAGCTTGAGCTGCTTGGTGCAGGGGATAAGCCCCTGGAGATCTGGAGCAGAAATGAGCAGCAGTCTGGAGCCGCTATCCTGAGCTGTGAGAGCCTTCCCTCTGGCCAGCACCAGCAGCCTGTGCGCCCTCATTCCCTCTCCTCCCCGTCACATGCAAGTGTGCATGCTTTACTGCCATCTTTCCCATCCTGCATGTGAAGCTAAACTCCCCAGTGCAGCATAGAAAGAGCAGCATGTCCTGCTTGTGCCAGCCTGTGTGCCCTCGCCCACCAGGGCGGCGGGAGCGGTGACTAACACCTGCTTTCCCAGCAGTGGCAGACTCCACTCCAGACCAGCTGAGGCTGCTGTTCACACACAAACAGGCAAAAGTGACCATGGCAACGGCAGCCAGGCAACCACCGCCAGACCACATCCAGAGAGGAGACAGCTGATTGTGTGGGCCAAGGCCAGACACCCTCTATGCCCCTCCCCTCAGCACTGAAACCACACCCTCTCTGCTCCTCCCACTTAAACATCTATTCAGATCCAGAGTGCCTCCCTCTACCTCTAGACCAGCGTTTCAGCTGGTGTCTATTAATCTTTCCAAACAGCACTGCCAGAAAAAAGGACATGAAGACATTTTCTGTGCAGAGTATAATCATTGCAGTGTAGCTTACTGCTTTGTTTTCAATATGCAGTAAATAAGGCATTCTATGAATTCTGGTTTCTTCCTCTGGACTAATGAAGCCAGATATTTGCATTTCCCACTTTTCCTGCCTGAGTATGTTTAACCCCTCTGCCCAGAAGGTAACACAAAAACAGCTGTGCAACTTGTTCAGAGAAAAGACTTGGGTGTAGAATACTTAAAGAGGGTTTTTCTCTTAATACATAGTACATGGTTTAAAGTTCCTTGTTTTGTGACAAAAATATGAAATTATCTGTTTTTGTCATCCATTGAAACCCCAGAGACCTCAAGAATCTTATCACTCAATCAGACACATGCTGGCACCTCTAAGGGATGGTGGGAGGAGACAGTGGCTCAGAGGAGATCTTACTTGATTGACTTGATCCACTCCTCCTTCTCCTCTGGCGTAGGCGCTGATATCCTGTACACCACATGGTTGCCCTCCACCACCCGGCCATCGGCCTCCGTCTTGCAGGCCTTGATCACCTGGCCCTTGTGATTGGGGTTGTATAGCTCGAAGCAGTTCTGAGTGAGACACACATGCAGATAGGGGGTTATCCGTAACAGACATCATCACAGATAAAGAGCGCCTTCATTCATGGCCATTCAGGGCAAGCTGGGTACTGATGCTTAATTACTGCTGGGTACTGTCGCTTAATTACTGCTGGGTACTGACGCTTAATTACTGCTGGGTACTGGCACTAAATTACTGCTGGGTACTGACGCTTAATTACTGCTCGGTACTGGCACTAAATTAATGCTGAGTACTGATGCTTAATTACTGCTGGGTACTGACACTTTGTTACTGCTGGGTACTGACGCTTAGTTACTGCTGGGTACTGTCGCTTAGTTACTGCTGGGTACTGGCACTAAATTAATGCTGAGTACTGATGCTTAATTACTGCTGGGTACTGACGCTTAGTTACTGCTGGGTACTGACGCTTAATTACTGCGGGTACTGTCGCTTAGTTACTGCTGGGTACTGACGCTTAGTTACTGCTGGGTACTGGCACTAAATTACTGCTGGGTACTGACGCTTAGTTACTGCTGGGTACTGACGCTTAATTACTGCTGAGTACTGATGCTTAATTACTGCTGGGTCCTGATGCTTAATTACTGCTAGGTACAGACACAATTACTGCTGAATACTTAATTACCACCAGCAAGTTCTTCTTAAAAGTCACATGACTTACTGGTTTCCGGGGCTCCTCGACTTCTCGGATACTCAGGTTTTCCAGGGGGATGATCCCGCGCGGCTCCTTGTCCTGTGGGAGGCAGTGGGAGGGGCTTAGCCATTTCATGAAATCTCTCTCTCAGTGGAGCACAAACAAGATGTTACCCAAGAGCAGTTTAACAACAAGAAAATAAAAAACCAGCCCCATGTTGGCAGAGCTGATGCCTCTGGCCTTGGGCATCTGTGTGGAGGCCTTCACTGCCCTGCTGATGGGGCCATGTTTCCTGGGACATGGGGGGGGGGGGCAGACTGATGTTGTTGATGCTTTGTGTTAATTGTCTTTGGGAGGGGGTGAAAGGACTGCCTGTATTAAATGCTTCTGCAGTCTGTCTCTCTCTCTGTCTCTCTCTCACTGTCTGTCTCTCTCTCTGTCTCTCTCTCTGTCACTTACCACTGACACCTGAGTTCTTTAATTACTCAGATGGAAGCATTCAGAAGTGCTTGCAGGTTTAACCCTTGCTTTTTTGGCACAGATCAGGTGGGGGTCAACATCAGGAATCTGCATGTATGAATGCAAACTTACTGTTGTGTACTCAAAGTAGTACAGGCAGTTGTCCGTCAAAATAAACCACCTTCGTTTCCATGTTTTTACTCTTCCTCCTGCAGTAAAACAAAATAAAAGACTTGAGATCAGACAAATATCCTCCAAAGATTAAAACACACCAGTGCAGGTAGAAGTGGATAGGATACATACTCTGGCAAGTGTTTATACTGAGAAATGATTTATATTTTCTTATGCATATGCTGTTTGTACTGGCTGCTGTAAGGGTGTACAGTTGTAATGAAACCTGATAATTCTGGTCTCAGCATTCAGCACTGCTGGGAGAGGCTGAGAGACGCCTCCGCTGAGGAAACCGGACAGGAACAATGTGCATTCAATTTGAGGAAAAATGTTAGTAATGTGAGTCTTCCACATGTGACAGCATGCGTTTCCTCAGCAGAGGGGCCAGGGATACAGGACATCATTCGAACAGTGTTACCTCCATGCCAAAAAACTACAATTCTGCATGAGATGGAACAAGCAAAAAATAAAGTAAAATAAAAAGCAAGTAGCTTTGCAGAACTGTTTCTGCAATGAATGTCTTCATCTTGGATGTCAGTGTAAAGTAGGATTTTAAATTCTTTATTTCTAGAGGCAGAGATGCATTTGACAAACCTCCAGCCCTTTTCTCTTGTGAAAGTATGTAGCGTATCATTTTCCTTCTTAAAATGATTCTTTCCAACCAAAATTCCATTGAAAGCATTCTGTTTAAAACAGTATGTCATTTTCCAGCAGAAAACCATCATATAATAGCTTTATTTGCTTTGGCCGTATTTTCCAATAATTTCTTGTAAAATCCAGCTTTGTGGAAATTGTATACTGCATAAAGAGAGCTCTTTTTACTCTCCTTCCTCAGTCATAATAAGTATTACCGTGGTACAAACATCACACCCATAATTTAGCCTTAAACGATGGAAGAAGACAGATGCATGTTCACACTGTCTTCCCTATGAGGAGGTGCAGTCAGAGAGCGTGCTTGTCCCTGTGGATGGTGCCACTGGCCCTGCAGTGAATCCATAGGAGCTGGATGGGTCCCTGGTGAGAGGGTTTTCCGCAGTGAGCTAATTGTGTCTCTTGTCGGGAGATGTGCCATTCTGTTACTGAAGGATGCGAGCAGCATCTCCCTGCAGGGAGGCGTACGTTTTCTCCCCTCTTCTCAGCAAAGCTTATGCTTTCTGCTGCAGTTAGCCTCCTTCTGCTCGTAGCTCTGCAGAATCCACCCTTCTCTGGCCCAGGTACATGCCAGCACACAGGGGAGCCTTTCAGCTTCCACACACAGTCCTATCATACGCTGACCTGCCCCTGCTTATATTTCACCCATTCAGTCCTGCCTAGAGCTTTCCAGCCTGGTGTAGCTGTGTCCTGTAAGCACTGTGTTTAAGTGCTTCAGTGAGACGGGTGAGGCGGTATCCATGGAGAAGGCCTGGAGCTCCAGCAGAGCGCCAGCCTTTCATTTGATCACCTGGAAAACCGTTGAAAACAGCGGATTATGCTGTAAAAGAGCTTTCCTGCACGGGCAGATTGGCTGAATCTAACACAGAACAGGAGGGAGGAAAAGAGTCATTAGAGTGAATTAGTGAGCTCAGTCTGTGGGTGAGGAGCCCCAGGGCTGGGGGCCAGTCACTGTGACGCAGCTTTTAATGATCCCACACTGTGCTGGGCAACAGTCACCCAGGCCGAGTCCTGCCAGGACCTGAGAGCCACGCAGGCCGAGTCCTGCCGGGACCTGAGAGCCACCCAGGCCGAGTCCTGCCAGGACCTGAGAGCCACGCAAGTCGAGTCCTGCCAGGACCTGAGCGCAGCAGCCATGTGTGTGTGCTTCTGCCACGAGTTTTGCTCCTCCTGCTCAAGAGGAATTAGCCTTAGCATCTCCCAGTGAGGCAGTTAGCATTAGGAGTAACACTGTGAAGGTGTTAGCCACAGCATTGCCCTCTGAGGGAGTTAGCCATAGCATTGTCCAATGAGGGTGGGACTTAGCCATAGCATTGTCCAATGAGGGTGGGAGTTAGCCATAGCATTGTCCAGTGAGGGTGGGACTTAGCCATAGCATTGTCCAGTGAGGGTGGGACTTAGCCATAGCATTGTCCAATGAGGGTGGGAGTTAGCCATAGCATTGTCCAATGAGGGTGGGAGTTAGCCATAGCAGATTGGCAGAGCATGTGCTAACCGGACAGTGACAGTGTATTTCCAGTACATTCCTTCACAGTGATTCATTGACCATCCCTTCTTGCTTCAAAAGAGGTTAAGCCCAGAGAAACATAGAGCTTTCATTTTCTAATTGACTACTTTGTGTTTGGACTGGGTTTGTTTTCCATCTACTATATTTTGGAAGCATCAATTTCAAATGAAAAACAGAAACCAATGACGTGGCAGGAGTTGAACAGGTTAATCCCGACTCAGCTGATGGCATAACCTCCAAAGAGAGAGAAAAGAATAAAACCTCTTAGGGGCTGTATTTACACACCAAATTAAAATAATTACAAAACTGCAGACATTAAATTTCCTCCAGAAAGTACAATATAATTGTTTTTTTTCCCTGAAGAGACACATGGGACACTCTGCAAGTGGATTTGATTAACCCCCTGGTTGTGAGAGGAATGCGTCCGTCTGAGCCAGCAGGACAGGGACATGCCCCCCCCCAAACCAGCCCACTGATCCACTGACATCAGATCAATCTCCAGCACATCAGATGGAAAGCGCTGTGCAGCCGACGTTACAAAACAGCAACATTAAGGATGACACACAGAGATGAGCATGGGGAGCAGAGGGGGTGGGTACCTACCTCCTGGCGCAGAGTAAGTAGAGACAGCCAGTCACAGAACAGAAATGGGAGAGGTCAAAGGCCATAAGGGAAACAAGAAGGCACATTTAAACATCCACTATTTACAACAAAGCAAGCAAAACCAAAGACACACTGCAATCAGGAAAGGCAAGTCAGAAAGGTCATGCTACACGGGGGGAGGAAGATGGAGAAGGAGGAAGCCATAAAGACAAAATAGAAACACGCATGTAATACATATGCACATGGCACTTCAATTTCATCTATTGAAAGAACAATGAAATTTATTTCCTTTATTTCCCAAATTCAGATACACTTGAGAGTATAAAATATAAGTAAATGATGCCTTAGGACTGAAATGGGGCGTGGCTGAAATCCATTCTTCCCTGAAGTCATTTCTGGTTTTCATGCTGGGGCTGGTGGGTGGAGCTACCCTGGTTAAGCTCCACCCACCAGCTGGCTGAGCCTGTAAGATCAGGGCCACCTGCAGCCAGTCAGCTGATTTATTTGAGTTTGTTTGAAGGAAATCCCAAAAGAAGAAAGATTCTCGGCTCTTTGGAGAAAACCCCATATCTGTGACTATGTTGAGTAAAGAATCCTATTCTGTGATTTGTATATAAAATCAAATGGTTAAGATTATTTTACTTCCCCATAGAGTGAATGTCAGAAACGAGTGTGAGTGTAACCCTATATGTGTGAAAAGTCTCAACTCTTTTGATATTCATATTTGGTTCTTGAAGTTAGAGAGCTTGGAAATGTATAACTGCAGTTGTAACGGTGACATAAACTCCCTTTTCTCACATAGTGAAGGGACCTGTAGTTTAAGGATAAATTAAGATGAATCATACTTCACACTTGCACCTTTTCTCAGAATGAGGATAATGAGGAGGTTTTTGCTCTTTCAGAAGCTGTTGTTTCATATAAAGATACTTGGCATGGGGTCAGGCTCACTATAACTCTGAATCCCTGTACAAGACATTCTTTTCAGTACATTTATCCGCTTGGCAAAATGAGTTGCTTGATGAATAATTTGTTTTTAATTTTAATAAGTGTTGTACATGTGTTCCGTAAGCACCACCAATAACACAACAAAGTGCCCAAGAGGGCAGATTCATACTACAGATGTCACTGCACACATGTGACAGAACTCATCTGTCCCAATCTGCAGCCATGTCGCTGCACACATGTGACAGAACTCATCTGTCCCAATCTACAGCCATGTCGCTGCACACATGTGACAGAACTCATCTGTCCCAATCTACAGCCATGTCGCTGCACACATGTGACAGTACTCATCTGTCCCAATCTACAGCCATGTCGCTGCACACATGTGACAGAACTCATCTTTACCAATCTACAGCCATGTCGCTGCACACATGTGACAGTACTCATCTGTCCCAATCTACAGCCATGTCGCTGCACACATGTGACAGTACTCATCTGTCCCAATCTACAGCCATGTCGCTGCACACATGTGACAGTACTCATCTGTCCCAATCTGCAGCCATGTCGCTGCACACATGTGACAGTACTCATCTGTCCCAATCTACAGCCATGTCGCTGCACACATGTGACAGTACTCATCTGTCCCAATCTAAAGCCATGTCGCTGCACACATGTGACAGTACTCATCTGTCCCAATCTACAGCCATGTCGCTGCACACATGTCACAGTATTCATCTGTCCCAATCTACAGCCATGTCGCTGCACACATGTGACAGTATTCATCTGTCCCAATCTGCAGCCATGTCGCTGCACACATGTGACAGAACTCATCTTTACCAATCTACAGCCATGTCGCTGCACACATGTGACAGTACTCATCTGTCCCAATCTACAGCCATGTCGCTGCACACATGTGACAGTACTCATCTGTCCCAATCTGCAGCCATGTCGCTGCACACATGTGACAGTACTCATCTGTCCCAATCTGCAGCCATGTCGCTGCACACATGTGAAAGTATCTTTACCAACAGTTTCACCCTTCACTGAGATCCGCTGACCTTCACTTCCCTGCATCTGAGGATGGATTCAGCCCAGTGCACTGAGAGACTCAGAGTTGAGGTTTATAGCCACTATCTTGTAAAAGTCAGGTTTTTTGTGTGGCTTCTGTGGGGTTTGTGAGGTGCTTGCAGTGGTATGATGGAAAACCTCAGTCACTCACCCAGCTTCAGCAGCCAGCCCTCTCTGTCTGGGTTGAAGAACGTGTGTGTCAGGTCATTCCCATCATCCTCTGGGATTTTGAAAGGCTCGTTCTTAATACTTTCATATAAATTCTGCAAAAACAGAACAGATAATGAGCTGTAGATTTAAGCCATTATACATGTTAAAACAAGCTTACTAATGGACCTGGACTCTGTGATGGACTAAGCAAGTTAGTTTTGGTTAGTAATTGTCAGTTTGCGTCTGCAAATGTTGGAAACACGCAAATGCAGTTTTTCATTTCACTATATCACCCCCCTGGGATGTGCAGCCTGAAGAAGCCCTCACCCGCAGCAGCTCCTCAGGCAGATCTCCTCCTTCGTTGATGCCGCGGTTCATGGAGATGAAGCGCTCCACGGCCGGCTTGTCGCGCACGTTGGGGTTGTGCAGACTGGTGTTCAGCATGATGATGGCGAAGGACAGGACATAGCACGTATCTGCAGAGCGCAAAGACCTCAGAGTCACTAACGCAGTGAGTCACACCACGCATCTTCACGGTAATGTACTTTATATTATTTAAAGCTCTTAATTTCCTGTTTTTTCTCCCCGATTGGGAACGGCCAATCAAAACTGTAGGCATGTGTTGTCATGGCAGTATCCTGAATGAGTTCTGAAGGGTAGATAAGGCTGTGCATGTCTTCCCTGATGGAAATGTAATACAATATAGAATTTTTAAAATATACTGTGCATAACTTCATGGAGTGAGATCCCTGCGCTGAAATCAGAGCAGAATGAGATCCCTGCGCTGAAATCACAACAGGATAAAATCCTTGTTCTGAAATCAGAGCAGAATGAGATCCCTGCGCTGAAATCAGGTCAGACTGAGATTCCTGTGCTGAAATCAGAGCAGAATGAGATCCCTGTGCTGAAATCAGAGCAGAATGAGATCCCTGTGCTGAAATCAGGTCAGACTGAGATCCCTGTGCTGAAATCAGGTCAGACTGAGATCCCTGTGCTGAAATCAGGTCAGACTGAGATCCCTGTGCTGAAATCAGAGCAGAATGAGATCCGTGTTCTGAAATCAGGGCAGAATGAGATCCCTGTGCTGAAATCAGAGCAGAATGAGATCCCTGCACTGAAATCAGGGCAGAATGAGATCCCTGCACTGAAATCAGAGCAGAATGAGATCCCTGTGCTGAAATCAGAGCAGAATGAGGTCCGTGTTCTGAAATCAGGGCAGAATGAGGTCCCTGTGCTGAAATCAGAGCAGAATGAGATCCCTGCGCTGAAATCAGAGCAGAATGAGATCCCTGCGCTGAAATCAGAGCAGAATGAGATCTGTGTTCTGAAATCAGGGCAGACTGAGATCCCTGTGCTGAAATCAGAGCAGAATGAGATCCCTGCGCTGAAATCAGAGCAGAATGAGATCCCTGCACTGAAATCAGAGCAGAATGAGATCCCTGCACTGAAATCAGGTCAGACTGAGATCCCTGCGCTGAAATCAGAGCAGAATGAGATCCCTGCGCTGAAATCAGAGCAGAATGAGATCCCTGCGCTGAAATCAGAGCAGAATGAGATCCCTGCACTGAAATCAGGTCAGACTGAGATCCCTGTGCTGAAATCAGAGCAGAATGAGATCCCTGTGCTGAAATCAGAGCAGAATGAGATCCGTGTTCTGAAATCAGGGCAGACTGAGATCCCTGTGCTGAAATCAGAGCAGAATGAGATCCGTGTTCTGAAATCAGGGCAGACTGAGATCCCTGTGCTGAAATCAGGGCAGACTGAGATCCCTGTGCTGAAATCAGAGCAGAATGAGATCTGTGTTCTGAAATCAGGGCAGACTGAGATTCCTGTGCTGAAATCAGGGCAGACTGAGATCCCTGTGCTGAAATCAGAGCAGAATGAGATCCGTGTTCTGAAATCAGGGCAGACTGAGATCCCTGTGCTGAAATCAGAGCAGAATGAGATCCGTGTTCTGAAATCAGGGCAGACTGAGATCCCTGTGCTGAAATCAGAGCAGAATGAGATCCGTGTTCTGAAATCAGGGCAGACTGAGATCCCTGTGCTGCCATATTAATGCTCTGCTGTTTGAGACTCTCTGCCTGTAAATAAATCATTACACTGCGCTACTTACTGACATCCTTTTACTTCCTTATGCTGGTTAGAGCTCGATGCACTCGACTGAACTAACAGCCCCTGTGTGCCGCTATAGGCCTGTAGGGTTAGGGTTAGTCAGTCCTTATCCTGCTGTACACATATATAATGCGTATGTATGACCCGTACACATATATAATGCGTAAGTATGACCCGTACACATATATAATGCGTATGTATGACCCGTACACATATATAATGCGTAAGTATGACCCGTACACATATACAATGCGTATGTATGACCCGTACACATATATAATGCGTAAGTATGACCCGTACACATATATAATGCGTATGTATGACCCGTACACGTATATAATGCGTAAGTATGACCCATACACGTATATAATGCGTAAGTATGACCCATACACGTATATAATGCGTAAGTATGACCCATACACATATATAATGCGTATGTATGACCCGTACACATATACAATGCGTATGTATGACCCGTACACATATATAATGCGTAAGTATGACCCGTACACATATATAATGCGTATGTATGACCCGTACACGTATATAATGCGTAAGTATGACCCATACACGTATATAATGCGTAAGTATGACCCATACACGTATATAATGCGTAAGTATGACCCATACACATATATAATGCGTATGTATGACCCGTACACATATATAATGCGTATGTATGACCCGTACACATATATAATGCGTATGTATGACCCGTACACATATATAATGCGTATGTATGACCCGTACACATATATAATGCGTATGTATGACCCGTACACATATATAATGCGCATGTATGACCCGTACACGTATATAATGCGTAAGTATGACCCGTACACATATATAATGTATATGTATGACCCGTACACATATATAATGCATATGTATGACCCGTACACATATATAATGCGTAAATATGACCCGCACACATATATAATGCGTATGTATGACCCGTACACATATATAATGCGTATGTATGACCCGTACACATATATAATGCTTATGTATGACCCGTACACATATATAATGCGTGTGTATGACCCGTACACATATATGCTTCATCTCTGAGGTTCTGACCTGTGGACTGGAAGACTCCTGGGTTGCACTGACAGTACCGCGACGCAAAGGCTTCCATCATTCGATCGATCTTCTGGGCTTCCCCGGGCAGCCTGAAGCTCCAGAGAAACTGCCTGAGAGAGGGAGAGAGAGAGGGATGAGAGCTAGGTTCTAATGAGACTGTGTTGTCATTACCTGCTGTTTTCTGAGCAGGGCAGGGGGATGGAGGAGCCCCAGGCTGCAGCCTACCTCAGCGCCTGCACAAGGTTGAGATCTGCAAACTCATGAAGCTCCACAAACGCCTGCAGGACCTTGATGTTGAAGTCATCCCTGAGAACAAAGAATTAAAATCAGGATATTTTATTTTTATGTACATTATAATTACAGTGTTATGATAATATTTAATATTAGATGTGTTCCTATCAACGGGTTGTCACATGACACCCAGGGAGAAATACATGACAGAACAGCACAGGTTATGCCAGTGCTACAGAAACAGTATTCCCACTGTGATATACAGGCATGTCCATGTTTTACTGGACCCCAAAACCAACATACAATGCAGGGGTCCCCCCAGGCCAAGCACAGTAACAAGGATGCCCAGTGAAGGGGATGGGTGTCAGTATTCTCTCTCTCTAAAATGAGCGTATTTACAGTGTGGCACACTCTGGATAACACTCTCTGACCCAAACTCACCTCCCTCCCTCCCCCCCTCCCTCCCTCCCTCCCTCTCCCCCTCTCTCTCTCCCCACACTGAAGATGTAATTACAGTGTGTGAAATGATAGACTTCAGGGTCTCTCACAGATGCAATCAGACGTAATTGCATAAGCATGCCGGTTCCACCTTTGTTTACAGTTCCTAGCATTGTGTTGAGACTGGTCTGGTACTGGTCTTTGCCCAAGTTCAGAAACAAACTGGTTTACCAGCGTCAGACTGGCTCTTGCCAATAGCGTCACAACTCTGTCACAGTGTGGACTTTCCTGGAGGGGACACTGCTCTTACCATTTCTTATATAATATTTGGCAATTATGTCTCTATTCGGTTCTTGATCAGTAAAAATACTTTTGAAATGTCCATATCTGATGTTTGCTTATTTCTGCTCAATTCTCATTTCTGAGCCGTTTCTCTCATTCTCTTGGGTTTGCCCCTCACTCCAACATCTCTCAGGCTCATCTCTCCCTCATTCATCAGTCTCTCCATCACTCACTCCCTCACTCACTCATCAGTCTTTCTATCTCTCCATCACTCACTCACTCACTCACTCACTCACAGACTGAAAAATGCATTGGACAGTGGTGTCTCAGAAATGACCTCGTGATAATTAGGGTTACACCCAAAGGAAAACTTTAGCACTTCTGCTTCCAAAGACATTTTTAATAAACCTTTTCAGTCATACCAATAATATTGTGTACATTATTTGTATGGGAATTACAGATAAAGTCAATATTTGAACTGACTGGTTATGAATGAGTATTGTATGGAAATGAAATGATGTGCCAGACTGGTATGATGTAAGCTGTGTGTATATTACTGTAGTGGCAGTGTTTGACATTCCACATCATTAGTCATTCATCAACATCCCCAGCAATTCATTACACAGACATAAAAACCACTTCAGAAGTACAATAAACAAGCTGCACCGCCAACTCTGTGCTGTGGGGTGACCAAAGTGTGACTGAGGCTTTCATAGAAATGGCTGCATCTCTGTGTGCAGATAACAAAGCCTGTACAGTAACTGCTCCACAAATGTAAATATAAAGCGTGAGAGACAAAGCCCTGCACCTGACTCTCATCCACCTGAAAAGGCTCAGGAACAAAGTCTTACAGGATCAAAGTCTTCAGGTCAGCTCCAATTATCAAATATGAAAAGCAGCCAGTGCAATACATCATGTGAACAAAGTGAGGCCTTTCAGTAGCCCATTAGCGCTAGCTCAGGACTGCTCCTCTGAACTATGCTACAACCACATGCTACCCTTTACAGTGTGGACTGCAGATTTAGGTGTGGCAGCAAAAGGAAATAAAGAGCAGTGTGGGTGTTTTCCTCAGCACCATACTCATGACTAACCAGCTCTTTGATAGTTTAGAGACAAACTAAGATGCTAAACGTACTAAGACTGGGTATTCATTATTCTTTCAGTAGGGTCTGTAGTGTCAGTGTCACTGAGAGAGGATATCATCTGACCGTTTGTACAAGAGGCCGTACACAAATCTTGTTTTGCAAGGCATCTCTCCTGGCGTGGCTCATTTTCATTGCGGAGATAATAAACTCATGGTGCAGGAATGCTTTTTATTGTTAAGGAAAACTGCAGGCCATTTTCATCAATAAATCTAGACAATGAATTTCCTGAAGCTCAGGGCAGAGATATGGGTGGCTCGCTTTGTACAGGACACACAAACCCATCTGACACCCTGAAGAGGACAGTATTGGAAATTATTTCTAAACTGAAAAAAGTAATTGAGGTGTGACTCTTACCGCTCTCCTAAGTAGTCCCCGATGACGGTTTTGTTCAGACCCTCCCCTTTATAAAGGAACTGTGCTATGTCTTCCGGAGTGTTCTGCAAGAGGTCATTTTCCAGAAGAAACTGAATTCCCTGTAATGAAGACAAAGTTGATTACTTCTAACGGCACTCTTAAGGAGTTCCCTGACATGAACTTGTTAAAATTATTATAAACATTATTATAAACCTAATGTTTACATTTTTCCCATGTCTGTTCTCCTGATGTTTGTAATTTCTGATTATGTTAGCTTTGCTGCGGGGGTAAGCTGAGCTCTCAGTCCTTTGGGCCATGTTTGTTCCTGTAGAGGTATTTACATGATACACCCCCAGCACAGGCGTCTTCCGCAGGGCTCTGTGCTGGGACATCTGCACAGTGTTAAATCTCTACAGTGTTAATGTCTCTGTATGGGGCCATTCAATAGCTACTGACAAAGCTTTTCTCAACAGAAAACTCTCATACAACAGAAAAAATCACTCTCTCTGCACAGTGAGCCACAGTGAAGAGCAAAACAAATGGTGCTGACCGACACTGAATTACTTTTTATTTATGATAAAAACTTCTCTTTACTCAATTTTTACAGAGTATAACTAACAACTTCAAATTTAATTTATTATGCCTTTGAATTTTGACAACAGTAGGGAGAAAACAATCGGATGGACGATAACTCTAATTAGACTGCAGGTTTGGGAAAAGCAGCACTTTAACAAAGACATAGTGCAGATGTCCGCTCAGTGTCCCGTGGTTTGTGTATTGCAGATGTCCGCTCAGTGTCCCGTGGTTTGTGTATTGCAGATGTCCGCTCAGTGTCCCGTGGTTTGTGTATTGCAGATGTCCGCTCAGTGTCCCGTGGTTTGTGTATTGCAGATGTCCGCTCAGTGTCCCGTGGTTTGTGTATTGCAGATGTCCACTCAGTGTCCCGTGGTTTGTGTATTGCAGATGTCCGCTCAGTGTCCCGTGGTTTGTGTATTGCAGATGTCCGCTCAGTGTCCCGTGGTTTGTGTATTGCAGATGTCCGCTCAGTGTCCCGTGGTTTGTGTATTGCAGATGTCCGCTCAGTGTCCCGTGGTTTGTGTATTGCAGATGTCCGCTCAGTGTCCCGTGGTTTGTGTATTGCAGATGTCCGCTCAGTGTCCCGTGGTTTGTGTATACTCTTAAGACACCTTGACTGTGATTTATTTCGGGAAACTGAGTCGAACAAAAATCAGATGTTTGGTCGCGGGGTGTCACCAGACCCTGCATGTGCCCCAGTAAATGATTGTGATTTTTTTTTAAATAATGACAATTTGCAATTTATCATGAATGGGGACGTGCATGCCGAGGGGCCTGTGGCCCAGTAGTGCCTACAGTCTATCAGTACCCCTGGCTGGTAGATGAAAAAAAGAAAATACTAAAAAGATACTAAAAAGAAAATAAACTTACTTTTTTAGGATCCATATTAAACTTCTTCCTTCCCATGGCAATCTGTTTGTTTCTCTGTGATGTTTTGCTGCATTGAGAAAATTGGTTATTCATGTGATGAAAATAACATTGCAAGGAGGAAGCCACTTCACACTATGATGGACTGCTGGATGGTCTATGATGGACTAACTGATGAACTGCTGGCCTGTAACAGCAGTATTAGTGTTTCTGAGCTGCTTTAGTGTAACTGATGAACTGCTGGCCTGTAACAGCAGTATTAGTGTTTCTGAGCTGCTTTAGTGTAACTGATGGACTGCTGGCCTGTAACAGCAGTATTAGTGTTTCTGAGCTGCTTTAGTGTAACTGATGGACTGCTGGCCTGTAACAGTAGTATTAGTGTTTCTGAGCTGCTTTAGTGTAACTGATGGACTGCTGGCCTGTAACAGCAGTATTAGTGTTTCTGAGCTGCTTTAATGTAACTGATGAACTGCTGGCCTGTAACAGCAGTATTAGTGTTTCTGAGCTGCTTTAGTGTAACTGATGGACTGCTGGCCTGTAACAGCAGTATTAGTGTTTCTGAGCTGCTTTAATGTAACCGATGAACTGCTGGCCTGTAACAGCAGTATTAGTGTTTCTGAGCTGCTTTAGTGTAACTGATGGACTGCTGGCCTGTAACAGCAGTATTAGTGTTTCTGAGCTGCTTTAGTGTAACCGATGAACTGCTGGCCTGTAACAGCAGTATTAGTGTTTCTGAGCTGCTTTAGTGTAACTGATGGACTGCTGGCCTGTAACAGCAGTATTAGTGTTTCTGAGCTGCTTTAGTGTAACTGATGGACTGCTGGCCTGTAACAGCAGTATTAGTGTTTCTGAGCTGCTTTAATGTAACCGATGGACTGCTGGCCTGTAACAGCAGTATTAGTGTTTCTGAGCTGCTTTAATGTAACCGATGGACTGCTGGCCTGTAACAGCAGTATTTCAGAGCAGACGCCAGCTGAAGCAGTGGATGCAAAGCTTTGCTGAGCTGCTGCAGGATGCAGCAGGGTGAGGTGGAAGGGCACAGCGAGGATTGCGCTCAGACCCCCCACACCCTCAGCCCCACTGCCTCCCTGCAGGGCAGCTCTTACAGATGGGGGGTGGGGGTTAGGCTGCTGTGGACCCCCTGCTGCATGTACCTGCATCTGTGAGCCCTGACTGGCGTTTCAAGCTCTGAGTGTATCACCTGTAATCAGCCTGTTCAGCCCACTCACCCAGCGCAGTGTTAGCACAGACACGGTCTGCTTCCATTATCACATAATTACTGCATTACTGTGGGCATGCTGCTCCTGCCTAACTCACACATTAGCATGCAGGCTGCCCCTCAGAGCTGGGGGTGAAAGGGCCTTTGGTAGGCGGAGCCTGTACTCACCTCTCCCCCACACAGGTCAGCTGCTCAATCTCTGTCATGACTTCTGCAATCTCAAACTTCAGCCTCTGCAACACATCACCACAGTCACATCTCATCCGCCATGAACAACTATAATGATTTCACATTCATTTTTGATACAGGTTGAGGATCCCTAATCTGAAAATCCGAAATGCTCCAAAACCTGACATTTTTTGAGCGCCGACATGACATCACAGTGAAAATTCCACAACTGACCTATGCGACTTATAACCATCTGTACATACGACCGAAAAAATACTGTATAAATAAAAAAAAAAATAATGAAAAAATACATGTAAATATAAAAGTTAGGCTTGGTCGTACGTCCGCCAGTGCATACGGCTGCGTGCGTACGATAGTGACCGCCAGACCATATTCCGGCATTGTGTAGTAGCTTTCATCATCTACATGCTACACGTGTACTTCTACATGCTAACATACATCCGACTACCGTCCAGTTCCAGATACAACCAGTGGGTCAGAACGGAACTTGGATGTATGTCAGGGAATGGCTGTATATGCAAATATTCCAAAATCCGAAAAAATGCAAAATCCGAAACACTTCTGCTCCCAGGCATTTTGGATAAGGGTTACTCGATCTGTATAAACACCTGTGATATTAAATGTAAAACAATCTAACTTTAACACTGAATCCCAACTTCCCAAAAATCCTGACAGCTCAGCTCTACCATTATAACATGGTACTCTGCTCTGTTTAAAGGTGTAGACACGTAAACAGGGACTGGAGGGTTTAGCAGTCCAAGCAGATTCATTTACCTCTATATCATCCAACAGCTCTTTTTTCCGGCGCCGTATGTTTGACAGCTCATCTCTTTCGTCTAATGAGAGGTCCTCAGGTACTGCAAGAGATGGAACAGGGGAATCAGCCTGGATCTAGAAACTGCTGCACATTTAACGAAGTTACAATTTTGCTGTTTTCCGTTCTTACACCTATAAATCCATTATCTGGACTCGCTTCATCCATTCAGCTTCCCTGTTTTACTTACCACAGCACCCAATGCAGGATATTGCATGTTAAATGTAGATTCTATACACACATGAATTGCGGAAGATTACTTGCACTTTAATCAAATACTGGCCCAATTATTCCTCTGAGTTCTCCTTTACCAGGATCGGGACATTGCACAAATCCCACCACTACTCCGTGCTAATGAGAAGCTATTCAGATGACCCAACACAGTACCAGGTGTGTGAGCTGGGTGTATCAGCTTCTTAGGTTAGCAGAGCTACATTATTACTGTTAGTTGTGTCAACCTGCTTCCCAGGTTAGCTGTGCAGCAGTACTGTGTAAGCTTGGTCTATCTACTTACTAGTAGGGGTGCAACGGATCACAAAACTCATGGTTCGGATCGTATCACGGTTTTTGAGTCACAGATCAGATAATTTTTCGGATCATCAAAAAAAGGGAGACAAATGTAACTTTTAGTTACTGGCACTATTTTATTAGAGCGCAGAGTGCATTGATATGCTATGTGACGTTATTCGCGTCAGAAATGAGTTCCAGTGTGCTATGAGATCCAACATGCCAGTTTCCATTGGATGCACATGCATACAATCCGGTGTAACTGCATGGTTAGTAAATAAATTCTTCAAATGGAAATACGACGAATTTTTATTTGTGATCGTAACACTACACTCTGCATCGAGATTTGTGGACTTATTCCTTTAAAAAGTAACAGCAGCAGTAAAACTGTATTTCACACTATTATAGTTAAACTTTGCAATTAATCCGTGGTTTGCGTGCGTGCCGAACCGCGAGGGGGGATCCGTGCGGATCACGGATCAGCTATGTTCCGTTACACCACTACTTTCTAGGTTAGCTGAGCTACATTATTGTGTGAGATGGGTCTATCTGCTTCCCAGGTTAGCTGAGCTACATTACACCCTTCCAGTACCTGGACAGAAAGCCCGGCCTGGCTCACCCCATCCTGTAAAATTACGGTAAACAGTATTGCTCATTTTTCAATGATTAATAAAAAGAGCTTTTTAAGCAACAATGATACATACCAAAAAGTAAGCTTTTAAAGCAGCAATAATACGTACCATTCTTCCCTGTATGTGTTTATGGAGCCATATCATGGAGGTAAGGGCAAAAGCCATACAGCCAGAATATAACTTGCACATTTATGAAAATGCAGTGGATTTGCATCTGAGTTAATGCGACAGCACATTTACAAAGACCCAGAGATTATTCAGCACAGCTCTGCCTCTGCACAATAGTCTGAGGCTGATTGCACGGCACATAAAGCTCTGATTGTCAGGCGGTCCCCCCGTAGGCCGCAGAACAGAACACACTGCCTCCTACGCTGCTTAGAGAATACAGGCACCCAGAGAAGGGGCTCCATTCACAGCTGATGCGTTTAACCACAAGCCTTGCTGTGTTTGCCAGCACACTGACAGGAATTTAAAATTTTACAATTTCATATAATCATAAATACTTGATTTTGATGCAACCTAATGCATTAAAAATGTTTATGGAGTGGATAGAGTAACCATGGTGTCTATGGAGTGGACGGAGGCCTTTGGAGTAGAAGCCATTAGCTATAGTGCACAGAAGCTCTACCAGAGCTCACAGTATTTTCAAACACCAGGCCTTTTCAAAAGAAATTCCACCTTTAAAAAGACCCAAACCAGTTATACTGCTGTCCTCAGCCCCAAACCCAGTTATACTGCTGTCCTCAGCCCCAAACCCAGCTATTCAGCCCCAAATCAACTACACTGATGGATCATTAGTCATGCATTAGTCTGCAGAATACAACCAGAAGAGCCTGGCCCAAGATCCTTGTCTAGTTTTTATCAGTGAGACACAACAAATGAAAAACAAACTAGCACTTAACAAACAGAACTTAGCGATCAGTTTATCCAACCCCCATACTTGTGTTTCAGCTCTGTTTACCTCTTTGAGGATACAAGTGCAAACTGAAAATCATGCTCCACTGTAATTTGTTGTGGAAAATATAGCTCTGTAAACTCACTGCTTTATGTGACTGCATTTAGTTACATTTAGTTTTTTCTTTTATATAACAGAACTGTGACGAGGTGCGAGCAGAGCTTCCTGCTGTTCTATAAGTGCACCTGAGTACAATGGAGAGGAAGAAGCCACAAATTACACTGGGCACGGTTACATCAAGCAATAACAAGGTTACATAAAACAGTAACAATGTTACACAGAACAGTTTACATCAGTTCTGTCAGCAGACATGTGTAAGCACATACAACAGTGCTGCTTATTGCTTCTTCTCTGCAATATAAGTGACTTAAATTGTATTGTGTTTTAACATCATTACAAATACACTGAATTGTGATATTCTGCCCATTCTAGTTTTTTTACACTCCTGCCATTGGCCTCTAAAGCACCGGGGCCTGGCTTTGTGTCGGATGACAAAATCAAGAGAACAGCATCATAAAACAAAATACTGTAATGTCTCACAATTAAAATTAACAGTATTTTTACTTTTTTCTCCTAGTTTTTCTCTTAGTTTTTCAAGAGGGCATATGTGCACACGCATCCCCAAAACATGCCCAGCCAGCCGGGGCCTCTTTTGAGCCACTGCACCAGAAACTGAGCGCTTTCCTCTATCAGCTTTTTTCACACTGAAGCAGGAAATGTAGAACACTGCTTTTGCTAACTCTCTCACAGGGCAATGCTATGTCCAGGGCAATGCTATTGCTAACTCTCTCACAGGGCAATGCTATGTCCAGGGCAATGCTATTGCTAACTCTCTCACAGGGCAATGCTACGTCCAGGGCAATGCTATTGCTAACTCTCTCACAGGGCAATGCTATGTCCAGGGCAATGCTATTGCTAACTCTCTCACAGGGCAATGCTACGTCCAGGGCAATGCTATTGCTAACTCTCTCACAGGGCAATGCTATGTCCAGGGCAATGCTATTGCTAACTCTCTCACAGGGCAATGCTATGTCCAGGGCAATGCTATTGCTAACTCTCTCACAGGGCAATGCTATGTCCAGGGCAATGCTATTGCTAACTCTCTCACAGGGCAATGCTATGTCCAGGGCAATGCTATTGCTAACTCTCTCACAGGGCAATGCTACGTCCAGGGCAATGCTATCACGCTGCTGGCTCCAGCCAACACTCCATCCTGTCAGGCTTAGGTAAAGTGGGCTGCCAGACAGAAATACCTCCAAGGTTTCAGTTTCCACTTTCTGAAAAAAGCTGCTTGTTTAGGGTCTCTGGTGAGCGAGGTTTGGTGTCTTTCCCCCCTGACTCTGGCAACAGCACAGATGCTGTGTGATGTACTGTGCTGATGTGAGAATGACCTGCAGTCCTGCAGTCTTCACACAAACTGCTTTGTCTGGCTCCCCCAGCCTCCAAAGCCTAAAATCTTCACGCCAATATCCCTTATTAGAGAAATTCAGTTTATAAAGCGAGCTCAGATCAAACAGGTCTGTTTTCCCACATTCATCCACTCTTCAGTATTAATAATCAGTTACAGAAAGGCATTACTGTGTGACCGCTGCTCTTTCCCTGCTGAACGATGCACAGCAGACATTAAAGAAGCCATTCTCTATTCAAGCACTCAAACTTTAATCAAACTTTAATGAGACTTTATTAAATATTTACAAAGTGCAGAACATTGATGACTCAGGTGAAGTTTTTCATTTCTCCCTGCTTCACTGCCTTGCGTATTCTGCAAGAATACCTCCTGTATAACTCTATGTATAAGTCTGTATGGGTGGGTCCCAGCTCCTTCCACTCTGTGAGGAGACAGCAGTACTCTGCTCATAGCATGACATGCACCTAAAATCTCTGTGTTTGGTAAGTACAATGACACCCCCCCCCCTTCTCTTTCTCAAGCTGCTCTTGAACTAGTGATGTTCAAAGTTAATGAGTTGTGACACTCGTCACAAATCACGGACTGATTTTTCACCCAATTATATTTATTTTCCACAGCAACTAAAATAACTTCCCAGGACATTCACATATGTAGAGCTTCCCTATTTCTGTATATATAATACAGTGAAACAGAATGGACATCACAAAATAATGACATATGTATTTGCTACATGCCACCTGTAAAGAGGAAGAGGAGCAGAATATGAGCCGAAGTACGCCTGCCATGATGTGTGCTGTGAGCTGAGCTGGAGATACTCGGCCTCTTAGGGCCCTTTATGTCGCCTCACTTCCCCATTCTCAGTTCCCTCACAGCAAACTACATCACAGTACTCCAGCACTGAAGCTTGACCAGGGGAGTTTCACTACATTCCCCCAAACTCAGCGTTTCCTTCCACAGGATTTATGATACCAATTTTTTTAATTCAGAAGACTTGACCATGGGTGGCTGACAGAGAGAGAGAGATGGTAGTGAGATTGGGGGAGAATTTAATGGTTTGTAATATTTGATAGAACTTCAAGTGGTTTATTTTTTGGTGTTTGCTTTGTTTGCATTATCAAATGGCAGTGCATGGTTCCATAAAACACCAAAATGAAGACTTAAATATTAGGAATTAGGCCATTCTCCTGCTGACAACACTCTGGTTGTTTGATACACTATGTTTCATTTCAGCACGAGTGGATAATTCCTCTCTGTAATTTTGTGTATCATCATAATCTCTCTCTTTCAAATCTCAAAGTTTAAAAATATTCGATTAAAGTTGCAAACAGCTTGGAGCTTTGAAACCGAACCCTGACAGCTTCTTTGACTCTCACTTTCTCTGTTCTGTACCTGCTCTCTTGTTTCAGAAACCTTATGACCTTCTGGGGACCTGCACACCCCATTACTGTACTGAGTGTAGTTTTAAATTAAAGCTGGAGTTAAAGGGAGATGTCATGCAAGCAGCCTTATCAGTTATCAGTTAGGCAGTAAAACAGGTCATTAAATTGAGCTGGGGGAGGGCAGCCCCCCACCACAGAGAGTGGACAGAGCGTGGGGGGTATGTCCCT
Source organism: Albula glossodonta (assembly GCA_019788955.1). Classification (NCBI taxonomy): domain Eukaryota; kingdom Metazoa; phylum Chordata; class Actinopteri; order Albuliformes; family Albulidae; genus Albula; species Albula glossodonta. The sequence continues at coordinate 309,041 of JAFBMS010000185.1, forward strand.
CACAGAGCACTATGAGCCTTGCCAGGGTAAACTCCAATGACAATACTGCATATAGGAAAAGCTGAATGAGAACACTTCTGTTCTCTGAAAGTGGACAGGAATAAGACTCCATAAATTAGATTGTGCTTTACAGTCCCCTGGAGCCCTGTCTGACTCCTTCAGGAAATCAGTTTACTGTAATAGTTTAGCCCAGTGATAGACAGTTTCTGCCCTCTGCGTATGTACACACAAAGAAACAGCAGTGGCACAGTTTTCCTAATCATGTCTGACTCTGGGAAAAACTGAAGCTTGTCCCAAATGCCAATAAATAACTTTCATTTTGTTTGTGTTTTAAAGGCAAGAGCAACATTAAAAGAGGTCCAACAGGTACATCATGAGCAAATGAAGGAGCGGTATACACACACACACACACACTCACACACACACACACACACAAACACACACACACACACACACACACACACACCCACACACACCAAACAACACACACACACAACACACAAACACAACGCACACACACACACACACACAACGCACACACAGACACACGCACGCACAAACACAACGCACACACAGACACACACACACAACACACACACACCCGCACACACACACAAACACACAATCACACAACACACACACAACACACACACACACACACACACTCACACACACACACCAACACACACTACAAACACACACACAACACTCACATCACCAACACACACACACACACACCCACACTACACACCACACTCACACACACGCAACACAACACACACAACACCTCACACTCAACACACACCACTCACACACCCACTCACCACACTCACACACCCTCACACACAACAACCACACACACCATCACACACACTAACACTCACGCACACACACACACACACACACTCACACACACAAATCACACTCACACACACTCCCACACACTCACACACACAAACACACACACTCAACACACACTAACACACTCACAACACACCACTAACACTCACACACACTAACACTCACACTCACACCCTCACACACACAAACACCAACACTCACACACACTAACACTCACCACACACAACACCCACACACACACACAACACACAACACAACACTGCACAAACACGCACACACACACACACACCATCACACAACAAACACACACACACAACAAACACACACAACACACACCACACCAACACGACACCACACACCACACACCACACTCACAACACCAACCACACTCCCACCAACCACACACACCCACACTCACAACACTCACACCAACACGCACACTAAACACACTCACACACTAACACTCACACACACACACACTCACAACACTAACACTCACACCCAATCACAATCACACACACACTCACACACACTCACCAACACACTAACACGCACAACACTCACACACACACTAACAATCACACACACTCACACACACTCACACCCACACACTCACTCACACACACTCACACACACTAACACTCACACACACACACACCACTAACACTCACACACACTAACACTAACACTCACACACACACCACTCACACACACCTCACAACAACACACTCAAACACAAACACACGCCACAAACACACTCTCACACACACTACACACACTAACACTCACACACCACACCACACCACACACCACTCACACACACTAACCTCACACACTCACACACACTCACACACAAACACACGCACACACACACTCTCACACACACGCACACTCACACACACACACTCACGCACACTCACACACTCACGCACACTCACACACTCTCACTCACACACACCCACACACACACACTCACACACACACACACACACACTCACGCACACTCACACACTCACACACTCACGCACACACACACACACTCACGCACACTCACACACTCACTCACTCACGCACACACACACACACACACTCACGCACACACACACACACGCGCACACTCACACACTCACTCACTCACTCACTCACACACACACACACTCACACACACTCACACACTCCCACACACACTCACACACACTCACACACTCACACACACTCACGCACACTCACACACACACTCACTCACTCACGCACACACACACACTCACGCACACTCACACACACACTCACTCACTCACGCACACACACACACTCACACACACACTCACACACACTCACGCACACTCACACACACACTCACTCACTCACTCACTCACGCACACTCACACACTCACTCACTCACTCACGCACACACGCACACTCACACACACACTCACGCACACTCACACACACACACAAACACACACAGAGCATACACAGCACACACACACAGGTAGAAACTGAGAAATGAGGTGTTGCATGTGAAATCCAGGCCCACCAGTCGGTTTGCTTCATATCATGCATCCTCAGTAATCAGCTTTAACGCAGCAGTTTGAAGATCAGGAGTCATAACGTGACCAGAGCAAAGGCCCCTCCCACACACATTGGGGAGGTTTGTAACCCAACAAAGTGTTCATTCTTCCTCCGTACTGACAGGATAACGTGCAGAGGCTCTGAATACAGTATGCTGTTCCCTGACCACAGTTAACTCACTCCTCCTAAAACACACTGAGTGGCAGCTCAGCTGCCAGGACTGGCCACTGGGCTCTTTAAAGAATAAGAGCAGAAGGCCTGAACAACAAACCTGCTTTGAACCATGAAAGGGTGGGGCTTTATGGGGGGAGAGCACTGGACAAGAAAAGCACTCAAAATATGCAAAGACAAATGCATGCACATGTAAAGGTACACACGTGAAGGTGTGACACGCACAGCGTGGGAAAGGCCAGCTGCGCAGTCCAGGCTGAGGAAACTGGGTGGACGTGCAGGAGGGTTTGCTCGGTGTGTTATCAATTAGGGTCCAGAAGAGATGACATCACGCTCTGAAGGGAAGTGCACAGCCTCTCTGATCACATGGGTGATCATTAACCTCAGGAAATGCTTCATTAGTTAGGCTTAATGGCCGATGCGGGAACAGCCAAAAGACTGCAAGAAAAAACATCCTCAACACAAAGCACAGCAGTATTCTCTTACATGCAACCAGATCTGAAGTAAGAAACCAAAATCACACACCAACAAAGTCACAGCACCAGAGGTCTATGGCTATTTTTGTTTTCAGCAGCTTCTTTAATAAATTTCCAATTCATGAAAGATGAAAGCACAAAATGAACTGCATTCTGGCATTGCATGGTCCTACTGCATATCCTTTTCTCCCAACCCTGTTAGACTGCCAGGGATTATCTCTGTGGCGAGTCTTCATGAAAATGCAGATTCAGTTTGGAGGAGCAGGACACCAACCATGACCAGATTAAACATTAGGCATTCCATACAGTGAGAACATGTCACACAACCCTGTAACAATTCAGCAAAAGGACCCAAAATACTTCTTATTCACCCTTAAATACAGAAGATCTGAATGTGAAATACAGATAAGATGTGCAGAAAGCATTAGGCAGCAGCAGAGCTGTACTGTAGCAGGAACAGAGCTTTCTCTGAAAGCCAAACTGTTTGAACTCTTGAAATATTTGCATAATAAAAACAGGTCATATAGATGTATATCACAGAGCATGTCTTTATATATTCAAGGAGCCTGGTAAGCTTCTTACAAACCTCCTTGGTACATCAGAGAGGATATAATCTGCTCTTTACTCACTCATATAATAATTGGTACCGGCCTGCCTCCCTGTCTCAGCCTGGCGATGCGCTGGAATGTGCCGGGTGTTTTTACTGCCCATTCCAGATTAGAAAGTGACAACTGCCTCACACATAATCTACTGCCTGTCCCCAATCCCTTTCACTTCATTTCCCCAGTTTCTGCATGTGGAAAGTGCTGGCAGCTGGCTATAATCCCTGCCCACTCCCACCGTGATTATCCGCTGTGGGGATCCGCACAGCAGCACACAGACCCCTAAATGCTAGCCTACTTTAGTGCAATATAAAATACCACTGACACCCCCGTGTTTACACCGTAGGTATGCAGTGGCGTGCTCAGGCTGTCTGAGGGGCAGGGGCGAAAAATAAAAAGGGCACCTCCAGCATGCCATGGGAAGGGCACATTATCATCTCATACACTGGGGCACCCAGGAGGGCACTTTCATGATGTTTTTTTTTTTTTTTTTTTTTTACCAAAATGGGCACGGGGGGGGGGGGGGGGGGGGTAGGGGGGGGAGGGGTGGGGTTGGCGGTTTCTTTCTAGGGAGCACTCACTTTTTCTCATACAAAGGCCAGCTCTAGATGCTGCTTTATTATGTTTCCTCCCCTGAAAGGCGACAGTTAAGGGTGTTTTATCACGTTTCTTCCCCTGAAAGGGCACTGTTAAGGGCGCTTTATCACGTTTCTTCCCCTGAAAGGGCACTGTTAAGGGCGTTTTATCACGTTTCTTCCCCTGAAAGGACACTGTTAAGGGCGTTTTATCACGTTTCTTCCCCTGAAAGGGCACTGTTAAGGGCGCTTTATCACGTTTCCTCCACTGGAAGGGCACTGTTAAGGGCGTTTTATCACGTTTCCTCCTCTGGAAGGGCACTGTTAAGGGTGCTTTATCACGTTTCCTCCGCTGGAAGGGCACTGTTAAGGGTGCTTTATCACGTTTCCTCCGCTGGAAGGGCACTGTTAAGGGCACTTTATCACCTTTCCTCCGTTGGAAGGGCACTCTAAAGGGCGCTCACTCTAAAGGGCACTTTATTATATTCTCTCCTCTGAAAGAACACTGTAGAGGGCATTCTATCACATTTTCTCACACATAGGGCAACTCTAGAGGGCACTTCATCATGTTTATTCACACATAGGGGAACCCAGGAGGGCACTTTCACTGTGTTTTAACCAAAAGCGCACTGAAGGGGCGATTGCCCCCCCGAGCACACCACTGTAGGTTTCACCCAGAAAGTAGGCCTACTTTAGTACCATACACAACGACACTGACAACTCCAAGTTTACACTGCTGTGATTCCTAAGGGCTGTTTGTCCATCTGACCACCTGAGTGTGTAAGAGTGTATGTGTGAGTGAGTGTATGTGTGTGTGTTTGTAAGAGTGTGTGAATGTGTATATATGAGTGTGTATGTAAGAGTGTGTGAGTGTGTGTGCGTGTGTGTGAGAGAGAGTGTGTGTGAGTGTATGTGTATGTATATGTGTGTGTGAGTGTGTATGTGTGTGTGTATGTGTATGTATGTGTGTGTGAGTGTGTGTGTGTATGTATATGTGTGTGTGTGTATGTGTGCATGTATATGTGTGTGTGAGTGTGTGTGTGTGTATGTATATGTGTGTGTGTGTGTGTGTGTGTGTATATGTGTGTGTGTGTGTGTGTGTGTGTGTGTGTGTGTGTGTGTGTGTGTGTGTGTGTGTGTATGTGTGTGTGTGTGTGTGTGTGTGTGTGTGTGTGTGTGTGTGTGTGTGTGTGTGTGTGTGTGTGTGTAAGTGTGTGTGTGTGTGTGTGTGTATGTGTATGTGTGTGTGTGTGTGTGTGTGTGTGTGTGTGTGTGTGTGTGTGTGTGTGTGTGTGTGTGTGTGTGTGTGTGTGTGTGTGTGTGTGTGTGTGTGTGTGTGTGTGTGTGTGTGTGTGTGTGTGTGTGTGTGTGTGTGTGTGTGTGTGTGTGTGTGTGTGTGTGTGTGTGTGTGTGTGTGTGTGTGTGTGTGTGTGTGTGTGTGTGTGTGTGTGTGTGTGTGTGTGTGTGTGTGTGTGTGTGTGTGTGTGTGTGTGTATGTGTGTGTGAGACAGAGGCTGCCTATTTCCCCTCCTTTGCTGAAACATTAACCCACCTCCATGTAACACTGTCTCCACAGCAACACCAGTCATATTCAGTAAAAGATACCCATTTTTTCCATGAGCAGTAATGCTTCAAAATCCCAGCTGTGCTTGTGATCGGTAAAGGACAAACAGCCTGCCATGTTTCACGTGACATAATTACATGTTTTTGACAACATGAGCTTCATTCACAAGAGTGACGAATGTGCCTGTGGTAAGGACACACATGCTTCCTGAATCTTTAACAATTACTGAGCGCTTACATAATTGTTCCAGCCCTGCCTTTTCCTCCCATCTTCATTCTCTTCCCTTTCCGAAAACCTGCCGGGAGCAAATCCTCGAGCTGGAGGAATGAGCTGTAAGCGGCTGTGCTGGGATTTCAGGCCCGCCCGCTCCCCACGGCTCCAGGGGCTTTCACTTCCTGTTCCGAGAACAACATTTTACTTCACGCCCCTTGAAATTCCCTTCAACCCCTCTGTATTGTTAGCTGGAATCTGTTTTCATTTAGCTGTTCCTCAATAAGAATTCTTCACAGCATATTGAGGGGAAATGGTGCTGGCCTGTGCTGGTGCACGCTGGCTGCAGGGCTATCACATGCTCACACAGGACTCAGACACAGAAAGTAGGCAGTTGGCCTTGGTCAGTTCTGCCAATCATACAACTCAGTCACCCCATTTCAAAGAAAAGAAAACATCTCAGAGACATCCACAGCATTCCCACAAATCAATTCCACATGTACTGTAGTATCCAGACTACCCAGGCTGCGGCGCCATCTCAGATCATTCTCCTGTCAGCCCTTCACTGCCTGATGTTCCTCCATCCATCAAGGGCTTTCCCCTTTAAAATCACACTTCCAGCACCACTCTGTGTCCCTCCAACCCCCAGAGAAAAATTGAATGGCAAAAATTCAAACAATTTCAAGCCAAATTGAACAAAATTCCTGTCTAAATCTTCTCAATCTGTACATAAGTCCCTCATAACACAATATGATTTCAGGGGGAAAGCTATAATCACACTGTGCTGGGCCACAGACCTGTCCTGCTGTAATTACACTGTGCAGGGCCACAGACCTGTCCTGCTATAATTACACTGTGCAGGGCCACAGCCCTGTCCTGCTATAATTACACTGTGCTGGGCCACAGACCTGTCCTGCTATAATTACACTGTGCAGGGCCACAGCCCTGTCCTGCTGTAATTACACTGTGCAGGGCCACAGACCTGTCCTGCTGTAATTACACTGTGCAGGGCCACAGCCCTGTCCTGCTGTAATTACACTGTGCAGGGCCACAGACCTGTCCTGCTGTAATTACACTGTGCAGGGCCACAGCCCTGTCCTGCCATAATTACACTGTGCAGGGCCACAGACCTGTCCTGCTGTAATTACACTGTGCAGGGCCACAGACCTGTCCTGCCGTAATTACACTGTGCAGGGCCACAGCCCTGTCCTGCTATAATTACACTGTGCAGGGCCACAGACCTGTCCTGCCGTAATTACACTGTGCTGGGCCACAGCCCTGTCCTGCTGTAATTACACTGTGCTGGGCCACAGCCCTGTCCTGCTATAATCACACTGTGATGGGCCACAGCCCTGTCCTGCTATAATTACACTGTGCTGGGCCACAGCCCTGTCCTGCTATAATCACACTGTGCTGGGCCATAGACCTGTCCTGCTGTAATTACACTGTGCTGGGCCACAGCCCTGTCCTGCTATAATTACACTGTGCTGGGCCACAGCCCTGTCCTGCTATAATCACACTGTGCTGGTCCATAGACCTGTCCTGCTGTAATTACACTGTGCAGGGCCACAGCCCTGTCCTGCTATAATTACACTGTGCAGGGCCACAGCCCTGTCCTGCTATAATTACACTGTGCAGGGCCGCAGCCCTGTCCTGCTATAATCACACTGTGCAGGGCCACAGACCTGTCCTGCTATAATCACACTGTGATGGGCCACAGACCTGTCCTGCTGTAATTACACTGTGCTGGGCCACAGCCCTGTCCTGCTGTAATTACACTGTGCTGGGCCACAGCCCTGTCCTGCTATAATTACACTGTGCAGGGCCACAGCCCTGTCCTGCTATAATCACACTGTGCTGGGCCACAGACCTGTCCTGCTGTAATTACACTGTGCAGGGCAACTTCACTTCAGGGCACAAATGCAACTTCACCTTGAGTTTTGCTTTGGACGGGAATTGACAGATGCTACAGATTTAAAAAGGCTGAGCGACTGGTTCAGCAGGACCTTAGAAGTTTTTTAGTAAAGAAGAAGAAAACGACAGGTGAGATGATAAACAGTCTCATGTATTATTAACACATAATATGTCCCTTATGTAACAAAACTTTGACAACAGCTCGGCCAATATTTAATCTTGAATGAGACCGTCGCAGATAATAACATGTTCACATGTTAATGAACATGTTCAATAGCTTGCCAGCTAACCTGTTCACTTGAGAGCAAACGAACATGTGAGCTACCTAAGGTATTTATTTGCTTGAAATAACATGACCGATTTTAGATTCTAATGAGAGGGTGACGGATTGAATATAGAAGGTATATTAAGCTGTAAATTGTATGCAGTTGTGGTAGTGTAAAGGTCTGTTTTTGAAATCCCGCGTTAGTTATAATACAATAATATTGTAAATAATTGGATAGTTTTTGATAGTTTTTTGTATTACAAATACATTTTATGTTTTTTTTTTTAACATTTTCATGCCCTTTGATTTTTTTTATACAAAAAGACTTCTGGCTGGCAGACGCCTCAAATCAACTCAGACGTATTTTTTTGATTACAATAACGGGGTTATCATATTGAACAAAAACCCAAACAAATTACCTATATATGCAAACACGACCGATTACACGGCCGCCAACTTTGTTTATTTTTGTACGCAGACCAGACACAGATATAAATGCTCGCTATGGCGAAGGCTACAGCGTCGGCTCTGCGTAGATTCAACGCTGAACCATAAATCGACGCAGCTCCTCCACACACACAGAGCAGACAGCGACAGGTAAAGATACTCGAGGCTAGGAGGTGTTTATTTTCCTGACGACTACATAATTCCAGCCCCAAAGTTTGGAAGAATAAGTACTTGGTTTCAAAGCCGCGTTCTACTGCTCCGGTGTGGGAATATTTTGGCTTTAAGCCTAATGAGAGAGGAGAGCCCATTAACGTGAACGAACCAGTATGTCGACTTTGTTTAAAAACAGTGGAAAACTGGATTGGCAGTATATTGCCTGTTAAGGAATGAATGACTCTCTATTCCCCTGTGCCAGATATTTAATATTTAGTGCAATTTTTGTTAACAGAGCCCAAGAGTCCATTTTATTTTTTGTCTTGGTTGTGTGGTTTCATTTTATGTTTTATAAAGATAGGATATTTTAGGATATATTTTTTGACATTCCAATTTAAAATGTGTGAATATTCTTAAGAATTAAAAGTTAATTACTTTTTAAAGGGTGTTCTTGCCTTCTTATACTATTAAATCATCACTATATCAGTGGCAAAAAATGGTCTTCAAATGACAATAATATCGTTCATCACAATTATTTCTGGGACAATATATCATCCAACAAAAGTACTTATTGTGACAGGCCTGTGTGTAACTTGATTTAATACATAGCACTGGTGTGTTCAGCATAGGGGAGCTTGAGTTGGCATGGCGACAAGCCAAGTCCCCCGAGGGAACCACGAGCACAGAAAATAGTAAAGACATGCTTTGATCATCCATTCCACTTCCTCTCTATCCAATCACTGATCAGTGGGGTACTGCCAGGGTGCCCCCATGCTTGGCCACACGCACGCACGCACGCACGCACGCACTCCTCACAGACCACCACACACTCATATTGCTCACAGCACACAGCACTGAGAGAATGGTGTACTCTGACTGTTCTCATCTCTTTTGTGTTGCAGTCTGAGCTCCCTCACCCTCTTCGTCAACAACTTCAACCTGCTAGAGAATGGGAGGAAGGGATTTTCTAATGGGAAAATCCCAAAGTCAGGCAAAAAGAAGCACTTTTTTGTATGGAACAAACAATTCCACAGAAAACACAGAAGTGAGTCACTGAGGTTATCTTATTACTGTGACAATAATTACTGACCAGGCTCACAAAACAGCAGGACCCTGAGTGCTTTCCTTTCACTTCTGCCCCACTAAAACTGTGTCATTATCCCAGAAATAGATTTTGCCTGCAATAAAAAGCAGTGTGTTACTGGCTAGTTTTTACATGGAATAAATGAAGCAGTATATTTTATGTTGCATACAAATGTGCGCTGAGAGTTTATGTGCGGATAAATGAACACATAACACAATGCATAAACGGATTAATGAATTCCATATGGCTTTGAGTGTCCTAGTTTCTCTACACACAGCCTGGGATCTGTGATACACACGCAGAGTACTGTCCTCTCTGACAGATATAATGTGATCTAATTCCACTTTATGGAATGTTTCTGTCTTTCCTCTGTGCCATTCGCAAGTGGCCCAGTGAAGTAGAACAAATGATTCCCCAGCTTTGACCATATGCTCGGTGGCTACTTGACACAGGAAGCTGCTTTTGGTTACAGGGCTAGACTGAGGCAGAGCTGACAGTGAAAGCCACACTGGTTCACGGCTCGTTGTCTTAATGTGTTATTAGGGTTTGGATGTTCTTCATGCTGACCTGTGCATGCATGAATTTAGGAAAACATTGGAAAATTCAGGATTTTACCCTCAAAATTAACACCCATCGACAACATGTGATTTTCAGTGCGGGACAGTGGTGCCAGAATGGAGCGATCTGTAATTTTACTGGTGCCCTGATGAATCACTGCACCACTGTGGGAGTCCCTCCCCCATGTTAGTACTCACGCTACCAGGCTGTGCTCTGGGAGTCCCCCCCCATGTTAGTACTCACGCTACCAGGCTGTGCTCTGGGAGTCCCTCCCCCATGTTAGTAGTCACACTACCAGGCTGTGCTCTGGGAGTCCGCCCCCATGTTAGTACTCACGCTACCAGGCTGTGCTCTGGGAGTCCCTCCCCCATGTTAGTACTCACGCTACCAGGCTGTGCTCTGGGAGTCCCCCCCCATGTTAGTACTCACGCTACCAGGCTGTGCTCTGGGAGTCCCTCCCCCATGTTAGTACTCACGCTACCAGGCTGTGCTCTGGGAGTCCCTCCCCCATGTTAGTACTCACGCTACCAGGCTGAGCTCTGGGAGTCCCTCCCCCATGTTAGTACTCACGCTACCAGGCTGTGCTCTGGGAGTCCCTCCCCCATGTTAGTACTCACGCTACCAGGCTGTGCTCTGGGAGTCCCCCCCCATGTTAGTACTCACGCTACCAGGCTGTGCTCTGGGAGTCCCCCCCCATGTTAGTACTCACGCTACCAGGCTGTGCTCTGGGAGTCCCCCCCCATGTTAGTACTCACGCTACCAGGCTGTGCTCTGGGAGTCCCCCCCCATGTTAGTACTCACGCTACCAGGCTGAGCTCTGGGAGTCCCTCCCCCATGTTAGTACTCACGCTACCAGGCTGAGCTCTGGGAGTCCCTCCCCCATGTTAGTACTCACGCTACCAGGCTGTGCTCTGGGAGTCCCCCCCCATGTTAGTACTCACGCTACCAGGCTGTGCTCTGGGAGTCCCTCCCCCATGTTAGTACTCACGCTACCAGGCTGTGCTCTGGGAGTCCCCCCCCATGTTAGTACTCACGCTACCAGGCTGTGCTCTGGGAGTCCCCCCCCATGTTAGTACTCACGCTACCAGGCTGTGCTCTGGGAGTCCCCCCCCATGTTAGTACTCACGCTACCAGGCTGAGCTCTGGGAGTCCTCCCTGCGTTAGCCCTCATGCTAGCAGGCTGAGCTCCGAGAGTCCTCCTGGGGTTAGCACTCTCACTACCAGGCTGAGCTCCGGGAGTACTCCCTGCACGAGCGCTGTCACTACCAGGCTGAGCTCCGGGAGTCCTCCCTGCACTAACCCTCATGCTGGCAGGCTGAGCTCCGGGAGTCCTCCCTGTGTTAGCACTCATGCTAGCAGGCTGAGCTCTGGGAGTCCTCCCTGCACTAGCCCTCGTGCTGGCAGGCTGAGCCCCTGCCCGGCCAGGTCTTCCTCCTCTTCCAGCAGTTCCTCTTCCTGCCCGAATGTCCAGCGCTAACCCATCATCAGCACATCATTAGAGGAATCCCACTTCCAGCTGCCTCAAGCAGGGCCTCTGGTTCAGTGTGCTCACATTGCAGCACTGCCATCTCCACTGGTCAAGGTCCCTCCCATCAAACTTACAAACAAGTAACTCCAGAGATAACTCACCCATGTTAGCACTGTCATATGCAGGGCACAGGAGTAACCTATGTTAGCATGGTAGCGCTGCCATAGGAAGAGAAGTTATTCATATTAGGACTGTCATACACAGATAAGTGACCCATGTTAGCGCGTTAGCACTGTCATACACGGATAAGTGACCCATGTTAGCGTGTTAGCACTGTCATACCCTAGCCCTCAGGGTGGATACTGTAAATGAGTGAAAGCTCTGGCAGTACATGCTAAAGATATCAGTCACATGGCTCCTTCACACCAGGGTAAAACATCCTCTCTCAATTAAACAGGTCTTAATAAAATCACCCTTGTATTATCCACAATGTATTAAAGAACACACAACTCTTGGTGAAAAGAAAGAGTTCTTATGCTGCAGCGTTACATTTTTCTCCATTGATCTTAAATATGACACCGCCATTTTACATGATAAGACCAGATGTCTGTCTGTGTTTATGTTCTCAGTCACATGAACTGTGACACTTTTGAAACACAAAGAGTGCTCTGTGCCCTGCACAGCCAGCCTGAGAGACATATAAATAAACATCAATAATTCCTACAGCAAAAGGGAAGACCTGGTGCCAGGAAATGTTATTTTATAAATGATCGAACACTTTGTGTAAACCCAGTCACACAATGTATTACACAATTTTAACCAACATTTTCTGCACCAGAAAAAAATGACTTCATTCCATGGTGTCAAGATGGATATCTACACTGAGATACTGTGTCTTGCAAGAGTAGTTCCTAGAGAAAAGCAGGCATTTTCTGCATACACATGAAATTCCTTACACAACTTATCTCTGTTACGTAGTTTTGCTCTTAATTAGACACAGAGAGCTGTATCTTATGATGGTAGACAATTCTAATAGAAGAACCCCAGTGAACCCTGTTAAAACAATTAGTGGTCCCACACAGGTTAAGGAAAACAAAAAGGACAATAGTGTAGTGTAATATCAAAGTCACATGCAACCCATCATACAGAAAAAAATTTAATTTAATATTTTTAAACAGACTTAAGATTAGTTGATACAACACTGTCCAAACACCTCTTCGGGGTATCCTGTTCGGCATGAATGAGTATTTATTTTAAACTGATTTAGATGATGTGGAAAAGATGCTCATTCCTAATACCCCAGTCTCCCTTATGCTGATTTTAAACGTTTACATAATGCAAATGGTGATATCATGTGCAGATAGAAACGGTCTAAACTGAAGGCATCCGGAATAGAAATGCATCAATGTTCCTTGTAGTTTCACTGCTTCAAATGTTGTTTCAATAAATGGATTTTGAAAACGAATGAAGATCAGTCAAATACGGTGACCGCATCAAAAGCAAGTCCTGGCAGTGTGTTCCGTTCAGGAACACCCATCTCACGCAAATCCTACCCTGCAAGATCTGGCTTTACATTAAAGACTGCCTTGGGCAACCAGTTTCAGCGTGTTACCGCTCTGAAAATAGGACAGCAAAGTGATGAAATACTTAATCACAGCCAGCATGGAACAATACTGGATATTTGTACAACATATCTATTCAAATAGTATGAATGTTTTACATTTTACAGAAAGAACCAATACGTAGTAAATCTAAAATGAAAAAATGCACGCATAGATAATTCTGCCATTTTAAGAATGCTAACACTGTATAGTTACCAAATCTGTCATTCATGTTTTTCTGTCATTAGTTTCCTTTGAAAGAAAGGAAAATAGACTGAAAATGTATAGTATTCACAGAAAGAGCACTTCCATCCATGTTAGACAGGGCCCTTTGGCGGATCGTGTGTCACACAGTTTCCAGTGAAATAACATAGGGCTAAACATGCAATATCTTAACCTTTTGCAACATCACTTTCCAGTGTAAATGCGTGATGACCTGTGAATCAATGGTGATTTACTCTTGTGCAACTATTATTACAAAATTAACAGTGAGACTCTATCGGATGAATGGAGAAAAGAATGAAGCCTTCAATTTAACCATACGCCAATGCGTTGTATGAAAATTATATAGAGCATGAAAAGGGTTAACGCTACGAGTTAGGAACGGTTGAGTGAGATAACATACACGCCGCCGCGATTGGACACGTTGTTTGACCTATCTTATACAAATACGAAGGTGTATGGTTGCAGCTTTTTTTTAAGCTAATAAAGATGTGTTTGTATATTCTCCGAATTTGTAACCTATGAAGTCAGAAAAGTCAGTTTTTCACAGGCCCATGTGAGATTGCCGAACTGAAACAACTTCACCGTAATAAGCATAGAATAGCTCACATATGGGAGAAAGAATATTGTATTTTCTTTACCAGAATTTTAATCGTCGCGTCATCACCCTGCAACAGACTGTCATACCAAAGGAAGTAGCATAGAATATGTGGTACATTTCAGCTATATAAGCTATATGTCAATCTAACAATGACCACGGTATGCTATCATTCTTAAGCTTTGCTCCTGAAAAACATAAAATAGACTAAATGTCCTCTTCATTAAGCTAAATCGAATGATACCCTGCTCAATGTACCCGTTTCTGAGTCTGCAGTTTAAAACAGGCGGCGACCCCCGGTACCTCCCGTAAATTACTACACAGAAAGATACGACTGTATCGTTGCTGATACAGTGGCTAGCCTACTTCAAAGCATCTCTGCAGGAAACATCAAATACCGAGGCAGGCGCCAGCAACAGGGCTTCCCTCGAGTCCCGAAGTACCCAACAAAACTGCCGTTTCCCTCACACCTTACCCGCTGACGTCAAATTTATTTCATACACAGCTTAGTCTATGTGCTCAAAGAAAGATACTCGTGTCAAGTAATCGAGTTTCATGAGGTAGCTAAAGCGGTACATTTTAAGCAATGCGACAGCTCTCTACTCATTTTGATTAGGGTTTCCCTGCGTATTTCCTTTGGAATGCTTTACAGCGCTATTACGTTTTGTCAAGTACCTACCATTAAACTAGAGATTAAAGAAGGCTATGCAAATGTCGTTAAAAGGTAAGTGGGTCAAATAATTATACTGATCAAATAAGTTACCGAATGTTAAATAAAGAGGAGTATTTAACATAAACTACTTGGTGAAGAACTACAAAAACTCAGTAGGCTGAAACCTGATAACCTCTACAATATTTTTTATTCACCTGGAGCTGTAGTTGTACACTGAGTGAAGTTGAAACTTTTGCCCTTATACACTGAAGCACCACGTTCGTCCCGTTACATGGTTAAAGTTTACCTGACAAATACCCATTTAAACGCGTGCAGCCCGAGTTCCGGTCTCACCATAAAACCGAATTTCGTCGTTTTTACATTAAAAAGACACAATGAAGTGGAAAGGGTAAAAAAAAGTTAGACATACACACGGTACATCGCAACATTTCCAGATCCCAATACACTAAAAGCGGAAGTGCCCCAATGCATTTACCTTCATTCCCAAACAAGCAGAGAAATAAAGGTGTATAATCAAAACACTATTTTACTAATGATACAAGGGGCTACCTATTGTACCTCTTCCCGCATGCTGCCCTATTATCTGCTGCTGCTACAGCAACAACAACTACTACTACTTCTGCTACTAGTACTACTACCAATAATAATAATAACTTCAATTTTTTACTGAAGAATGTTTTACTCTTAAATTAGATTTTTGTTATGGTTAGATATTGGGAATTGTTTGCCCTGCTTCAAGCTGTCAATACATTGGAATTGCTTTTAACATACCAATACAATAACGAGTGAAAGGTAAAAAATTCAAAACAGCTTACCTTGACTGTCTTCGTCCATATTTACTGGTAGAAATGACTGCAAACAGTCCAAAAATAGGTAGCGGCGGTCAAACTTATGGATTAATATAAAATATCCGAAGATGCGTTGGACAGCTGTATTTCGGAGGCACAAGTACTATACAGTCTGTGTACAGACAGCCTTTGCTTTGCAGACGCTACTTGGTAAATAAGAACAAATCAATGAACAGTTTTTAAAACGATATGATTTGAAATAACTGTTTTAAATGTATTTAAAGTCGTTACAACATCAACTATAATTTCCAAGCAACTGGATGTGTTCTATCCTAAAAAATTCTTCTGTATCCCTTCCATTAGACCGAGACTCCCCTCTGAACGCTCTCATTGTATGAGCGCAGCTTCGCTTAGACAGCTCCAGCACTACGTCATCAGCCCGGTCCGCCCTCAACTGCGAACAAATCTTTAGCACGTGACTTGTGACGGAATGAAATGGGATACATCTCAAATGCAGAGGCTATCCCTGATCACATTAAGTCTAACAGCAAGTTAGATGACCATGTCTTTGTTCATGGGATGTCAATGAGGGAAGCTGGGCATAGAGGGAATCTGAGGCACTTCCCAGTAGCCTCTATAATCCAGACCTTCAGTGGTCTGTGAGATCATGTATATTGACTAGACCACAGGGAGAAAACACAACCAGAGCAGCCACTCTATGTTGTCATTTGGGACAGTGTCAGGTTCCACCGGGCTGCTCTGGTTCTGTAACAGCCCAAGTTTCAGCAACATCTTTCTCCCTGCATATTCTCCCCTCCTAAACCCCACAGAGAAGTTTTTCGGCGTGGAGGTAGAAGGACTATGAACGAGATCTTAACATCCCTGTTCACCTCCTCCAGGCCATGGCAGAGGCTTATTGAGATATTACAGTTGAGGTTTCCCATGGCAATAGTAGTATTAATCTTTAATTGTATATAAACATGCGGGTCAATGTGAAAATTCCTGTTGGGATTTCTCAAGCAAATCATATTCTATTATATTCTAGAGCCTATTTTCTGCTTTTTGGTACAATATATAATTTTGTTTGAAATAATGGGATGTTTATATTACTTGGTTTTTATAGCAGAAATGTAATGACTTTGCAGCCTGATTCTGTAAAACCATATTTTTTAAAAACATGTTTCATATGTGTAAATAAAGAAACAAACAAACAAACTTCTTTCAGTTGTAAGAAACTCCCGCAAAGATTCATATGGAATGAAGATAAGTAAACTATTAACTTTGTGTATGTAAAGCTAACAAAGAAATTACTGCAAAGTTGCACAACACTCCCTCTGTCCCGTTTCCTTCTCCCTTTGACTGAAATGGACTCTGAAATGTGAAAATGTTCCCCTTGGCCATACTTGTATCATTGGGCAGTTGTCTGTGGTAAACGTGAGGAGAGTTCGTGCCTCTGTAATCCCAAAGCCACCATGAATCAGGGTACAGAAAACACAGAGATCATTCACAACTGGATTAGCCATTGTTCAGAACTGCAGAGGACAATGGCTGAACTGTTACTCTGTGAAGGGAACCCATCTCTGACGGAGCTGTAAACAGGCAGACAGACTTGGGCAGTGGTGTGGTTTGTGACTTTTGCTTTTGAAAAGTGTTCCACTTTATTTTAAACTTGTGACACATGTGACATTGATGTTTTATATGATTTATATGATGAATATTTCTATCTGATACTGTAACTTTGAAACAAGAAATCATTTTCATTTAATTTTCTTTCCAGTTCATTTTTTATTTTACCTGCTTGGTCAACTAAGTATATATTTCTTAATCAAGTTTTTTTATCTGGTGAAGACCTGGGAAAGTGGCTGGGAATATTGGGTTTAAGTTTTGTTGCCAAGAAAAGAGAGGCTTATTAGGTCAGCAGCCACACCACCCTGAACCTTGACTTAAATAATCTGCTACTAATATCATGACTTGTGTGCTGGGCCGGACTGTGTCCTGTAGCATGGCTGTGTGCTGGGCCGGACTGTGTCCTGTAGCATGGCTGTGTGCTGGGCCGGACTGTGTCCTGTAGCATGGCTGTGTGCTGGGCCGGACTGTGTCCTGTAGCATGGCTGTGTGCTGGGCCGGACTGTGAAACACCATGCTCAGCATCACGCATCCTGCTCTTGGCTGCTGAAGCTGTTTGAAGGAAGTAGATAATACAGGTCATTGTGTTTTCCCTGCCTTGTCTCAGGCAGTGGGGGATTGTTTGGCTGCACGACTTTCCTGGGTTCAGAGACTGACTGAGTTACATAACTCAGTGGAAACTGACCTCACTTCACCACACCCTCACATCATTTCCATTTATAAAACATTCCAGTACTTCACCCCTTTGCTCATTCCTTAGGGAGGATAAAAGGCCATGCATGTATTTGTGTCCCTCTTATTTAATCAGCGCTGCATGTCTGACTGTGCTAAAGTTACTGGAATAGTAATGATTGATTCAGCCTGCACTGTTAACGTGCCTGGCCGGTTTGCCCAGAGATGGCATTATGCACTGTAGAGTGGAGCTGCTGGCAGGTTAACCGCTACAGACAGCAAATCCATGATGGTCTCATGGATTTGCTATAACACCTGTATGAGATGGCTATATCGCCTGTGTGAGATGGCTATAACACCTGTGTGAGATGGCTATAACACCTGTGTGAGATGGCTATATCACCTGTGTGAGATGGCTATATCACCTGGGTAAGATGGCTATAACACCTGTGTGAGATGGCCATATCACCTGGATAAGATTGTTATAACACCTGTGTGAGATGGCTATATCACCTGTGTGAGATGGCTATAACACCTGTGTGAGATGGCTATAACACCTGTGTGAGATGGCCATATCACCTGGATAAGATTGTTATAACACCTGTGTGAGATGGCTATATCACCTGGGTAAGATGGCTATATCATCTGTGAAAGCTGGCTATAACCGATCAACTAAGGTTGAGGGGATAGTCAAACTGAACAGAAACAGAAAAACTGAAGATAAATCACCAAACCTAACTATGACATTTATGTCTGTCTGTAAGGCCTAAGTGAAGCCCAAGGCCATAAGGCTACAGCTGTCCAAGGTTCTGAAGGCCATGTAGGCTTTGTGAAACAGAGACATTTCTTTAGATCATATTTGATTCAAAATCTGTTCAAAATGAAAAATCAATTGCCTAGCTGTGGTGAGTGACCCACCTCTCATTGCAGCAATTCCTCTGGCTGATTGGAAAAGCTGCAGTGTGCCTGCGTCTGCAATGCAGTCCTCTTCTACAGCCGATGTCTGCGGGAGATCTGTGCTGTGCACAGTCCTGCTGGAGACTCTGCTCTGCTAGCTCATGCTCTGGTCCTCTCCCTGTTACAGTCCTGAGACTGGCCTGCCATTACAAAGGGACAGTCCAGACTTGAGAATTAATGAAAAATGGGAAATAAAGCTCTTTAAAGCATAAATGCTTGTACCTTTGTGCGCAGCATGTGTGCACGTGTGATAAACAGTCTCTGAAATTCCACTGGAGCTTTGCCACTGTTATATCTGCTCTGTAGCTCAGGAAACAGCACAAACATGCCTGTGGAGTGAGTTAAGTGTGAGAATGTCTGACGGCAGACACCTGGCCGTCTGTGCCAGGTGCTCACAGAGTCATTGAGATGGGGGTTCATAATTCTGTGTGTGTTTGAGCTGGTGTGTAGTGATGGTGTGTGTGTTTGTGTGTTTGAGCTGGTGTGTAGTGATGGTGTGTGTGTGTGTTTGTGTGTTTGAGCTGGTGTGTACTGATGGTGTGTGTGTGTTTGAGCTGGTGTGTACTGATGGTGTGTGTGTGTGTGTGTGTGTGTGTGTGTGTGTGTGGGGGGGGGTGGAGTGAGGGTGTGTGTGTGTGTGAGTGTGTGTGTGTGGGTGTGTGTGTGTGTGTGTGTGTGTGTGTGTGTGTGTGTGTGCTGGTGTGTGTGATGGTGTGTGTGTGTGTGTGTGTGTTTGAGCTGGTGTGTACTGATGGTGTGTGTGTGTGTGTTTGTGTGTTTGAGCTGGTGTGTACTGATGGTGTGTGTGTGTGTGTGTGTGTGTATTTGTGTGTTTGAGCTGGTGTGAACTGATCGTGTTTGTGTGTTTGAGCTGGTGTGTACTGATGGTGTGTGTGTGTTTGAGCTGGTGTGTACTGATGGTGTGTGTGTGTGTGTTTGAGCTGGTGTGAACTGATCGTGTTTGTGTGTTTGAGCTGGTGTGTACTGATGGTGTGTGTGTGTTTGAGCTGGTGTGTACTGATGGTGTGTGTGTGTGTGTTTGTGTGTTTGTGTGTTTGAGCTGGTGTGTACTGATGGTGTGTGTGTTTGTGATTTTGAGCTGGTGTGTACTGATGGTGTGTGTGTTTGTGATTTTGAGCTGGTGTGTACTGATGGTGTGTGTGTTTGTGATTTTGAGCTGGTGTGTAGTGGTGACAGTGAGGGATAGTGTTGATGAATGTGAGGTCATGACTACAGAAACAGAGAGATACACATGGCCATGGGCATGTGTGTGCGATTGCTGCGAATGCTTCATGAGCTCCTACACGTATAACTCCATCTGTGGGCCTGAGGTCACAGACGATAGGCTCGTTAAACTCTGACCTGCCTTGTTTGATGAGATTGGTTGAGACAGACAGTACTGTGTTATGCTGCAGAATCTGTGGTGGGAATGGTGATGAGAATGCTACTGACCTGTGTATGTTCCTTGCCAAAAACACTACCTCTGGAAAATAAACTCATAATGCAAAAGGGATAAAATTCTAAAATCAGATACAATTACAGTCGACCCCCGCTTCTTCGGACTTCACTTCCCCAGACTTTCAATCGGCCGTGTCTGTCTGAAGAATGACAACTTTGACCGATAGTTTTACTCTCTCATGTATACTGTATATGCATATTGTACCATATTGTAGCCTAGGAGTATGTGTGCGAGACAATATAGGCTGTTTACTGTACAGTACTGTACAGTACTCAATTTTCAAAGTCCGGACTTTTTCAATGTCCGGACATGGCCCTGTCTGTATTAGTCCGAACAAACGAGGGTTGTCTGTAATTAGTTCTTATAATTTTCTTGAACAAATTTAGTGATTAAAAAATCACAATTTCAAAACATACAGTCCAAAATAAAAGCTTCCCATTGCAAAACTCATGAAAATGTAAGCATCCAAAATGATTAGGATTATTTTTGCATTGCTTTCAACTACGTATTATAATCAGTTTTATTCCCTTATTGAGGAGATTTGCATATTTCAGAAAGAGATTAAAGTACAGTATTCAGGAAACCTCCTCTAAAACAATTCAAATCATTACTGCTGAATTCCAAGGCATTACTAAACTACATTTTTGTGAGGGAAAGACGGCATGTCCAAAATGATTCCCTTAGTTTCAGTGTTAGTTGTGTTTTTAGGTGTGTTTTTGGACTGTGATAATGTCTGCAGTTGAAATCTCTTCCCACCCAATGTAGGTATCCTCTGGTGACTCAGGGACTCACTGTTTAAATATCTAATAAGCTTAAGATATATAATTAAGACTAAATAAAATTTTCAGGTGATTTCCATATGGCCCATGAAGTTAAACCCCTGAGTCAACAAAATGAAAAGCTTATCATCCATCTTCCCACAATCCCAGACAAATTACTTTATTGAGAAAAGACAAATCATATGAGCTTTTCCTCATTAATCTCAGTCAGGCCATCAGGCTGGACACCCTGAGCACCAGAAGTCCAGCCCATAACCTCCGTGTTCATGAAGCTGATATGGATCTGCCTGCTTAAAAAAGAAACTTGCCATTCTTCCAACACAAAAACAACAATCTGGACACTTTGGTGGGCAGACCTCTCTGGCCTCGTGTCTGATTCTCATCTGTACTGCTGCCAGGATAAAGAAACAGGGTGAAACAGCCTATCAGCATCCAAGCTTTGCATATTTAATCCTCCTGAAACCCGCCCAAACTTCTCTGCTCTTGGAAGCAGGCCCAGAAATAATCACAATTTTCAGCAAAGCAGCAGCAGCCATAAAGGAAGGGTCCTGCGCAGCCATGACGTGTGCTGGTCATGTGACCCAACGTGCCACCCTCACTGCGCAGCCATGACGTGTGCTGGTCATGTGAGCCAACGTGCCACCCTCACTGCGCAGCCATGACGTGTGCTGGTCATGTGAGCCAACGTGCCACCCTCACTGCGCAGCCATGACGTGTGCTGGCCATGTGAGCCAACGTGCCACCCTCACTGTGCAGCCGTGACGTGTGCTGGCCATGTGACCCAACATGCCACCCTCACTGTGCAGCCGTGACGTGTGCTGGCCATGTGACCCAACGTGCCACCCTCACTGCACAGCCGTGACATGTGCTGGTCATGTGACCCAACGTGCCACCCTCACTGCGCAGCCGTGACGTGTGCTGGCCATGTGACCCAACATGCCACCCTCACTGTGCAGCCGTGACGTGTGCTGGACATGTGTCCTGCCCTGCCACCCTCACTGCGCAGCCGCACTGATTGGCCAGCACTGTGTCTGTGCAGCCGCACTGATTGGCCAGCACTGTGTCTGCGCAGCCGCAATGATTGGCCAGCACTGTGTCTGCGCAGCTGCACTTATTGGCCAGCACTGTGTCTGCGCAGCCGCAATGATTGGCCAGCACTGTGTCTGCGCAGCCGCACTGATTGGCCAGCACTGTGTCCGCGCAGGCAGCACACATGGACTCAATTAGGACACTCCTGCATTTACTGAAGGGCTGGTGTCTCGATATGACCTCAAAGATCAGGAATGCAGCAATCCCGAAAAAATTGCATTCTTTTCATTTTTAAGTTAATATGTCAGACAGAGGAGATAAAATAAATTGTGTGTGAGCCACAAGGAGGAAGAATATCTGTGAAAAAAACGAAGGAAAAATATATATTTCCAAAGAGCAGGACATGCATTTTACTACTCGTATTATTGGTGTCATTTTTTAAATCCCAAATTTGTTTTCAAACTCATGTCCTCACCTCATTTTTATCCACATTCAGTTTAGTTTCTCTTGAACTAAACATTACAACTGAAAGGAGGCAGCAGCCAGAGACCTTTGAAGCATAAATAAACAAAACCAACTTCACAAAATCCTCTTATGTTGCTCTTACATTAATCTGCATTTAATTAAATATCTACATAATCTAGGCTGAAAAGGGTATAAAAACAAGGGAGAGTTATCACTATGGACAAGTCTATATTTCATTAACTTCACACAAAGTACAACAGGAACAGTGAAACTGTGGTCCAAACTTTATCCTTTTTTATTGACTGTTACTTGATTTAACAAAGTTTATGGCCCAGAGTTGGGGCTCTCTGCAGCATGGGGTACACTGAGTGAGACCACAAAGCATGAAGGGGCATCAGCTTCAACCTCTGGATCGTTCTCAGGTCCCTGAGACAGGGTTTCAGGATAATAAAAATTGTACTAACACACAGATATACTGTGATAATTATAATACGGGCTCCCTCCCTGCACACCCAAAGTGTTTGCATGCGTTTTCATTTCACTCCGTGGGTGATTAACAATGAGTCATAATGCAAATTACTCTAACTGCAAACATCCAAATTTAAATGACTGATTTTGCATGTTTGGAGTGGATCTCAACCATTGTAGAGTTCGAACCACAAAAGTTCAAAGCCTGGGTAACAATACATTTCTGAGTTTCAATAGCGAAATATAAGCACATGCTGAAGAAATGCTATATCTTAAAGATCTGTGTTAAAGTCGGATTTGGTTTCATTGATCGTTTCCTGAGGGTGGGGATAATGGATGTACAGTCCATCCTTTGCAGCATGGCATTAGGAACCAGGGACAGCACACCTGTACACCTGCACAGCAGGAGAAATCCCAACACACCTGCACAGCAGGAGAGATCCCAACACACCTGGACAGCAGGAGAGATCCCAGTACACCTGGACAGCAGGAGAGATCCCAGTACACCTGGACAGCAGGAGAAATCCCAGTACACCTGGACAGCAGGAGAGATCCCAACACACCTGGACAGCAGGAGAGATCCCAGCACACCTGGACAGCAGGAGAGATCCCAGCACACCTGGACAGCAGGAGAGATCCCAGTACACCTGGACAGCAGGAGACAAACCAACACACCTGGACAGCAGGAGAGATCCCAGCACACCTGGACAGCAGGAGACAAACCAACACACCTGGACAGCAGGAGAGATCCCAGCACACCTGGACAGCAGGAGACAAACCAACACACCTGGACAGCAGGAGAGATCCCAGCACACCTGGACAGCAGGAGAGATCCCAACACACCTGGACAGCAGGAGAGATCCCAGCACACCTGGACAGCAGGAGAGATCCCAGTACACCTGGACAGCAGGAGACAAACCAACACACCTGGACAGCAGGAGAGATCCCAACACACCTGGACAGCAGGAGAGATCCCAGTACACCTGAACAGCAGGAGAGATCCAAGCACACCTGGACAGCAGGAGACATCCCAACACACCTGGACAGCAGGAGAGATCCCAGTACACCTGGACAGCAGGAGAGATCCCAGTACACCTGGACAGCAGGAGAGATCCCAGTACACCTGGACAGCAGGAGAGATCCCAACACACCTGGACAGCAGGAGAGATCCCAGTACACCTGGACAGCAGGAGAGATCCCAGCAGTGAAGGCTGCAGTGTACTGGAGTAGCCCAGAGGCCAGGTCTGGTGACTCTGTAATACAGAGTCACCAGAAATTTGGCCATTGCTGGTATTTCATCCCCTATTTCACCCAAGAGCTTTAAGATTGATGCCTAGAGAGGCGATATGGATCCATTTTTCCTCAGACTTTCCAAAAAGATTTTCCTGAGTGGGAAATACCCGTCCTCTGTATTATGGTCTTTGGTTGCGATGATGATGTCTTCCTCTTGCTGCAGTGACAGCTATGTGAATAACTCTTCCTCATTGATACACATTCAGTTATCGTTTTACCCCAAACTGCTGTCAGGCTAAAGGCTAAAGTAATCTAACAGATTGACCTCCTCCCAGTACTTCACAGACTGATATTTGGATGCGTGGTTTTTCATATTCATTTAAGATAACCAGCAAAAATGAATGATCCATGTTTACATTTTAGTACACACAGTCCTCTTAGCACCTAATAAATTGAACAGATTTGGAGTGTTTGATACCTCAGCCCCTTGGTAGTCCCACCCCATCAACACTGCACTTGGAATTCACTATCACAAGGTTTTTCACAATGCAAGATAAGTCACAAAATTTGCTATAAATAACTGGTAAATAATGCTGTCACATAA
This sequence comes from Albula glossodonta, assembly GCA_019788955.1. NCBI lineage: Eukaryota > Metazoa > Chordata > Actinopteri > Albuliformes > Albulidae > Albula > Albula glossodonta. Next base: position 334,135 of record JAFBMS010000185.1, read on the forward strand.
ATATAATTCTGCTACTTGATTTTACCTTTCAGAAGTGAAAATAAGAGGGAGAGAGAATGTTTAGGGAATGAAGAATGTGATGGCATGAAGTGAGGGGAGACAGAGCGAATGAAAGAAGGCGATGGGGGAGCTGGGCCTCTGGACTGGGGGAGCATTTCCTGTGTGGAGAGCAGATGTCCAGCCCAGGAAACTCTCTCAGTTTTCTCAGCTTCTCTCAGGCTTTTCCTAATTTAAGGCTCAAGCACTGAACAGCACAGAGTTGAAGTATGCAGTTTGTTTTTTCATGAATCAGAAATAATCTATTAAATTATATCATCTTTTAAAATCCGCAAAACCCCTACACATCTATAAAATTCTTCTCCTGTTTACAGTCATCTGCTGAGAAAGGAAGAGGCATGAAAGAAAAGGAGGCCTTTTTCAGACTCAGATGTGAATATCCTCCACACTTCAGGCAGAAAATGGGTCATACGCATAATCCTAATATTGCAAATGCGCTGTGTGAAACAGCCAATGAGCCCTCAGCAGCTGCTCCCTGATTGGTCAACAGACAGTGATGCATCTTTAGAAAACTCTCAGTGTAAAGAATAATTCAGCTGCATCTGAAGTACAGTGCATGCTGTTTAAAACGCAGCTGAGATTTCCAACGCATCTGAAGATTAATTCTGAATGGAAGTGCAAATGTTGCAAGGCGCTGACGCTTTGAATTAAGTCAGTCAAACGCCTAATCCAAACAAACACCCCTGCCAAGGCAGTCAGAGAAACCTGAGGCTCACTGGGGAGAGTGTGCTCCATACCATTTCTAGATTTCAGTATGAGCATGTGTGAGGAGAATATGTACAGTATGTATGTATAGTGTACATATGGGCATAAGTGGATATCTCTGATTTGGTGTGAATTGTTTCTTGAAATTCTGAATTCTTATTTATTTGGTTAACTATTTTGTAAAGAAAATAAATGCAACTTCTACTTGCTCTTCTTTGGACATGCATAATGTGTGTGTCAGATTAACATATGAGGAGTGCTCCACACAGCAGATAGACATGGTGGGCATGGTTTGGGTTGTGGTCTGTGCTGAGTGATCCCTGGCAGTTGGGCTGGGGGCGGGTGCCCTCAGGGCAGTGTGGGGGGCAGGTAATGGGGTAGTGTTAGGTTCACCTGTGTGCAGGGGGCTGGTAACAGCATCAGGTTTACCTGTGCGCAGGGGGCAGGTAACAGCAGCAGGTTTTACCTGTATGCAGGACCAGCTGAGCTGCTGTGGTCATTATGAGTCCTGAGGGCAGGGCCCCCGTATGTGTGCTGATGAGATATAAATGGCAGCATGCAGAGAGTGGCTGACCCAGCTACATTGTTGCAGTCTGAGTCACATGATGTTCTGCTCAGCACATGGCCTTTTCGCCTCAGCGCTCCTGGATTTATCCTGTCTCCCCTTTGCATTTCCCGCTGTGCTTCCGGAAAGGGAAGAGCCAATGATAAACGCATGACTTATGGGAAAGTGAACAACCGTCTGTGCTTTTATCAGTGTTCTGAGTGATGTCACTGAAATGAAAAATGCCATTTCCCCCTATGAACTCTTCTGAATGATAAAACTTTCAAAATCATAAGATTTTTCACCATCATAACCAGGAAAAAATCTATTCATATTTTATTACAAAATGCAAAAAGCACTCTTTAATAATTTATATACAGGGCAGTTAGTGAGATTTTAAAGTGCCTTTTGAAGCTATAAAAAAGTAAACTGTAATTAAAATGAAACGTACATGTGTTTCATACTGATGTCAGTGAAAATGACCATGCTTGTGCTGTAAGGCCTTGCTGTTTTAAAATACCTGAGTTTCTAAAGCGAAGTGAGAGATGTAGCAGACTGTGAAAGAGCTGGTGGCCGCATTGCAGTGAGTCAGTTACAGAAGCGCAGGTGTTACAGAAGCGCAGGTGTTACAGAAACGCAGATGTTACAGAAGCGCAGGTGTTACAGAAACGCAGATGTTACAGAAGCGCAGGTGTTACAGAAACGCAGATGTTACAGAAGCGCAGGTGTTACAGAAACGCAGATGTTACAGAAACGCAGGCGTTACAGAAGCGCAGGTGTTACAGAAGCGCAGGTGTTACAGAAGCGCAGGTGTTACAGAAACGCAGATGTTACAGAAACGCAGGCGTTACAGAAGCGCAGGTGTTACAGAAGCGCAGGTGTTACAGAAACGCAGGTGTTACAGAAACGCAGGTGTTACAGAAGCGCAGGTGTTACGCCGCATGTCTCCCTGTATGTTTACATGTCCATTGCACCAAGAACTGTCTGTGATCCCGTCAAGACCAGTACTTTAGACACTAATAATTTCTCAGCTGTTTACATGTTTAATAGTGTAGTTCCAGGAAATAAACAGTGACATAAATCACATTTCTATTAACAAAGTGTAAAAGTCTTTGAACAGCTTTATTAAGACCATACAATACAAGGTGTTTCATCTGAATGTCAGAATGGCTGAACATTTCCTGCACTAGGATCATCAGACCCTACTGGCCTTCCCATTTGCTCCAGTCTGCATGTGTATCATTGGGGTGTTTAAGGTGGGTGGGTTCAGGGTCCTCAGGGTGGGTGGGGTCAGGGTGTTCAGAGCGGGGGGGGTCAGGGTTTTAGGGTGGGGGATCAGGGTGTTGGGTGGGTGGGGTCAGGGTCGTCAGGGTGGGTGGGGTCAGGGTGTTGAGAGCGGGTGGGGTCAGGGTTTTAGGGTGGGTGGGTCAGGGTGTTCAGAGCGGGGGGGGTCTGGGTTTTAGTGTGTGGTACTGGGAGGTAAATGGGGGTCAGAATCCTGAGGCAGTAATGTGGAGCAGCACTTTCCTTTCAATCAGCACTTGTTCACATTGCAAACCTGCTCCATCTCTGTGCAAGTTCATGCATTCTGTGGCTCGATGCCACATTGATTAAAGCCCCAGCAGTCCTCCGCCATTCCTGCTGAGCTGGGGAATGTCTGCCCCCCACAGAGGGACACCACAGCTGAGAGGGTCATTGTGACCGAGCTCTCAGCCAGCAGCCAGAACAGTGGCAAGCGCAGTGAACTCTGATCTCTAAGCCCTGAGGTCCAGGAATGACGTATGCAGCGCTAGGAGACAGTCTACCTGCGCATGAGACAGTCTACCTGCGCAGTTAGAGGCAGGTTCTCCGGGTGTAAAATTCTCACACTCCCATTGTGTCAGCCCAATTTTACCGTTACGGTTGCTCATGTGCTCCAGCTAAGCTCTTAATCACCAGATGCCAACACTGCAGTCATCATAATCATCAGGACTGAGCCAGCCTGCAGCAGAGTCTCCCTCCTTGGGTTAGCTCTGCCAGTGCTGGGGTTCAGCCTGCAGCAGAGTCTCCCTCCTTGGGTTAGCTCTGCCAGTGCTGGGGTTCAGCCTGCAGCAGAGTCTCCCTCCTTGGGTTAGCTCTGCCAGTGCTGGGGTTCAGCCTGCAGCAGAGTCGCCCTCCTTGGGTCAGCTCTGCCAGTGCTGGGGTTCAGCCTGCAGCAGAGTCTCCCTCCTTGGGTTAGCTCTGCCAGTGCTGGGGTTCAGCCTGCAGCAGAGTCTCCCTCCTTGGGTTAGCTCTGCCAGTGCTGGGGTTCAGCCTGCAGCAGAGTCTCCCTCCTTGGGTTAGCTCTGCCAGAGCTGGGTTCAGCCTTCAGCAGAGTCTCCCTCCTTGGGTTAGCTCTGCCAGAGCCGGGTTCAGACCACAGGCCAGGGCTCTACTGAAATCAGGCTGCCCTGGAAAATCTCTTGCTCACAAAAGAGACATCTGATCTCTTTTTTTTTTTTTTACTCAGATAAACAAATAAATATATAAATATGTACTCTCTACTCAGAGAAAATATTTTCTTTCATTTATTTTCTTCTTACATTTTCTGAAAACATAGACACCCCAGAGCTTTTACTGATGAAGCTGGATAACTTCCTTTAAGCATAATTTGCATCTCATAATTTCCTGGTCCGTGGCATGCAAATGAGCGCCACATTCAGTTACTGTTACCGACCAACAGAGCCATCAAAATAGATAATCAAAATAATACTCCTGAAATCTCATCTCGTTTAGTATTTACTTGTGGTCACATGACCCCATTTGCATCTCAGAGAGCAACACAGAGCTGGGAATCTGAGCAATAAGACAGACCTCCTTCAGCAGGGGCCTGCAGGGAGAGTAGATCAAAGCGCACAAACTCGCTGACCACAAATGCAAACTGCACAGTAAATTAATCAATTTACACAAAGCTGAGGAAACTCCTTGCATTCTCAACACACAAATGCACACTCACACAGACACAGCGGGCCGGTGTACTAACCAGGGGTGAACATGAGCGCATGTGGAAGATCACAAGCCCAAACACTCTCCTTTTCTACTAGTACATTGAAACGGTAAACTGCTGTTCTTTTACACTGACTTATTTAAGAAAATATGGCCACCTCAGTTACAAACATATATGCTGTGAGGCTCTGGTGTCTCAGTATTGGTACATAAGCTCTTTATGATCCATCCTGGCATTTCTGTGAGTAGATGAAGGCTGCATTTGGTATACGGATAGACCCGCTTATCCTTTCATTTATCTTTTTCTGTTTTACCCCTCCTTAGTGTTGTTTACCCTGTTAAACTGATTTCCCTGGCAAATCCCCTACAGCTTAATACTCCTATTTTCTGGGTGAACAAATGGGGAGGAAGGGGGACTGGAACCAGGAGAGGCAGTTGCCATAGCAACTCTGATTAATTAACACTAGTCAGGCATTGAAATGGGGGATTCAAATTAAGCTTTTGGGTTTTTACTAAAAGAGAGACAGTGACAGGAAGAAACATTGAGCAAGAGAGAAAGAGAAGGGGTAAAGAAAGAAGGAGAGAGAGTGGGAGAGAGAGAGAATTGAGTTGTTGGGGAAAACTTGAGCTGAAGTGCCCCTCAAGTTGCTGGATCAGGTTTGGATTAAAGCATCAGCAGTTTAAAATGTGCTTGTCAAAGACCCAGTATACAATGCTACAGGAGCCAGCAGCAGGCAGGCGGCCCCTGCACACGCTCTCAGTGTGGGGATTCTCACTCCACCATCCCCATGATAATCCTCTCAACCCAGATCGCTGGAAATATGTTCATTACTGCTGATCTGAAGGCACCAGGTAAGTATTGTAAATGTAAGTAATGTAAGTAATTTTGGCAGTAATGTACTTGGTTGAAAATAAAAGATAAAGATGGGACTGTGAAACATTTTAAATCACTGATATTTTTTTTCCAAAATATATTTTAAGCTGTTTTATTTTTTCTTGCTTATTTATTTTTGCAGGGTAACTTCATAGAGTAATTTCCACAAATGAGTAACACATTCAAAGTTCAAAACAGGTGACATGACTGCAATCTAAAGCTGAATCCTCACAAACAACATTAAGCCTCCATTTGTATCCCATTTATTTTGCTAAGATCATTCCAAATTCCAGCACATTTATCCTTTAATAAATGAATCAACCCTTCGGGATTCTACCCATTGGGGGCTTATATAAATAAGCACAGAAATACTGCCCTCAAGTGTCCATATGTGGAACTTCAGTAATGAGAGGGAATAGAGCCATAAAATATGAATATACTAAAGAATTTAAAATATTTTCCCATTATGGTTTTATAAACTTATTTGCAAGGTCTTTCATTAATACTGCTGATTGTGGTGAAATGATAAAATATGAGATGTAAATATTATCATTATTTTTATACAAGTATTTCATTTTGAAAACTACAAATGTATAGAAGTTTTCAACATGTGAGCAGCCTATCTATCTATCTATCTATCTATCTATCTATCTATCTATCTATCTATCTATCTATCTATCTATCTATCTATCTATCTATCTATCTATCTATCTATCTACCTGTAAAAGACCCAGGGCTTTGTGGCTGAGGTTTTCAGCGCAGGAAATTGAGGCTGAACACGGGTTAATCCAGCTGATATTTGCTGTTGAAGAGGACACAAAAAGGGGGGACTGAAAAGACATGTTGTTGAGCACCTGCAGTAGCACATGCGGTCCTATAGGGGGAGTGCAGAGGCAGTGCGGTTCATTTCATTTCTGTAGAGCATCTGCCTAAAAATACCAGTAAGACAGGAGAGGGCTGCAACTTGCAGACTATGATAAAGGGATGGACTGATCTGGTGAGGGTGGGGTTGGCATGTGGCCTTGGATTGGAGAGAAAGAGGTGTTTTTGGAGTGCGATCCCAGATATGGAAGCTCTCAGGTTGAGGGAAACTTTGGAATTTCTAGAGGAGACGGATATGGGAAAATGGGAAGTATTCATGAACATGATAGAGGAAGCATTACTTTTGACTAGGTACAGGATATGGTCTTTCCAGGTGAGAGCTAAGGAAACAGACAAGCCCAACAGAGACAGCAAATTAGAGAATGTCAGATGTCCTCCCAGCCCATTGTTACAACCTGGAAAAAACAGTCCTACTTCCTAGAAATGACAATTTGGCCGGTCTTCCTACATATAAGCTGTACTCACTTGTCACTTGGGGCTTGCTCAGGGGAGGGAGTGGCTAAGATGGCGGTATTATTTATGAATATAAATAGATCTCATCAATAAAAATGAATGGAACAGAAAACAGGGTTAGAGTAAAACTTTAATGAACATAAGAAATGAAACTGGAGAGATGACTTATCCCTCAGGGATGTGTTGGATGGTTTTGGGATAAATTTTTCACAGCACAGAAATTAGCAAAGTAGCAAAAGTCATATCATATTTTAATAACCATATAACAGGAATGAAGAAGCAACCAACTGGTGTTACAACAGACCTTGCACAAATAAAATTATACAACATTGAGAACAAATTAGCAATGTCAAATTGAGTGTATAAAAAAGTAGCAATTAGGCATAGAAAGTAGCAGATAAGTACATGAAAACAGATCAGAGCTACAGACTGAATGTCTGTACTTGTACATAAATGAGTTACAGATTATGATTGTTTAATCCAGTTATATTCAATGGTGTTAGTCATGAATGAGTCATGAAGCTGAGCTTCAGAAATGTAACTTATGTAAAATGTATCCATTTGTGTTAAAAGAGATGTCAGTGTTCCTAGATGCAGTTTACCAAATCGTAGCTGTAAAAATAGTTTCAAAATCATTCAGGTTTCACATCTCAGATTGCTGCATCTCATTTAATTAGTGTGTCTAAGCAGCAATTACCCTAATCCCTCCCTACAAATTAAGGCTCAAAACGAATGAGAAATCTGCTTACACAACTCAGTCATAGCATTGCTACACTCACATTTCACTACACTGCTGAACTGCTGTATTCTCAATGTGCCTGCTGTAGCTCTATACATATGAAGGTGCGTGGCAGTGAGGCAGGGAGGGAGATGGAACGAATGCCATCTGAAAGCTGGAGAATGCATCCTGACAACGCTGTCACACACAGTGAGCACACAGGGTCTGTGCAGAGGTTGGTGAGTGCGATGTAAATGAAAACGAAAAATAACTGGAATGTTTCAGAGTTTGTTCTGAGCCGCACATATGAGCAAGCAGGCTGTGAAAATGATGTAACTGTTTGCTGAAGGAGTGCATGGGAAATCTCTACTCCGAACATCACAGAGAGCTTCAGAGAGCTGGCTCACAGCCAGACTGTACACCACACTTTTTGAGTGACAGCCCATTGGGACCAGTGCCCTAACCGTTCCCTTTGTTACTTCAGAGTGTGTGAAACTGTGAAGAGCGCAGGCTCTCAGGTGTCATTCTGAGCTCAGGTATGTGTTATTATGGCTTGGCATGCCAGTGGCAACTGTGGCCTGTAATTCACAGGGATAATGTACAGCACCACCCAGACCCCAGACTGGAGGGAGCACTCCCACACTGCCCCAGCACTTTCACAGGGATAATGTACAGCACCACCCAGACCCCAGACTGGAGGGAGCACTCCCACACTGCCCCAGCACTTTCACAGGGATAATGTACAGCACCACCCAGACCCCAGACTGGAGGGAGCACTCCCACACTGCCCCAGCACTTTCACAGGGATAATGTACAGCACCACCCAGACCCCAGACTGGAGGGAGCACTCCCACACTGCCCCCAAGACTTTGGGGGGGTTTGGGGTGGGTATTCCACCTCATGCAGAGATTCATCCAGTGTGCACCACCCAAACTACAATGGGAGAGGTCTGCAAATGCGCTTGAGAAATCCATAATGGGAAAATAAAAAACATCATTGAGCATAAAATGTTAATCAGAAAATGTATAATATATAATTAATAAAATAATCTGAGTGTATTTATCCCCTACATTAGAGAGGCTCTGCATTCTCTACGCTATGATTCCCTATCATCACTGCAAAGGAGAACTGAGTGCTCATTCTGCTTATGGGGTAAAATAATTCCTCATTGGTATAAGATGGAATCTATTGCATCAAACATAAAATTGACATAAATAAGATCGTATAAAAACAGCATACATATTATATTAATTATACTAAGTATATATGTAGGCAGCATATAGGATGCATACTGAGAGTCTGGCTGAATGTATCCACTTACGCAGAGCTCATCTACCCGAAAATTGATTTCGTTCACCGCCTTGCAGCGTGTAGGCGTGCGCGCCCATGTTAGCTCCCTACATCCTCTCAGGAGCAGGAGAGGCCGGAAATGACTCGTCGGGAACAAGGAGTTACAGTTTCCGTTGTCTCGCGCAGTGTGGGCTTCCTTTAAAGCTTCGCTTCAGAGTTTTGGGTGGTGGCTGTTTGCTTCATAAGTTCAGAGTTCTGCTATAACGCTGGACGTAGTTCGGCGTGTGGATATACACAAAGGATATCTCAGAAGATAATTGAACCGGTCTTGAATATACTTGATATAGGCTGTAACTTGTTTGTCTTTGTTTTGCGGGAAGCGTAACGTTAACAGTTCACACAACAAAGAGTTGTCTAGCTTGATAGTTCTCTGGCTAGCCAGCTTGCTAGATAGTCTAACATACATTAGCAAGCTAGCGTTAGCTTAGTAGCTAAGAGGAGCAGCGAAGAGTTGCGGACCGATGCAGGCCATAAAGTGTGTGGTTGTGGGAGACGGGTAAGTTCATAATGGATCACTAGCTAGCACCAGTTAGCTGTGTAACTGCAGCATTATGAATAATTGTTGTTTATATAATGTCTGGTTCAATTGTGTTTGTATTTATGCCATAAAAGTGTTCAAACGCCCTCAGTAGTTTGTACCTGCTAGCAAGTTAACTAGCTATCCCCAACGATAGCACAGTTACTTTCCAGTGTCCGCATTCCTGACTTTTCCATATAGCTAAGTTAGCTAGCTAGCTGCTTAGGCCATAGATCATATCTAGCTTGCTAGCAAGGTACTAACTTACAGAAGTAACCTACATTTTTATACTTGGCCAGTAAGCTAGCAACCATGTTTAATCTAATGATTGTATTTACACATTACCTCGCTGTAGGTACCGAAATACACTCTAGTCACTCCGATAACCGGTCAATTAGCTTGCTACCCGTTTTCGGAAGACGCGTTAAACGCTGCAGCGGCTCTGTGAAGACTCCCACAGCGTAATTTCGTTAGCGGTCTAACACTAGACACAGTTAACATCTAGTTAACTATTGAGTTCATTTGGCTCTGGGTGTTTGAGGTGTTTGCCAGATTGTTAAAGTTGCTAGACGACGTTAAATCAATCATAACTCTTCAGCAGGGACGATCCATCATATCGATGACACACTGAATAGAGCTCTTAAAGTTTCATAGCTAGCAGTTAGCTAGTTGAAAGCGATATATATTGCAAACTTGTAATTATGACAAATGGCTTCCTACAGAACACTTAACGTTATTTTGGTGTCGACTGATGGTTAGTTTTGCCTATATTAAGTAGCTGCTTATGCAAGTAGCGGTGTCAGCCAGCTAGTCATACAGTACTATCATTCAGAAATGTTTGTTTCTGTGACGGGATAAAATTCCACTCTGTACAGCTCAGTTTTCTGGCTAATTTATCTCAGACAAACGTAGACCTGCGCGCTAACCGCATTGACTTAATCCACGTTTGCTTTTATCTGTAAGGTTATTCACTCCAGTGGCCAAGTCTGATCTTTTCGCCTTACTTAGCACTGCTGTGAGTTGTAGCCTTAATTGTGAACACAAGCCATATTCTACCACTACCAAATTTTTGCTACATGTCTGCATATCAAGGAGCTTTGTTAAAACATCAACTTAACTGACGGCCTCTTTCTATGCCCCAGTTTCCTGTCGGTAATGTAGCAAGGGCCCTTAAGTTTGTTGCGTGCGAATCTTAAAGGATTAACTTACTTTCAAGCTGAACAGAAGGCATAAGTTACAACCGTCGGGTTGGTCACATGTTCCTGAAACTAGTTATGGTTTAATATCTAGGTATTATTGTTTGTTGTTTGTACTCAAGTGAAAGTATGTACTGACGTAAGTTAAACACACAAAATGTTGAGCTCATAGACGGTTTTTTGTTGCAGTAATTATAATTTATATGGGTTTCGAATCACGATTTAATTTTGGTTGTTGGTGTGTTTTACTTGATACATGTAATTTGTGAATGCTATCTTTACGAAAATTGCATATAACTTAATAGTGAGGTATGAAATCACTATATTGGTTAAGGCATTTCTTCATGCCTTTGATTTAACCAGTTGTTTGGGCAGCAGCTTGAAAGCCATAATAGATGAACCTCAGTTTACTCAATTTTTTGGTATCTGCAAGTAATTAATACATACCAATCTGTGCTGCAGTATATTGATGTCTGTTCTAGAGTGCACAGTCATGGATCGCATACATAATTGAGAGTGATAGTGTCCATCCGGCATTGGAAGCAAACCACAAGAGATGTTCAATGTTAATGGTGAATAAAATACTGCAAAACACTTGTTACACATCAGTGTGGAAAAAGGTGCAACACAAAAAAGGTTTAAGTTAAATATATGCAATAATGTAAGATGTCTGAAGATTCTCCAGTAGACTACATCTTTAATGCAATTATGTAATGGTATCTTGAATGTCTCTGTTACATACTTGTGTTACTGTTGTTGTATGTTCATAGTAAGACACCGGGTCACCTGTACAAAACTGAGTTGTTAGGTTGTGTGTATCTACTTATCTGTAGTTTTGTATCGATTTCACCATTGCTGGAATTGTATTGCCAGTGGTGTAACCTGTCTCTGGAAACGTAGTCTAAATTGAAAATTATTACCAACTGTACAGTAAAACAATATTCTCTGTTAAACAGCTTGGATATAAGGAAGCTGAATATCCATTTGGTGAGCAGCTTGCAATTATAAAGTGGGTGGGTCAATTTGTCTTGGAGGGCATGACATGTTAAAGTGGGTGTGTGCTTGTGCTTTGGAGGGTGTCAGTTTAGTAATATACAGTGTGTGTGATTTGTGTGTATTCAGGTTATAAGAAGAGAAAATAAAGACTAAAATACTGCTTATTGACTTAAAATTTCATCCAAGACATTATATCACAAATTTCACTACACAGGTACATTTGTTAGAAGAGTCTTCATTATGGCTTCTTTGACCATCAGCAGGAAGTGCTAGCCATGCTGCTCATTTGCTGCTTATGGTCCACCCTTTTCCCATGGTGACGACTCCTATATGTCAGTCAGCACACAGTCTGCATAGTGACTGCCCGTGCATCCTGATAACAGCGTAAGACACTGTGATATGATGCAAGCCTTTTGCTGAAGAAAGCTGTCTATTAATTAAAGCCTGAAAGCTGAAGTTTTTCTTGAATTCCTGAACTTACCCACTTCTGGGGAACAGAGGTATTTGAAAAGATATCCTGTTACAATTAAGATGAAAATCCCAGCTGGTTCCATGGATATGTGCCTCTTTGGATGCTGTTTGAGGAATCCCTACTGCCCTGTGTCTAGCAGAGCTGGAGATGAAGCACCTGTTGACATAGTGAGGTGTGTGGGTAAAGTGCAGATACTGATAGATCCAGACTAATGTATCTCTTGTGTGAGAAGAAAGTGTTCCCCCTCATAAACCTGTATAGTTACATTTCTGTTTATCTTGGCCTTTGTAAATTTGTAGTGTTTTGAAGCTCTGGGGGGCGAGGGTGTAAACTTTGTTTCTCAGTGCTGTCTGTCTCTGAGCCCATCCTTACAGGAACCCACATTCCCTGCCTGGGTCTGTTTCCTGTTGGGCTGGGAGAGGGGGGAGTGGGGGGGGGGGCTCTCCTGGAATGTGCCCCAAATGCATCTATTAATAGCAGCCAATAGGGCTGTGATCCTGCTAGTCTGTGGCCCTTTTCCCTCGTTTTCTGATTTCTGTGCTGCTTCATAGCAGTCAGGAAGAAGCAGGGCTTCTGAGCAGTCAGCCCTTTGCTGGGGGCAGGAGAATGTACACGTGAGAAAGTATTCTCTTGTTTTACTTCCATTATTGTGTGAATCAGGTTGCGGGCAGTGGTTGTGAGTCCCTGCCCTCATCTCTTTTCATTGTCACTCAAAGCCCCAGCGAGCACCACCCCAGGGACTCCTGGGAAAGCCAGAGTGTGTGGGATGTTTGAGTCAGCGGGGAGATGTGACTGAATCTGCCATCACTTAGCACACTTGTGTTTACTTGGCACCAGTGCCACTAAATTCCAACTGGCCAATATCGCATGCTGTATTTTTATCGTTCTTGATGAACTAGAACTTGCAGGGAATTTTAAAAGCAGAATATTTGGCTAGTGGAGCAATTCATTCTCAGTACCATACCCAATGGAAGCACTCCCCAACCACAACACCTGTAAAGTTAATAGCTAGAATAATTGTTATTGCTGTGCATATACAGTTTTTCATTATGGGTACCAGTGGTTGTCAGTTCTGTTTTCTTAACAATGTATCAAACGCCAGCCTGTGTTTACTTGCTTTGACTGTTCAGATCTCATTCTGTCACCAGTGACTATCTCACATCCCCTGGTTTACAGTAATTAAAGACTAAATCACACTTTTGGCCAAGTGCCTTTGCTCAGCGTGGTTTAGCCTGAGATCAGGGGTAATCTTCTGAAATACCTTCAGTGAACGCGTCGCAATAAACAGCAGGCTTTTTGATCCTGGTTGCCTGCTGCCAAATTATGACCTACATTTTACTGCAGGTTTACTGTGGGCAGACGCAGGCTAGTTTGGCCAGATTGCCCTGGTAAACCGAGCATTCTCAGGAGCGACCTTGGATGGCCGCTTCATGCTTGCGGTTTTGCCCAGGTCATTTGTCAGGCAGGGGCCGTGCTGCAGAGAGGCTGATACACACTGACTCACGGCTCCCTCATTGTGACTGAAGCTTGGATCTGGTTACATAAGTGGGCCTGTAGTAATGATTGCCATGTGGGCGCTCTGATATCCCCCAAGTGCGCTTGGTTATGAAGCAGGACATTTGTTAGTGTTCTTGTCTGTATATTAACCTGTTAATGTGGATCCAAGTTCAAGTTCATTTTCATTAGTAGAACGGGGCCCACAGGCGCTTCTGCGTAATGAGGTTAACCATAAATATACCCTTTGACCCTGAGCTGTAAGGACTCCAGATACAGCCCGTGAGTTGGAAATGCAGGGATAAGGTTGTTGTATATTACCCTAAATCAAATAAGCTATCTGCAGTTGCTTATAAAAAAAACCCTGAGGCTATTCAGAGTATTTATGCATGATCCCTTGTACTTCGGGGATCTCATAGTTTTCTACTGTGGTTTTATGGTGTGGGTGTGGCCCAGGGTGTCAGCATGTCAGTGCAGGTGACTAACACCTGTTCTGGTAACCATCCCCTCCAGGACACACCCAGTGATTGCATGTGTGACTCAGACCTGCTATCTAACAGAGGTGTCACCTGACATTACTGTTGCCATGCAGTTTATTCCTTGAGATTTTATATGGCTGGCTGACTGAAAAGAAGAGGTGAGAATACACAGTATTCCCTGTGTTTGGGCATTGCTAATGTAAACCTAAAAGGCATCCTCATTTAGGTTCTTCATTAGATGTGGCTGTATCAGTATTGACTCTGCTGCTAACCCTCTGGTAAGCTGAATTATGAAATCTGGTCAAACTTTGCTCACTAGCCCAGCTGATCCTCTTCCACTTAATATTAGCTGAATCACATCAGGGTTCAGCAGTTGGTCTTAAATTTTCTGGCTAGTGAGCTCTTTACACTGAGTCATGTTTTTAGATACTGTGCTGGTAGAACATTATTATGATTTGAGATGCCTAGGGAAGCAGAGCACTCTCCTCACCCCTTTGGCACTTTCTTCCTAAAAATCTGTTGACCATTAAGTTGGTGCTTGCAAGTTTTTCAAGGAGGTTGGATTGGTATGTCTTCTGAAATAAGGAAATTCACAAACATATTTGTGTTTCACACTCACAAGATGTTTTTACCCACTTGCAGTAAATTAAGAATCACTTCATGTTTATGAGAGCGAGTAGTTAATTGGTGTAACTGAACTGTCATTATAAAATAGTTTTATTGTATCATTTTTATTTTGGGTGATTTTTTATGACTTTTTTATGACTTTATGGCACTAGAAGAGGAGGGCAACTGCAGCTGCACTCAAGCTGGTTTCTCTGTGTGAGTTTGTAGTATTACTAGTCAGTGCCAAAGCAATTCAAGCATATTCCAGAGAAATTAAATGATTGGGGGGAAAAAATACAGAAATACCATAAATGAGGAAGACAGTTGGATATGGTGCACAACATCAAGAATTTACATGTTCATCATGGTTCAGCAAATAAACTGTTTTATTCAAAAGACTGAAACAGTAAATCGCTCATGGGCCAGATTTTCAGTACAAATTCCATGGAATGCCTGCTAAGGTAGCCAGGGAATAACGGGTGGAGGGTGGCTAGTTCCACTGGTCTTTCTTTTAGCGGCCATGCCTGATCAGACCATGCACCTGCAGATGGACAAACCAAGAATATGTTGGCCTCGTAATCTTCCAATGATGTGGAGATAATGTGTAATTTATGGTGAACAAAAGTGTTATTGTATGTTTGAATTTATAATTTTGGAAAAAAATGTAAATGTATGAAAATGTCATATGGTGTAATACTTAACTAGTCTTTCTACATGGCGCTTCCTCTAACTGTAGGTTGATCCAAATGGATAATTGCTCATTATTTCCTGTCATGCTCAAAAAACATGATTGAATATGGCGCATCAAGCCAGTCAGCATGCATCTAGGCTGTAATGCACTTGGGCCATGCTGTTTTAATGCTTAGATTTTAGTTAGATCAGTTAATCTTTTTTTCCCTTTTTTTAAATGGCTGCTTTGCATCGAGGTGTGATACTAAAAGTTTGTTGTAATGATTGATGCGCTCTCTTCCAGGGCTGTGGGTAAAACATGTCTGCTGATCAGCTACACGACCAACGCGTTCCCAGGGGAATACATTCCCACAGTGTAAGTGAGCAGCTCCCCCTCCCCGCCTCGCCATCATCAGTAACTGCAGACTCCTGCTGTTGAGCATCTTTCTCCTCCTGTTCAGTTCTGAAGTGATGATCTCTGCTCATGATGTGCTCATAATATGTTTATAAATATCGGCATTTTCTTCCCTCTTACTGAGCATTTTGTGTATTTGCATGACTTAAAGTGTGATGTTTGGGGTCCTCTTAGGTTCGACAACTACTCAGCCAATGTGATGGTGGATGGGAAGCCGGTGAACCTGGGCTTGTGGGATACGGCGGGGCAGGAGGACTATGACAGGCTCCGCCCACTCTCCTACCCTCAGACCGTAAGCTGCCACCCCAGCGCCCCACACCAGCTCATCATTCCCCCTTATTCATGCTGTTTGAATAAAATCGCTTTGTTTGGGATAATATGTCCATGCTCGTGATGGGGGAAGGCTACTCCATGCCAGTTGTTTACCACTGTTGCTTTTTCCATTTGAGGATCATTCTGTGGGATTCCCATAATGTTTTTTGTGTCTGTAGCAAACAGAGTGAAGCAGTGTGTCCTCAGAGCTAAATATCTAGCAAACACAAGGGCCTGCTGGAAGTGAAAGCGCTGCTTGTTCCCTTCGGTCCACCAGCACAAACTACACTCTGTGTTTCATTATCCAATAAGTGAAGTGAGAGTGGTCAGTGTTTCGGTCAGCATTGTTTTGTGATGTGTGAATGTACGGTAACTGTGCCAAGCGATAGCTACTGTAAATGCAAGCATAATCAATGGCACATTTGGGTTACAGTGATAATGGTATTGTTCTTAAATGATACTCATAAAGACACATTTATTTGCAATATATTGCATTGTGCTTTACGCATATTTTCACCATGAATATTAGGGACATCTGAAAGACTCCTGTATAAATGCATACCCTGAATGTTAACTTCAACACTTGAGTCACATTAGCAAAGGGAAAAACCTGGCATTGGAAACATTATGGCTGCCTGTGTAAATGACTATATTGGTAGTGTGCCTGTGTTAATGTCTGCGTCTGAAGTATTCCTGTGTTAATGTGAGCTTGTAATTTAATGTATTTATAGGTGAAATCAGCAAGGCCAGAGAGCAGTACCTGAGATGATTAAGTTGTTATTAATACAGTTCAGTTAAATGATGATTCAGTAAATTGTCCTGCATCTGGTTGTTTTGGTTGTATCCAGAACGAAACCATGAAGATTGTAGATTTGACAGATAGCAGTTTTATGCTCGCTCATGTGAAGAATGTGGAATGTGAATTTGTGGTAACAAAGTATGTAAATTTTGCATACTGAGAATGACTTCAGTCGTGGTGCAAGCTGGAGACTGCTGTTGTGATGCTGTGATTCTCTCATCACCAGGATGTCTTCTTGATCTGCTTCTCCCTCGTGAGTCCTGCCTCGTTTGAAAACGTCCGTGCCAAGGTGAGCGCGATGACCGCAGTGTTTCCTGTTGTATCTGCCAAGGCAGAGACAGATGTTGCAGCTGATGAGAATATTCCTCTCACTTCCCTGCTTCCTTCTGTGCTCTCTGAACCTGCAGACTTAATTTCACTCTAACATCAAACCACATGTGGGCCCGTTATACATTCACAAAATTTGCCTCTTAATTAATCTCCTTTACACGTACATTCGCACATCTACAGTAAACTAGAAGCATTCACCATAGAACACCATATCCCATAGTCCATGAGAGGGCAGTGGAGAGTTAAGGATTAAGGAGGGGTTGATACAGAGAAGCAACTTAAACTTCTTAATACATACAAAACTTCAGTTTTAAAAAAAACTACTCTGCTTCTTTGTGACATGTCTCTACCTTGCATTTTGGCTACTGGCTAAACATTGCAGTTGATCCAACAGAAAAAATGTGTTTATTTCATAGTAAGTGCCTTCACCAGGAAACACCTGTGTCCCAGGACCTTCTGTGCCAAGCAGCACTGAGGCGTCTGTACAGCATTCTGTTCCTTCCCAGGAAGCATAGTGCTTCAAAATCCCTCAAGCCTGCTCTGTGATCTGCCAGCACAGTTTAAACACCTGATCATTACGGCATCACAAGCATTATCCCAAATTTGTGCTCATGGCACAGTGCCCTGACCCTCATCTTTGCAGTGGCACAGTGCCCTAACCCTAACCCATATCTCTGCAGTGGCACAGTGCCCTTACCCTAACCCTCATCTCTGCAGTGGCACAGTGCCCTACCCCTAACCCTCATCTCTGCAATGGCACAGTGCCCTTACCCTAACCCTTATCTCTGCAGTGGCACAGTGCCCTTACCCTAACCCTCATCTCTGCAGTGGCACAGTGCCCTACCCCTAACCCTCATCTCTGCAATGGCACAGTGCCCTTACCCTAACCCTTATCTCTGCAGTGGCACAGTGCCCTTACCCTAACCCTTCTCTGTCTCACAGTGGTACCCAGAGGTCAGACACCATTGCCCCAACACCCCCATCATCCTTGTGGGCACCAAGCTGGATCTGAGAGATGACAAGGACACAATTGAGAAGCTGAAAGAGAAGAAGCTGACCCCAATCACTTACCCCCAGGGTTTGGCCATGGCTAAAGAGATTGGTGTGTGAATGACATGTTTTCTGCATGAACACAGCTGTATCCAGATGGCAGCTTCATAAAGCTGGAAAAAAGTCTGTCCACCACAGAAAAAGTTTGCTTATTTGCAACAATTTCTTGCAGTTGTGACTTTCTTTTTGTCATAATTCTGTGTTTTTTTTTTTTTTTTCTCTCAGTTGTGACTTCTGGTAGTAAGAGTATAGCCAATCTGGCCGTGGTCTCTCCTAGAGTATGGTATTCAGGAGTCTATGCTAGGTCTTAATGAATACCAATAAGTGAGAGATAAACTAGCAGTTGTGAACAATAAAGTCAGAACTGTAGGAAATGGTTGCAGTTAAGCTATGCCTTTTTCCTATGGCAGAGACAGGCTCTCTTACCCTTCAGTGTAGTAGCATTGCGGCAGCTCCATAGTACATTTTCTCAGTCCTCAGTTGAAAATGGTAAGGCTCATGGTAACGGGGTGTTTCCTCTTTGGCGTGTGATCACAGGTGCAGTGAAGTACCTAGAGTGCTCGGCCCTGACGCAGCGCGGCCTGAAGACGGTGTTTGACGAAGCCATCCGGGCAGTACTGTGCCCCCCACCAGTCAAGAAGCGGAAGAGAAAGTGTCTGCTACTGTAGACCTCTGGCACAAGAAGACATATCTCTGCAATCTGAGCTCACCTGCAGGGGTGAAGAGGGGGGGAGGAGAGATGGGGAAATGCCATAAGCATGTATACTCTGATATGCCATTTTCTCTCATGTATTGTAATTAGTACGACTTACAATTGATTTTATCATATGAGCAAAATCATACCGTTAGCTCTAGGAAGGAGGAAGATTATAACCCAACCCTTTCCCCTACATACAAGACTAAAGAATTCCTGCTGCCTTCTGATTTGTACTTTTTTTTTCTTTTTTTTTTTTTTTGTCTCTTTTTAACTTTTCTGGAACGGTGAAACAATCATTGTTTTGAGTTTCCTTTTCTTTTCACTTTTGAGAGCCCATATTGTGTTTGTTTACAGTCTTTAATGTATTGAATTGAGATGTTGCCAAAATACGAACTCCAGATTATGAAAATATTTGTAAGTCTCTCTTCAGTCACTTAATGTACGGTTTTATTTTTGTTCGTGAGGTTTACATCTATACAGTACAGAAACATTTGACTGCTTGAAGGAAACGGTTGAAATAAATATGGAATTCCTTGTAATTTTTAAATATGTTGCAGTAGCAGCAAAGCTTTGAAGGATCAGTGTAAACTACAGCCATGGTGAACAAGGGGGCTACAGCTCACTCTGAGCCAGTGTGGGCTTGGATCTGAGATGTGCTGTCAGTGCAAGCGCTGGTCCAGGGGGAAAGAAACGCACTACATTGTTCTAAATACACTATTGACACAATACCTAATCCCCCATTTTTGAGACGCTAACAGGATTTCTCCTCTATGTTTAGATACAGAATGCAGTATTTCAAAGAGGAGGCTCCAAGTTTTCAGCCTTTCACAGGCGTGTACGCAATGATGCATCTTCCAGAACAGGAAGGGGGGACCCCCTGTTATCCGCCCAAATTATACAGACCCCTCCACATAACCTAGCTACAGAAGAATTTAACATATTGGGAGTATTGATGTATATGACTGAAAACATATTTGAGTATCATTTACAGAGCCATTATAGTGAAGCCCAAGGACAGAGCTTCACTGTCAGCATTGCTGCACTGTCATGTTTGGGCATTTAATTAATAATCCACTAATTTCACCATTCCCTTCTACCCATATTTTATCAATACTGCATTTCCAATGAGAGTGCTTATTGTTGTTACAAGGCTGAGAATTAAATGTGTGAGATTAAAAGTTAACAAATTATAACTGTGGTTGCTTCAGCCATGTAGCCGTAACTACAGGTCACTGTTTTATGTGAATTGGCTGTGTTTATTTTTGATCAAGTTATACTTTACTGTATTTTTTAAACTAACACTCAGTTGTGTATTGTTCATTACCTCTTCAAGTTGTAACTGTTAACATTACCTTAATCCCTTAAAACTAGTTTTATCATGCCGATATTATGACATGTACTTCAGTAGCTGTCTGGTAAGTTTTAGAATTGCGATGTTGATTTTTTTTTTTTCCCAGACCTTTGAACCATGATCAAAATGTGCAGAATGGACATATACACACAACTTTACTCATTTAGCAGTGTTTTAACATTACAATTCAGGCAACCTGACTATAAGGAGCTTTCATGTTTTCAGGCAATGGTGGTTTTATTTTTTCCACATAATGAAATGTATAGTAATCTTTGCTGAATTTAAAAAGCCAATAAATTCAATTAAAAACCCAAGCTTTTCAGTGTGTTGTAGCCTTTGATTAGATGAACTGAGTCATCTTAAACTGTAGATGTTGGCCGCTGGAAGCCCTTTCTGCTCCTGCATGTTTTAAGCCAGTCCTGTTCAGCGTGAGCGTCATGATTCCACTGCAGTTATGTGCCAAAATACTGACTGCATATGATTTTGAAAGGCTCAAGTGTTAATTATTGAGAAGTCAGAGGTTGGGTCATTGATTTCTTGATGTAATTTTTGTGTTTGTGCACTGCAGACCAATGGGATATGTAAGGCAAAGGGCAATGAGGAACGTTTTGCTGGCTATTGATGTGCAAGTATTGTTCAGGACACAGTCATGCCTCGCAGTGCCCAGAACAGGGCTCTGCTCTTGGAAATGCATGTCATGGCCAGAAGAGCACTGGGGGAACTCTGGGTGTTACCATGGAAATGAGGAACTGGGATGTTTGCACTGGTGCACTTTGCCACACTCCTAATTACCAAATGGCTACCTCAGGCACATTTGCATTCCAATGTTTGTCACATTTAATTGTGACCAGTATGTATTTACTATATAGTAACATATGATTACCGGTAATTAATCACTATTAAAGAATGACTGAAATCAAAGAACAAGTTTAAGCCTTGTACGAACTAGAGGTGCACAGAGACGTCATTAGCTGTATCTGTTAAACCAAAAAAAATGATCGCTCGAAAGAAGACCGGAAGTGGGCCTGGTTCATACAGGAAGTCACATTAAAGGGGTCATTTAAATTCATATTTTCTAAAATAATATTCATTGCAAATGATTACCCACGCACCCTGCTCCCCGCTTTCTGATTGAGACACAAAAAACACCACAGGTGAAACAGGCTTCATTGCACCGCACTTTAGATGAGTCGGTTGATGCAACCTGCTAATTAATGCACCTTTAGGCTTCTGTACCGCTCAAGTAGCTCAGCGAATTACCCTCAGATATTACATACTGAATGTTTTTGCCTGTTTTCCGCAAGTGCAGTCACCTTCAGGACATTTGCCGACGCTGCTGTTTCTATTGCTCTTTGAGTTCACCCGCTGTTTACACCAACAATCCTTGACAGGATCTGCTCCCAAATTTAAATGCTTTCACTCTCGCAGCCTAACACCACCTGGTTTTTTATTCTTGTGCTTCGGCAAGTATTAGCTAGAATCACGTAGCAACATAAATGCTATTGTTCAGCAATCATTTCTAACGTGCTGCTTTACCACATCGTGAACGATCGGTGTGTCCCATCGCTTCAAAATCATAGGGTGGACAAAAACAATAATAATAATAAAAAGGAATTAACATTGCAAACTAAATGAAACTTTTGGAGCTGTTGAGAGGGGAGCGGTTGGCGAGCACCACCTGGTTTTTGCTCTTGCGTTTTGGCAAGTATTAGCACCATAACAGTAATACGTTAACTTTTTGTTTCACTTTTTTCCCCTACTGAACTGAAGTTTGGATTTACCACCACCCTCTAAACTACATGAGGGCATGATCAGTGACACTGAATATTGACTGAAATACAAAGTAAAACGTCATTTTTTCAGTATTTCGACTTTGTTTTTTAAATGGAGGAAATTAACAGATACAGCTGAAAACTACAGCTGCGACTGCAGGCTTTTGTCTTGCTAGCTCCTGCACATGACGCCTCCTCCTCGCTGCGAGATTTTCCCTCAGTAATAGCCGGGAACAGTCAGCTCTCAGCCGACTGCCTACTTTGCGCTGACTCGGTGTTTCCGGCTACAGAATATAGCGATTACGTTTCATCGCCTCGATTACCCTCCAGGCTGTTAGGGTGCACACTACCATTTTCATACTACTGCTGGTTCACTGTGTGCGACTCCATTGCTGAGGCCTCCTGCGTCTCAATAAAGGTACATGTGGTGGAGTCATTGCCTCCATGTGGTCACATGACACAGATGTCGTATCCTGAGGCTGCGCCACGGCATCCTCCCAGCTCTGGCTGCAGTTACAGACTGCTGAGGAACTGGCAGTGTGAAAACAGCCATAAAGATGTCTCAGGGACGATGTCTCAGGGAGGAAACTGCATGTACAGATGGGGCAGAAGCAGTAAAATTAAAGATTGGCATGAAGGGCAGCCCTGCCACCCTGCAGCTGCACTGTGCAGAGCTGCGCAGCCAGGGAGTGTATCACACTGCCTCCTCACTCCCTGCATTTCCTAACAGCTCTGTGATGGGTTTGCACTTTATACTGCTGCAGGCTTCATACGGAAACCAGTAACAGCTTGATACGGGCTCCCCACGTTATTCCCTGGCATACACTACTGAGGTTCATTTCACACAGTCAGGCCATGCCACAGCTCACTCTACAGGTCAGACATCACTGACCTTCAGTTTACAGGAGATTACTCTGAAATAACACCAGAACATATTTTCTTTTGTGAAAAAGAACACTGAGTGTGAGAAGAGTGTGTGCTAAAATACTGAAAACCAGTTTGTAACATTTTAACTGTAGATAAGATATATACACACTGTGAAGGATTTCAGTAACTGCAGTAATGTGCACAGGGGAATCATTAGACGTTTTTGCCATTTCAGCTCAAGATATCTCCACCGAGATCATCTACAGTCACAGCCGGTCAGGGGGAATACATGATAACAGTAACTTATAAATTACAGAGTGTACCAACCATTACAGGCAAAACAGCACAGATATGCAATACATAGTCTATTATATAACTCTGTTTTAAATAACAAAAGTAATAGAGAATGTGACACTATACTTCATTTTTATTTGGACATTATGTAACTAGTTGTTGTTACTGTACTGCTGTAGTTAGACGATTTGTTGTTTCCAAAAAGCAGACAGAAATGTGCAGCTGTAGTACTGTAGCTTTGTGGGACCTTCATAAGACCTCTTCATAGCTGGCTCTTCCACTGGTCAAACACAAGCTTAGCAGCCACTGCATCCTGAATCCCCATCCCTGTTTCAAAAGAGCAGAGAGGACGTTGCATCAGAGTTTACAGGATTATGCTACTTAATTTGCACAATGCCTGTCCTTGATTGGCTGAAATGTACTCAATACAAACACACTACTCACAACTATCAGAAAGGGTTAGGGTTAGGGTTATCCTAACCCTAACCCTAACCATACCACTCACAATTATCAGAAAGTATCCTCAAAAACTGGGGAAAATACTGTCACCTCTTTACAGAATTGAATCATGGCAGAGAGAACAATCTGATGCTGGAAACATTAATGTGCAGGTTTACCAATTTATGCATTCTGTTTGTAAATACATTCTGAACAGTTAGTTATAATATATAACTTGCTGCTGACCTTTAAAAGCATACATATTTTAAATCTAAGGCTATAATTGGTTGAAAGAAAACTTACCTAGGGATTTAAACACTGTAGTTTTCTCACAGAGAGCAGGTTTTGTCCCATTTAGTACTTCCCCAAGCTCAGCAAATACACTGGCCTAGAAATATAAATACTCCATGAACAATGTAGTGAAACTCTAAATGCGTTAAACACATGGCAGAAATCTGCCTCATATGTACCTAAAAGTAGGAGATTTTAAAGGAATACACATTTGGGCAGTTAGGCTCTTTTGTCTGCTAACCAAGAAGTACACAAACCAGTGGAGACTTTTTTAATTTGTGTCTGAGCATGACAGAGATCTCTCCAGAGCCAATGCTCAGAGTGGAGACTTTTTAAATTTGTGTCTGAGCATGACAGAGATCTCTCCAGAGCCAATGCTCAGAGTGGAGACTTTTTAAATTTGTGTCTGAGCATGACAGAGATCTCTCCAGAGCCAATGCTCAGAGTGGAGACTTTTTAAATTTGTGTCTGAGCATGACAGAGATCTCTCCAGAGCCAATGCTCAGAGTGGAGACTTTTTAAATTTGTGTCTGAGCATGACAGAGATCTCTCCAGAGCCAATGCTCAGAGTGGAGACTTTTTAAATTTGTGTCTGAGCATGACAGAGATCTCTCCAGAGCCAATGCTCAGAGTGGAGACTTTTTAAATTTGTGTCTGAGCATGACAGAGATCTCTCCAGAGCCAATGCTCAGAGTGGAGACTTTTTAAATTTGTGTCTGAGCATGACAGAGATCTCTCCAGAGCCAATGCTCAGAGTGGAGACTTTTTAAATTTGTGTCTGAGCATGACAGAGATCTCTCCAGAGCCAATGCTCAGAGTGGAGACTTTTTAAATTTGTGTCTGAGCATGACAGAGATCTCTCCAGAGCCAATGCTCAGAGTGGAGACTTTTTAAATTTGTGTCTGAGCATGACAGAGATATCTCCAGAGCCAATGCTCAGAGTGGAGACTTTTTAAATTTGTGTCTGAGTATGGCAGAGATCTCTCCAGAGCCAATGCTCAGAGTGGAGACTTTTTAAATTTGTGTCTGAGCATGGCAGAGATCTCTCCAGAGCCAATGCTCAGAGTGGAGACTTTTTAAATTTGTGTCTGAGCATGACAGAGATCTCTCCAGAGCCAATGCTCAGAGTGGAGACTTTTTAAATTTGTGTCTGAGCATGGCAGAGATCTCTCCAGAGCCAATGCTCAGAGTGGAGACTTTTTAAATTTGTGTCTGAGCATGACAGAGGTCTCTCCAGAGCCAATGCTCAGACTGCACAACAGCAAAAATATCTATCACATGGTTATGCGGACTCCTTTTAAATTCAGAGACAACAGAAAAAAAGTCAATCACTAAACAAGTTTGCCCACAACATAAATGTGTTTGACTGTTCAGCAATGCTAATTCGGCCTCCAGAACAGCAGTTTATTCCCCAAGACTGCCATCCTGATTTCTTTGACACGTAAAAGGTTAATAAGAAACTGAGAATGATTTAGAGCAAGTGGTTGTGAGAGAAGAACAGTTCTGTACCCCAGAGAGTATAATGTCTCCTGATTCGGTGGAGGCCCCCTCTCTGCTGTCCACATACACCACAGAGTCTCTCATGAGAACATCATCCAGCTCCCTCCAGTCTGGCCTGCATGCACCAACCGCTGCAGCAGCACACAGATGAACAAACACATCCTGCACCATGTACTGCAGCAGCACACAGATTAGCAAACACACCCTGCACCATGTACTGCAGCAGCACACAGATTAACAAACACACCCTGCACCATGTACTGCAGCAGCACACAGATTAGCAAACACACCCTGCACCATGTACTGCAGCAGCACACAGATTAACAAACACACCCTGCACCATGTACTGCAGCAGCACACAGATTAGCAAACACACCCTGCACCATGTACTGCAGCAGCACACAGATTAACAAACACACCCTGCACCATGTACTGCAGCAGCACACAGATTAGCAAACACACCCTGCACCATGTACTGCAGCAGCACACAGATTAACAAACACACCCTACACCATGTACTGCAGCAGCACACAGATTAGCAAACACACCCTGCACCATGTACTGCAGCAGCACACAGATGAACAAACACACCCTGCACCATGTACCGCAGCAGCACACAGATTAACAAACACACCCTGCACCATGTACTGCAGCAGCACACAGATTAGCAAACACACCCTGCACCATGTACCGCAGCAGCACACAGATTAACAAACACACCCTACACCATGTACTGCAGCAGCACACAGATGAACAAACACACCCTGCACCATGTACCGCAGCAGCACACAGATTAACAAACACACCCTGCACCATGTACTGCAGCAGCACACAGATTAGCAAACACACCCTGCACCATGTACCGCAGCAGCACACAGATTAACAAACACACCCTACACCATGTACTGCAGCAGCACACAGATTAGCAAACACACCCTGCACCATGTACCGCAGCAGCACACAGATTAACAAACACACCCTACACCATGTACTGCAGCAGCACACAGATTAGCAAACACACCCTGCACCATGTATGGCTACACTGTGCAAATGAACCTCACTACACTGGGACATGAGTTGATGCCTGAGATTCTGATAAACACAGAGCCAAAGCCTACATTGCAGCCTCTGCCAGCACAGTTTCAGGCCTGTTCTGTACCCGTGTTTGCCGGGTCCTGTGAGAGCAGGTGAAAGGCTCCCTAAGCATGTTGTGTGTGCAACCTCAATGTGCTGTAGTGTGGGGTTTCCTCACCGGCTACATGGGCTCCTGGTTTCACCCACTCCCCTTGCAGCACAGGCTCTTTCGCCATGGTAACTGTGACTATGACATCAGCCCCCTCCACGGCCTCCTTCACAGAGGAGCACATGGTCACTGGTCCTGCGACTGCCCTGGCAAACTGCTCCGCCCTCTCTCTCCTCCTACTCCACACACGGACCTAGGGACAAAGTGCACAAACTGTACATGGTTAAACATACACACCCCCTTCAAATTAATATACCCATAGAAACATAAAATAAAGCAGTTAATATTTTACATCTAACTTCATTGCAGATGGCCGGTTAATGTTTTGTGTAGAACCTACTGTGGTGAGTACATAATTTTTAAAATATAATTTAAGGGTGAAACAGTAACCATGACTAGGAGTGGATGTGTTTAGATGCAGCATTTTCTCTCTCTGTCCTGTTACCTGTGTGAAGGAGAACATCTGTGTGAACACCTGATAGTGACTGACAGCCTGAAGGCCTGATCCCAGAATGCACAGCACTTCCTGCCTGCAGGGCTTCAGCAGCTGGAGAGACACCATCAAACACCCACTGCCAAGCATGGCCATCTCTCACATTACACAATGTTATACAGCCACATGTTGGGAACCAAAGAACAAAGATTTACGTCTCAGATACATGACATTTTTTGTTCAGTTATTAAATGCAGAGGTGATGTAGCTGTGCCTTCATGAGCGCTCAGAGGTGCACAGCACACCTCTGCAACACTTACTTTGGTGGATATGGCAGAAACTGCAGCGGTCCTCATCTCTGTGATAGCTGTCCCGTCCATAACCTACAAATATGAACCACAATGGATCAAAAGATAATAAAATAATTAAACCAGCTTACCAGTTCTGTGCTTGGTCTATGCCAAGTGCCAGGCACCAAAACCCATCCTCAGCCAGCTTAGTCAGCCCAATCATGCCCCACTGAATTCACAGGTAGTGCTGCTACTAACTGCTGTACATTCAGGATGTGTAGAAGATTACAGTTTGTTAACTGTTTTCTTCCATTTTTTAGTAGGAAAGATCGATAATAGATTAATTATCCACATTAATGCTTACATAACACAGTACGATTTGTGTTACAGGGAGGATGTACTTACAGCTTTGACATTACCGCGTTCTGGGTCAAACAGGAGTACAGTCGCTTGATGTGCGGGTAAAACCGAGTCCGGATCTCTCTGGTAAAAGGACACCATCTTTGCCGCTAAAATGTCTTCATGTGCGATATAAGCCGGCATCAATCCAAGAAATCTAAGATAAAGGTCTGCAGTTATTTTCTCTATTTACCAGCGTCAAAGTATTAACGACAGTATTGTTTACAATTACAAGCAAGCCTGTAAAACCGAAAGAATGGAAAGACAGTCATACCCATTGTGTTTCTGAAGTGGGACAATAGTTCTCAGTGGTTGCACTAGTTCTGCTCCGCTCCGTTTGGAGAACAATGCCAACGCAGACTCGAGTTTCGGGATTAAATCAGTATACCGCAAGAGTCGCATAACCTCTTCCCGGGTAATCAGCACGGGCAACTCGGCCATTACTGCCACTTGTTAATCCTGCAGCGTTCTGAATGATTTGATATCCCAGTGCCATAAAGTATAACATTTACTCCCACTGACCAAAGTTTCGATCAAAATATCAAAGTTCAAGTAGTACAGGGCTGCCATCAGTGGTCACATGGAGCGTCTGAACCAATAAGGGAAAAACAGACATAGTGTGTAAACGGACTGCGCATGCAGGCCTATCCAGTACGCTGCCGTGCAAGCGGGTACTGAAATCTGAAACGGGTGCATGGTAACATTCGCCTCATATGTAGATGTGTGTGGGTTTGGTCAGCAGGGATCATCTGTACATTAAAGTTGGTCTGTCATTAACTTTTTGCTTTTTGGTTATATGCGTAGATTTACTTAGTGTGCGTGCTAGTTTTGATGCCCGGTGATGTCTGGTCCACTAGTAAAACTGCACGTACAGAATACGCCGTACAGCCTCCTCTCAAACCGCCTCAATAGAGACAGAGACTATTTCACGTATATGTAGCTCTCTCGCTTAGGTTTCTCTTGCACAGCACACAATCTGTTTCCATCTCCAGAAACACACACGCGTAATGTACTGAGCTATAGCCACTCCTCAAAACATAAAACCCATTTGCAATTGTTCCACACACAGTTACTTCCAAGGGTTTAACCAGGGATTCACCCGGTGCTTGTCCGTTTGCGAATGCTGATTCAGAGCACAGCACTAACACTGGCTCTCAGACTCACCTGCCCCTCCCATGAGTCAAACGGGTAGCCTACCTCTCAGTGTGCAACTGCAATTCACGGGAAGAATGGGCAAGCCAAAAGATGATGAGAAAGAAGTGATTGAACACACAAAGAAAGTGGATAGCAAATGTACCCAAAATGCCCAGCACAACAGTAACCTGTGTGTCAGAAAGATTAATCTAGCCATCAGCGGTCCGGTGTGGGAGGGAACAGACTGATGGTGGAAGAAGCCAACGGAGGCTGACATGAAAGGAGTGAGCTACAGAACACAAATTCTGCAGTGGGTGACAGGAAAAACATCGTCCACTCTGATGAGTCTTGCGCATGCTTTGCGCAGAGATGTTGCGATAGCTCTACTCCCCTAGCAGCCAGGTAAGTCTATCACATTATTTCAAGACATTCCAACTCCAAACTGACGTGTATGACAATTGCTCGCTCTCTCATTTCTGGATACTTATTTATGAAGCACATGGCGCACAGAACACTTGCAAAAGTCTCCAGGTCTCCCTCTGAGAACTGAGTTTTAAATTGTGTCATTTTGAGTTTAGAAGTCATTTTCAGGTGATGTATTAAACTTAAGAGATCCACCAAATAAATCTGAGCGAAACTATGCGTGCCTTTGCAGTGACTATTCCAGGTCGGTAGAGGGAACTCTTTTCTTTTCACTCACTATACATCCTGTTATTTTACATTTGCTCGGTTTGGCTGGTGGCAGCTGCATATAACTACGAAGGGGATGGTTGTGCTGTGTTTTGTAAACAAATTGTGATAGAGATAAGTATTAACAGCGCCTAAGCGATGGCCGCAGCTTTGAGGAACGGAAAAAAGTAGCACATGTAAGTGTTATGCATTTTAGGAACAAAACGGAATGTAGTAAATGTCTAGGAAATTAAAGGAGCGACATAGTATCACAGTTTTAGCTAACGTTAAACGGTGACATGGAAACCAATGGGGCATTGCAGGCGGTTTTGAACCTTGTTCATTAGTTAGCAAGTCATAACTCGATTCGGTGTGAGAGCAATTGTTGGGATTTGTGGTTGTTCTGTATGCATGACTTGGTAGCTAGCTATGAAATGCAAATCCTCAATTCTCCGGGAAATGAGTAGTCTTATTGCTGGTGCACAATGGTGTAGTAACGCTATTCAGGGAGCGAGCAGTGACATATGCGCTTGTATTTTGAGCGTATAGTACAAACCGAATGTTCAAATGTACCTTTCTCAGTAGCTGCTGGCTTTATTTGTGAAATGATAGTCCCTAACAGCGCGTTCTGTCTTTTTGTATAACATGCTGTTTTTGAAAACCACATTTGTCCTGATGGTTAGGCAGTTTACAACATTTGATCAAATATTTAAATTGTAGTACATGTGCTTGGAGAATTGGACTGTGTTGTAGCTCAACATGAGTTCGGACATGATGTAAGAGAAGCCCGATGGACTACTGAACAAAACCTCTGAGGTAGTAAAACGTTCTTAGTGTTTATTATTTATTGTTCTTAGTGATTTGATTAGTGTCGGATATTCTGTGGAGAAGCATATTACTTAAGAATTCCTTTATTTTTTCATTTCTTTCATTTAATTTGGTTAAACTGACACCGAATTTAAAGCAAGTTTAGCTTTGCCTCGATATAGTGGTTTCAATAATTTGAGAAAATGGTATGAATGGTCTGGAGTGAAGAAAATTAATTTCATGTTCATGTAGTAAGTGCTTTCAGTTGAAGAATAATAATACATGATTGAGCCATAGGTCAGTGTAAGATCAGATCTGCCACCAACAATATTTAAAGGTTGAAATTAAGTGCATTAACCAAATAACATAGATTTCATTTGCCACTGTAAGAAGCTGTCCTTTGGGGCGGCACATGGAATACTGCTCTGTAATAGCCGAATTTCTCGCCACTTTGCGTTAGGCTACCATAAACAGTGAAGATGGAGATCCTGGCCGCGAATGTGTCCGCCACCTCCCCTCCCACTGCCACATCCACCCTGTCCCCCGACCCGGAGGACCCAGTCTTCCCTCTGGCATCCCTTGACAGCGAGGACTACGTATTTGTGGAAGCGAGGCACCCCAACAAGGTGCTGGAAGGCTTGAACAGCCTGCGCCTCAATAACGCCTTCTGCGACGTCATCCTGTGCTGCGGGGGTCAAGAGTTCCCGTGCCATCGCATCGTGCTGGCCTCCTTCAGTTCCTACTTTCAGGTAACTACTGCATGTGAACAGCCAAGAAATACTCATAGTTCCACTTACCATAAGTGACTTATCATAAATGGCAACCAAAATTAACGAAGAGTCAGACTCGCCACGCACACTCCGACTCCAGACGTGGCCAGAGCAGTTGGACCTGACAGACATGTTATGCTGTGATTCGGTCAGGAAAATGAGTGTACAGCTTTCATTATTGTTAACATTTACTCCCCGTTAAATCTGTTCCCTATCAGCATTGAGCTCATGGAATAAAAGCTGTTTTAGTTAGGGTTAAATACATTAAATATATTTAAATATATATATAACATATTTTGTCCAAGTGCTTCTCCCAAATGGGGGTCACTAGTGTCCGTTCTTCCGCTGTGCGCTCAGGCCATGTTCTCCACGGACCTGATGGAGTCACGCCAGGAGCGTGTGGCCATTAACGGGGTGGAGCCCCAGATGATCGGCATGCTGGTGAGCTACGCCTACACAGCGGAGGTGGTCATATCCAAGGCCAATGTGCAAGCCCTGCTGGCCGCCGCCAACCTGCTGGACATCATGGCGGTGCGGGAGGCCTGCTGTCGCTTCATGGAGCGGCAGATGGATGAGATGAACTGTGTGGGGATCCACTGCTTTGCTGAGGCTCACTCCTGCCGCGAGCTGGAGAAGCAGAGCATGGAGTACATCCTGCAGCATTTCAGCTCCGTCTGTCACCAGGTCAGTGGCCAGGTGTGGTAGGTCTGTCACCAGGTCAGCTCCGTCCGTGGCCAGGTGTGGTAGGTCTGTCACCAGGTCAGCTCCGTCCGTGGCCAGGTGTGGTAGGTCTGTCACCAGGTCAGCTCCGTCCGTGGCCAGGTGTGGTAGGTCTGTCACCAGGTCAGCTCTGTCCGTGGCCAGGTGTGGTAGGTCTGTCACCAGGTCAGCTCCGTCCGTGGCCAGGTGTGGTAGGTCTGTCACCAGGTCAGCTCCGTCCGTGGCCAGGTGTGGTAGGTCTGTCACCAGGTCAGTTCCGTCCGTGGCCAGGTGTGGTAGGTCTGTCACCAGGTCAGCTCCGTCCGTGGCCAGGTGTGGTAGGTCTGTCACCAGGGCTGTGTTCCAATACTCAAAGTTTGTATCCTCCTCTCCGCCACCACTACGTCGTCTCCCCCGTGCCCCGGAAACTGATCTATGTGTCCTCCCTTCCTCTAATGTTCCAAAATTGTCAAATTAAAAGTGCAGAATCTTTTACCATGGAAAATTTTTAAACTTATCCACATGAATATGATGTGTGCATGTTTTTGAGCTGCGAATGGTAATTTGACTTGTAAAATTGAGCAAGTTACAGTGGTGGCATGGTTATTGATTTCCTTGCACATATGCTTTTCCATTTTATAACGCCCTGCGTGACCCATTCTATAACGCTCTGCATGACCCATTCTATAACGCCTTGGGTGACCCATTCTATAACGCCCTGCGTGACCCATTCTATAACGCCCTGCATGACCCATTCTATAACGCCCTGCGTGACCCATTCTATGACGCCCTGCGTGACCCATTCTATAACGCCCTGTGTGACCCATTCTATCTGTGTTCCCAGGAGGAGTTTCTGTCTCTGTGTGCTGACAAGCTGACTGAGATCATCGCCAGTGACCACCTGAATGTGCCAAAGGAGGAGACGGTGTTTGAGGCTGCCATGTTGTGGCTGGAGAAGAGCCCCTCCCGCAGGCAGAGCTTTGAAAAGGTGTGCTGCAGGGCAAGAACCAGGGCAAGAACCAGGGCAAGAACCAGGGCAAGAACCAGGGCCAGAACCAGGGCCAGAGCCAGAGCCAGAGCTAATACCCGAAACAAGGGCCAGAACCAGGGCCAGAGCCAGAGCTAGTACCCGAAACAAGGGCCAGAACCAGGGCCGGAGCCAGAGCTAGTACCCGAAACAAGGGCCAGAACCAGGGCCAGAGCCAGAGCTAGTACCCGAAACAAGGGCCAGAACCAGGGCCAGAACCAGAACCAGGGCAAGAACCAGGGCCAGAACCAGGGCCAGAGCCAGGGCCAGAGCTAGTACCCGAAACAAGAGCCAGATCCAGGTGCCCGTAAAAAAAAAAAAAAAAAAAGACACTGCACCCAGCTGGTGTAAATTCAGTTTATCGTTTATAGATATTCGCATAGTATTATAATGCCATACTTAATTGGTATCTCTTTCACATGCAAAGAATGAAAAAAATGAATCTGAGAATGTGAGGATGGAAATGAACCTGGTCCTATTGAGACTAAGTGTCAAACAGCTGTGCGTTGGGAGTGCTGTCTGTCTGTAGAGTGGAGAGATTTGACATCTCTCAGGACAAGAGATTACGAGCAGCCCCAGAGTAGAACGAGGAAGTATGCAGCTCAAGAGCATGAGCAGTGAGTAGCTCTAGAGTATGAGCAGATGAGTAGGCATGAGGCAGGGAGCAGCTCTGGAATAATAGAAGTTCCTGTTTAAATGAATCTGTAGACCTGATGACTGATTGCCTAAGTACAGTTGAATGAGAGAGGGAGGTTCCACATGTAAAATCCTTATTCTGTTTGTAAAACCCTCCAGCTAACTGAAAATCAAGGGTAGATGAGAATTTGTTAAATTACGGTAATGTGTAGGCCTGCATTCAGGTCTAGGACTACAGAATTTATGTAAAGTTGCTGCATCATAACCATAATATTTATGATAAATGCAGCTTCTTCATTGTGGAGGAAATAATCATCTCTGTTGTCCTCTATTTAAAAAGCAAATATTAATAGTATATTAAAAAAATGGGACCATTTTGACTGTGCAGGAAATGTCTGTCTGTAATGGCCCACAGATAGATAGATTGTGGCAGTGCACAGACAGTGAGTTTGGGAGTGGGTTTTGGGTGGGTGCACAGACAGTGAGTTTGGGAGCGGGTTTTGGGTGGGTGTACAGACAGTGAGTTTGGGAGCGGGTTTTGGGTGGGTGCACAGACAGTGAGTTTGGGAGCGGGTTTTGGGTGGGTGCACAGACAGTGAGTTTGGGAGCGGGTTTTGGGTGGGTGCACAGACAGTGAGTTTGGGAGCGGGTTTTGGGTGGGTGCACAGACAGTGAGTTTGGGAGCGGGTTTTGGGTGGGTGGACAGACAGTGAGTTTGGGAGCGGGTTTTGGGTGGGTGCACAGACAGTGAGTTTGGGAGCGGGTTTTGGGTGGGTGCACAGACAGTGAGTTTGGGAGCGGGTTTTGGGTGGGTGCACAGACAGTGAGTTTGGGAGCGGGTTTTGGGTGGGTGCACAGACAGTGAGTTTGGGAGCGGGTTTTGGGTGGGTGCACAGACAGTGAGTTTGGGAGCGGGTTTTGGGTGGGTGTACAGACAGTGAGTTTGGGAGCGGGTTTTGGGTGGGTGCACAGACAGTGAGTTTGGGAGCGGGTTTTGGGTGGGTGCACAGACAGTGAGTTTGGGAGCGGGTATTGGGTTGGTGCACAGACAGTGAGTTTGGGAGCGGGTTTTGGGTTGGTGCACAGACAGTGAGTTTGGGAGCGGGTTTTGGGTGGGTGCACAGACAGTGAGTTCGGGAGCAGGTTTTGGGTGGGTGCACAGACAGTGAGTTTGGGAGCGGGTTTTGGGTGGGTGTACAGACAGTGAGTTTGGGAGCGGGTTTTGGGTGGGTGTACAGACAGTGAGTTTGGGAGCGGGTTTTGGGTGGGTGCACAGACAGTGAGTTTGGGAGCGGGTTTTGGGTGGGTGTACAGACAGTGAGTTTGGGAGCGGGTTTTGGGTGGGTGTACAGCGAGCTCTGCCTGTCAGTGCAGGACAGGGTGATTATCGCAGCTGTGTCTTACAGGTGCTGGAGCACATTCGGCTGCCTCTGCTCAGTCCCTACTACATCCATGATGTGGTGGAGTCCCTGCCGGTGGTCATGGAGTCTCTGCCCTGCCAGAGGCTTATTTCTGAGGCTAAAGATTACCTGCTGCTGCAGGACCGCCGCGGGGAGCTGTATGGCCCCCGAGCGCGGCCACGCCGATCCACAGGTAGCACCATAAACACACACTCAATTACATACACATACATGCATGTACACACAGTCACATATATATTCATACATACACATCATCATAAATGCATGCATATATATAACTGCATACTCATATATACATACACACTCACATACTTACAGCACTTCTTGAAAAGGGGAAGATACACAGTGCACTATCCTTCAGCTCTGAGCATGACTGGAGCATTGCATGCTGGGACAGGCAGGTGTGACACTTGGCTTCCTGTTTGTGCCCAGGAACAGCAGATGTGATTGTGACAGTGGGAGGAGAGGATGACAAAGTGGTGCTGCGCAGCGTGGAGAGCTTCGACCCCGTGACCAGCCAGTGGAAGAGCCTTGCCTGCCTGCCTTTCGCTGTCAGCAAGCATGGCCTAGTGGTGTCTGGTGAGGTCACAAGTCCATAGCCAGCATTTTGCACGTTTATGCAGTGGTTCTCCCATGTGGCAAAGTTTAGAGTTAAGGTTAATGGTGGATCTGTGAATCTATGGTGGTGAAGCTGTGTGTTAGTGAAGCACTCCCGGTTAGGAGCACATGTATGCTTTTGCGCCCCCCCCCCCCAAGATCTGCTCTGTGCTCCCTCTCTAATTTCCTGCTGGCTCAACAAAATACAAATGCTATGAGTGTCATTCCTCCTGCTTTTAAACAACTAACAAAATTAGATGATTTTGCAGTGACAGGAGGATCTATTTTGATTGAAACAGTAAATAGTTTCATGGTACTTAAAAGGTGTTAGAAGGTCTGGTGAAACAGGTGTGCCTAGATCTCCAGTCATGTGTCTCACACTGCTGTTTTATAAACTTTTCTGTGGAGTTGCTTTGTCACACACAGCTGTGCTTTCAGTGGCAGTAGAAGCCTGTATAACATGGCTGCCCTGCCCTCTCCAGGCTCCACGCTGTACCTGGCAGGTGGGGAGTTCCCTGACGGCTCAGCCAGCCGCGAGATGTGGCGCTATGATCCCTGCTTCGACTCCTGGCTGGAGATGGCCCCCATGAACGTAGCCCGGTCCGAACTTGGTGAGCTGATATTTACCAGTGATAATGAATGCATGAACATAGCCCAGCAGAGTTAGGTGAGCTGATGTTCCATTGAAAACTCAGTTTTAGGAGAGCATCATTTTCATACTTTTGTTTAGAAAAATTGAAGACCACTGGCCCAAACCCTCTTGTGGTGCCATGTTCTGTGTTAATCAACCTTCCAATGATGCACACAGTTCATGAGTCCACAGTAGAGGGCATAAGTTCAGGTGATCCTAGCTTTTGTTCCTTTAGCGGTGAAGGACGCTAATTCAACATGATAGAATTCCATATGATTATCCCAATTGTATTTTAAGGACTTCTTTCTTCTTCACAAATTTATGTTTTAAAAATAGATGTGCCCCATTTATAAGAACCTGTCTGAGTACCAAGTACTTTATA
This sequence comes from Albula glossodonta, assembly GCA_019788955.1. Classification (NCBI taxonomy): domain Eukaryota; kingdom Metazoa; phylum Chordata; class Actinopteri; order Albuliformes; family Albulidae; genus Albula; species Albula glossodonta. The sequence continues at coordinate 370,365 of JAFBMS010000185.1, forward strand.
ACACAGATCGGCTAATACAGAGTGCCGGTGTGAGGACTTACAAAATTAGTCATTCATGCCGAAGTCATTGAAACAATCGAGGCCTACATTAACTCAACTGTATCAGCACTGATACTATCGGTGACTGTTTTGTAAAAATATCTTCTGTTTATTTTTATTTATTTATCATTATTGTTTTATACTTCTGTAATTACCTAACTGTAAAAACTGATGTTTTATTGATCAAACATCTGTGTTGACTGGCGCTCCTTTGCAGGTCTTGTTATGTTGGACGGCTTTGTTTTTGCCGTGGGCGGCTGGGAAGGCCGCTCTCGTCTGGACTCTGTGGAGTGCTACAACCCAAACACCAACACCTGGCACTTCATGGAGTCTGTAAAAATGGCTGTGACCAGCCCCGCTGTGGTGGCTCTGGATGGACTGCTCTATGTCACAGGTATGGGTGTCCTGTGATGCACGATGCTATTGACACCTTACTGGTGGAATTCTTCATGTAGTGATATGGTGATGCACATTCTACTGCTTATTAGCTGACAGTGTGGCTCTGGAAATATGGCGAATGTGGTATCCTGGCCTACAGGTGGTGCTGTTCTGGAGGATGGTGATGGCACAGACTTGGCACAAGTGTATAATCCGAAAACGTGTGTTTGGACTGAGGTTGCCCCTATGCAGATCGCTCGCTCCGGCTCGGCAGCCTGTGTCCTGAAGGGCAAGATCTACGTCATAGGTGAACAAAAATCAGTCTGGAAGCTTTCAAATGGCCTGTCACCAAGACCCTCAGCAAAACACAAAATTATCAGCTGTACATCAAAAAGCTTTTAGAGTTTACATGAAATTCTGACTTTATAAATCTCAGAGACAACAATTGATAAGGTAGCTATTGATTGACAACAATACAAAAACATAATATAACTTATTTTCCTAGGAGGTATGGCAGAAATTTATTTAGACAGTCTGTGTTAGAGGATGTATTGAACTGAGGATTAGAATTCAAGAATTGTCTGGTTTTTTATTTCTATAGACTAGATTGAAAATGTTAAAATTCTTTTTATATTATTGCATTTGAAAGTATTAATTTCCAGTTATCCTCTCTCTGGTGTTGTTGAGAATTGTATCTCATATCAGGATTTCCCTTTGATGCACAATGCACAGGTGGCTGGCATGCTTCTACGGAGAACACAGATAAAGTGGAGTATTACGACCCCAAGACCAACCAGTGGACAATGTGTGCACCCATGAAGGAGAGACGCTACCGCCCCGGGGTCGCTGTGGTGGACGGGAGGATTTTCGTGCTGGGGGGAGAGGAGGGCTGGGACAGGTTTCTCATGATTATGACAATATAATCACAGACATGCAATTTCAATTACAGAATCCAGCATAAGGACGTTTGGAATGCAAATTGTTGATGTGTTTCCATTTCTCAGGTACCATGACACTATTGAGCGATACTGTGAGGAGACAGACAGCTGGGAAATCGTGGGAGAGATGCCCACCAGCCGGAGCTGGCTCAGCTGCGTGTCTCTGCAGGTCAGGAAAGACGCCCACAGCGGCAGCCGACCAAGCACTGCCTCAGAGGGAGAGTTTCCTGTGGACTAAGAGCGATGATGTCATCTGAGGAGCCAAACTGCCCCCTACTGGCACTGCCAGGTCACTGCCACAGGCACAGTGACCTCTGACCTCTGCTCACTTTGATCATGGACAGACTCAAGCCTCAGGTCTACAAACCATTTCAGATGTTTTAACAGAGGTGAGGGAGGTTCCTGTGCTCTTGGCCAAAGGCTGGTTGTCAGAACTGCTGTCCATGGCGATGGCCTTAATCTGGATAAAGAACCATGCTTTGTGGGAATTCCTCAGGTGGATGTGTGGACAGGTGAATGTGGAGTCTGTGGTTGTTCACTTGATGCCAAGTATTGTTTGAACCTGTGAAAAGGCTGACAGCTCACTGAAAGCCAGCACACTTTCTGCTCTCCTTTGAGTGTTTACACTGTGTTTCTGTTTATCGTGAACGTGTCCAGTTGCATTTCATAGGGACCGTGTTGTAGTGGCAATTCCATTTCAGATTCAGAAATTTCAGCAAATTTTAAGCTTGTGTGTGGGATGATCTGTTGTGTCATGAAGTGTCCTGACTTGCCTTGATGTTTGTAACCTTATTGCTTGTGTTCTTGCAGGCTGCGTTTGTGTATGTGGTTTCAGATCATGTGGTTACTGTAGACATAGAAAAGATGTACGCTCTAAGAAACTGCAGTCCCTGAACACATAATACACTCACTACACAGTAGTGCTTTTACAGCATGACATTGCCAATATTTTTGAGAACAATTCTAAGCAAATGCAGAAAAATCCTTTTAGAATCAACAGGCAAAGCATTTGAAAAGTTCTAATAGTTTAAGGCCATTTATGGATTGGATTTTCTGATCTTGCTAAAAGTCATCCGTGCTAAATATTTTTTTAAAATTTAAAAATGTGTGTTCAGGACAACCCCAAAGTGCTTAATTAGATCGAGCTGTAAACGCTACACCCAAGGCAGGAGTTCATATTTTTACCAAACAGGTCCTGCCTTTGCTGTATCAGTCTGTGGTTAACATCATCCACAACAAAAGTTTGCATGTGTGTTTTAGTGGAGTGTAACTGAGGCTTGCTGAGTGTTTATCCCTAGTTTAATGACCATTTTGGAAAGTGAAGCATAAAACACAACCTCCAAAGCACTGTACATTGAGATCACTGAAATGCAGGAAAAGGCAAATAGAATTAATTTACACAATGATGTAGTCTTACTTCAAATGAAGTACTACTTGATCTATCAGCAATTTTAAAATTGTAGTGATCTCAAATCAGTGCCATGATATGAATTTATGTCTCACCTATGTGGCATTGTACTGCTGTATTCACAATAAACATTGCACTGGTTATCACAAGGGTCTTTATCTTGAATTCATCATGGTCAACACCAATGTACATCATTTACTGTCAAATATTGCAGTTTACAAAACTTGATAATTAGCCATTTCAAAAGACCTAGTTTTAATATCACAAAATGAAATTAAAAAAAAAAAAAAAGTCACAACCCAACATTGTACATTGGCCATACAATGGAATGAACTCTGTTCAGATTACAGTCATAAAACGAAAGAATTTTTAAACAAAAGTAGAGGTTATTTAAGCTTTCCGTGTGCCAGTATTCACAGGTCACACCAGCAGTCTCTCAATAGCCATCTGCACAGACTGGATCTGAGGCTTGAGTTGGGACCCCTCTTTAATGGTGACAGAGGTGGCGATCACAGGCCTGGACACCCCGCATGCGCGTCCCAGGGCCTGCTTGGAGCGCACGAAAACGTAGGGCACGTTCTTATCCTCGCAGAGCAGCGGCAGATGCAGAATGATCTCCAGCGGCTCCGCGTCGGCAGCCATCACGATGAACTCCGCAATGCCGCGGTTCAGCGTTTTGGTCGCTGAAAAACAATAACCAGTAAATCCAGATGCACTTATAGAACCGTGGGTTGTTTAACAAGTACATTAATTTAGATCTCCTAATGCAAACATTCATTATCTACATTCAGTGGACAACTGACTACTTTATAAAGGGTAATTTGAAACACATTCATTTATTGTATTTGGATTTTACTTCATCTATGTGTCCAAAATAAAGTAACATTTTTCCCCGTGTTTTATGACAACTAATAATGATTATTATTAACAGTATGTTGTGAGTACAGTGCCAGATCCAAAATGGTTATGAGTATTTTAAAAAGTTTACATTTGTGAGTAGTTAAGTGTGAACTCCGCAGCGCTCACCCTCATTTGCGCCTTTCCGTAGCTGCTTGTAATTGGACGCCTGTTGCACCAGGTCTAGGATGGTTTTGGTCAGCGTAGCATCGGCCAAAGGGTAGGCCTTGGGGTTCACTTCAGTATCAGCCTTCAGGGAAATAAATGTTGTAAGTTAGTACACCTTCAGATCTTTGCTTCTCGGGAGCCACATATAGATACTTGTAATTTAATCTCAAAACTGGCTTAATTTACTTTTCATGTCTAGCTACATTGTCATCATAGTTGGCTGACCAATAGTTTGTCTGAAATTCAGTACCAGACAGAATATCTAGTTAACCAGCGCTCCCGTATTACGTAGTTCAGAGTTCCCAATATTCTTTTGTAACGATAAATAAGATAAACTTAAAAAAGGTAAATGATTTTGCAGCCCCACTAAACCTACACCAGTGTCGAACTAAACTAGCTCACTTGATGTAAACTCACGAAATCACTCACGAATTGGTCAACCAATTCACCTTCAGCCTTGTAAAGGACAGCGGACATGAAATGCGACCACTCTGTCGCTTACTCATGTAACTGAAACAATCTATAGCTGGCCAGCAAATGTTTACAAAGTGGAGGCATTGCCAAACACAAGCCAGCGTTAGCCAGGAAAACGTGCTTTCAATTCATCACACATGCTTCCAAGACGTATGCCCGGTGGCTAGCTACCACGTGTTTCCCCAACAAAGCTGTACCTTCACAGGGTAGTACGACATACACGAGACTTCTGGTTGTAAGTAAAGCTAACAATCCATCCACGATAAAACCGAAATTCGTATTTAATATTTCAACATGCTTTTCCAACGTCACTGCCAAGCTAGACAACTTCCACAAGTGTACACGTTCTGGCAATGGGGATTGCGAGTGGCTCTGAAACGCTATGCTAACTGTTAGTTACACTCAAATCAAGTACTTACAGGCGTAAATTAACGTTGCTACTAGTAGGGAACGTTATAGTTTCTTGTATGCAGTTAGTACAATGTGCACCCATGCTAACATCATTTTTGATGACTACGCCGTTAAAACAAGAAAAGCTAACATTAGCTACATAGCGTGCCAAGGTAGCTAACCAGGCTAACGTCGTGTTTCCGAAATGGCTGGTGCATTAGCATGTATGCTGCCGACTATGTTACCACTCAATCACTGTTTGCTGTTAACATACTTAAATGATATATCCATGCGTTTACTATTTAAAAATAAGCTCCATTCATATTATAGTTTGCAAACATAGTTGTCCCCATTATATCTGGGGTTTTATAGGTCGGGGTTTTAAGCTAAGCTAAATTTTGATAGCGTTGCTATTAGTCACCATGTTTTCTAGCAAAGTATGTCTCACACGGTCAGAGCTCAGTCCTACTCACCATAATTTTCGGAGTTTGAATATAATTGACGAGTTGAGATGTCCTCTCGGCGCGCGCTTCACGGAGGACAAGTGCGGCGTTATATTAATCGCAAATAAGCACCGTTAACCGGACACCACGCTCACCAGACGTTTCCTCGAGCTTGAAAGCACTTGCACATGCTTATGTGCCGAGTGGAACCGGAACTGCGTCACGTCATTATCCCACACGTTTGAAAGGAGGTCAGAAATCAGTGTAGATGGAGCCACACAAGTTATCCTGCTCCAAACTGATAAAGACCTTTCATTTCCAACTGATGGGACTCCACAGCTAAAGGGAGAGACCCCTCAAAGTTTCACTGTGTAATATTTTAACAATTCACTGAAACTGTACCGAGTCCCACAGTCAGGGCAGATTACTGTAGGAATGATGAATGTATTTTAGTTACCATGGGAGTGTGTCAGGTTAGACTCAGGTCTGCATATTGGCAAGGCTCAGACAGTAACCTGCAAAACTTATTTAAAATCACTCTGGAAATGTTGCACAGCTGAAGTCTACCAATCCCAGACAATGGCACCAGGAGGTCATGGCAAATATCAAGAGTCGAGAGAGTAATAGATGTCCCTGAAAGTGATCCAAAGGATAATGTGACATTTGCAAACATCATAAATAAACAGTTTGCTGAGATATCATGTGCTTTGCCAGCACTCAATACTACCAAACTACCATATTTTCTTCCTTCTCAGCTCGGCAGGATCCAGTCTGCATGGTCACTGACATCCTCTCAGTTCTCAGCTCGGCTCCCCCACCTACACTTCAAATATTTGGACGCATCACCCAGAAGAGCTGATAACTTTACCCCCCACTGGCAAGAACTGGCCATTATTATGATCCTCAATCCCATACCTCACAGGACTGATCAATAACCATACATTATGAGTCAAGTCAACTTCCTTGTATTTAAAAGTGTATTTTTTTTTATTCTTCATATTAGATGTCCTTATTTTAAATCAATGTTGTTACATTTTCTTCTTTTACTATTGTGCTTTTAATTTTTGATTGTAAATTTGTGTGTGAATTCAGTCTGTGACTGCAAAGCACTAAGTGAAGTGAAGTCTAAACCTAAAATTGCACTTGAGAGTGTGGAGACAATGAGAGCAAAAGAAAAAAAAAACCCCTGATTTCAAATCCAATCTAGCATCATTGAGATCAGTGCTTTTACCATAGCCTGTTGGGAAACCGTCCAGATTGTCACTCTTGTCTGTTACTACATAGTTTGTGTAATTCCTTAATCAAAATCAATTTTGGGGATTGCACACATGCTTGACAGAAAATAACAAAATTTTACTTAAAGTGCCATTGCATTTTTTGCTAAATGTATACTACTCCAGACTGCTGCAATGAAAGCACTGTTCCCCTATCTGGAAAGAAATGTTCTTGAAAAGCAAGTAAGAGTAATTGCAATGTGTGTACCTGGGCTTGTGATTGGTAGTGGTAAAATCTACTCATCCCAGAACACTTTCTAAAATTAATGCAAAATCAATGAGGAGAGGAACTCTCCAGACGACTGGTCACATGGTGTGAATTATCTGGGAATCCAGGCCACAGAAACCACCAAAACATGATTTAAGCCCTGGAAAACCTTATTTGTGTGAATGGTTTGCTTTCTTCATCTATTGTTTATGGACAGCCTCTTATCCACTGTTTACTAAATTTCACCTGCGTGCTAATGGAAGGAATGGTTGGTGATTTTTCCACATATGACCTTTTGATTTGTGGTTTGTGTGAGATCCCTTTATGCAGCAGACATAATGGACACTGATAAGTGATGAAGTTGGATGCAAAAGTTCAAGTTAAGCCTGGCCCCCGTCCTGCATTATGTAAATTTTATTGCACGTATTTGACCCCTTCTGTCGATTGGATCGAGGAGTACTCACTCATGTGACATCATTTTAACGTCAGGCATTCCAAGTGGATGGAATCAAGGGAAGTTGTGTAAAATGTAACGAATTACAGTGTCTGCGGATATTGCGTCATCAATTCAGCCATATTGTACGCTGGCCTCTGGCAGCAAGTGAAGGGGAGATTGTACCATGAAGGGGATCCGGTCTTTGAGTAATTTCTCAGTAAGGACCCAATTTAACTCCGATTTGACTAATACCAAGTATTTTAGTTAATATTTAAGTGTCACGGAAGGCCTGGTTTTAGCCGTCTCACGTTAATAATAGCAAAGTGGTCGCTAACAGTACAATTCTTGGATATTAGCTAATGTTAGCTATCGAGCTAACTGGCTACGATAGCTCCATGTTGTAATCAATTTACTAAGTAGGTTGCTAGTTTGCCTTTGTGCAGTGACGTGTAACCTAACTGATATCAAGAAAGCATAGAAAGCAGTAGTTAGCTGAATTGTGTTCCGTAATTAAGATATCTGTACGGCAAGCTAACGTTACCTAATATTGCAGATTGAAGGTCATTGTTTGGCTTAGCTTTTTAGTTTTTAACGAGCTAGAGAAACGTCCTTCATTATAAATAAATGAATCGTCCGAAATGACAGCTTGCCTTTCTCTTAAGTAATGAGTTGTGTCGCAGCTAAGGTCAAAAGCGGCCGGCTGTTTTTGAGTTTGCTGTGGTGGAACGTTACCTCACTCGAACTGTCAGCTGTCGTCCTCAGGAAATCTCACTAAAGTTAGGTGTAATGTGTGTCAAAACATGAAAATTACAGGCGCCAGAACGATGTGAACCACGTTACCCACACAGCGTCTTGACGCCACACTAATGTCTCCTTTCTCTTTTTCTTTCAGCGCCGGCTGTATGCAGCGCAAGCTGCTCCGAAGCTGGATGCAGCTGCGTTTTCTGCGCAGGAGGTACAGGTCAGTCAAACCTGCTGGAGTCTGGCTGTAGCCAATGTGAAGTGTGAAACCATAAAGGACAATCGGTGTGGTGCTATAACTCTAATGGGCACTGGTCCTGCTCAAAAGGGCATTCATTCACTCACTCTGACTTGCCAGTGACTGGGGTTGGGTTCGCTGTGTGCGCTGGCATCGTGTGCTAGTGCCTGTTGCATGCTTCAGAAGAACTCCTGTTCTGAGCGCTGTGCCCAGAAATCTATAACTTAATGGAGGGAGATCACAGGCTGTGGGGTGCTCTCTGTGTCTGTGACGTAAAAACTGCTGTACACTTTCAAGAGGATTTGAAGATTAGAAAGATTAGATCCAAGATTAGAATGAAAGCTCACACTATATAACATTTTATAAACCACATATGCAAAGGTAATAGAGTAAAACAACATGTAAACTAACAATTGTACAATACATGTCCTGTACCATAGTAATGTGGATTGCATAACTTAACCCAGTGTCCACTTGTTACAAGGGAATGAATAAAATACCTCAACCTCATTTTAGCATGTTTGCTTTGAATATGTCTGCACCTCACATCACATTAGGCCACTAGGAATATGGATAACAATGATCTTCTTTACTTTGCTCTTTCATGTGACAGAAATATAAAAGACCACAGAATCGTTAAAAATAATAAAAAAAAAAAAAAAATAGAAAATTGGTAGTTATGCTTTTTTTTTTTTTTTAAACCTCTAACTGCCTACCTCTGGCCGCTCTCATCCATTACATGACGTTACTGTCATTTAGCTGATGCTTTTTATCCAAAGCGACTTACAGATGATTAAGCTAGCCAAGGGCCAGTGCCCCCTGGGAGCAATGTGGGGTTGAGGGCCTTGCTCAAGGGCCTAAAAGCACTGGATGGTATTCTTGCTGTGGCTGGAACCACCAACCTCAGGAGTCCCAGTCATGTATCTTAGCCAGTAGACTACAGGCTGCCCCAGTCATTCCTCTTAGTGACAGACGGATACAATGTTTACATGCACTAATTGATTTTAACATAATAGCCAATACAGGGTGCAGACAGGTAAACATTTTACCTGTCTACACTTGCTCGTTGGTTCTCAGCTCTTGTCGTTAAGAACCATTGTGTATGCTGGATTTCAGTTCCCCTAATTTTAACCTAATGTAAACTATTCCCAAAGGAATCATTAGCCATAGCATAATACAGAAATGAAAACTTTTTGTCATGTAAAACATTTTTATTTTGGTCGTCAACATTTTCATGTTCATATCATTGATAAATAAGGTTGTTTATATGAAAAGTGCAGATCCCTCGTAGTTTTCTGAAACAATGTGATTTCTCCACAGTACATAGTTTTGCCAGTAATGCTTGCTGGTGTACCTCCCTGTAGCCATCTTGTGCAATGCAAGGATGTATTTATGAGTGGGTAAATGCTGGGTTGTGAGACAAGATGCAGACAAGATGCAGACAAGATGCAGACAAGATGCAGACAAGATGGTCCTGCTGGAAATGATGTCGGGGAAGCAGTAGGGGCAGCTTTCACTAGACCCAATGCTCCAGCCCCTGGGGATGGGCTGAGTGCTCCGCTCACTGTGGTGATAAAGATCCGATACCATTTATGGAAAGAGTAGGGGTTACTTTGCCAAACTTTTAATCTTTTGTTCTCAATCTTATCACTTTATTGCCCCCTGTAGTTAATTGCAGTGAAATCAGCTGTTCCCCTCCTGGTAAGAGGGTGCTTTGTCTGAAAAGCACCTTGAAGGTAGCTAATGACAAAGGCAAAGCAACAAACCTTATGGTTCTTAAAGAATCATTCCCTCTGTAGGTGGCAGTTTAGCGATCCTAACATTGTGTTTTGACTTTATTAACAGTGATAATATATTGATGCTTGATTGTGTTATGCTCTTTAATTTCACTGCACTGAAATATTGCTCTTTGCACTACTGTTAAAATAAGATTAAAATGCCTGAGCCAATATGAGCTGTTGCAGGGTGGGGTTATGGTTGTCAATATTCAGTCTTTATGATATGACATCTGTGCTATTTGGCCTTACTGGAAAGACAAATGGACACAATTCCATGTAAAATGTGTTTCATGAGACGGTGAAAGTGGTTTCCTCTTTCTTGGTTTTCCTCTAATGTACTGTGCCTGGTTCCTGGTTTGGCCCATAGGTGACCAAGCTGCCCAGCGGTCTGGTCATTGCGTCCTTGGAGAACTACTCCCCTGCCTCCAGAATCGGTGTATTTATAAAAGCCGGCTGTCGCTATGAGACAGCCGATAATCAGGGAGTCACTCACCTGCTCCGCCTGGCGGCCAACCTGGTAAGCACGAGTCCGGCCTCCCTTTCAGTGATTCAGGTGATCCAGAGTAAGGTGTGTAATTCAGGTGAAATGGCTGAAGCCATTCAGAGTAATGTGTGTTCTGCAAACCTGCTTTGTCTTTAGCAGGGATGGCTGTTTGTTTGAAGTCGCAGTTGAATTATGACTGCTTCTCTCTTCCAGACAACTAAAGGCGCATCTGCATTCAAGATCTGCCGCGGTGTGGAGGCCGTCGGAGGCAGCCTCAGGTGAGTGAACCGTGCATCTACAACCCTGACGAGTTCGCCATCGCAGCGATTAGCACTGCATAAGCACCATATGCATGCAAACAGTTTTAATCATTGTATGTAGTTGTTCGAATGACATAATCTTTATCCGTGCTGTTGATGGTATTATCTTTCATGCATTTAATTGCAGTTTGTGCTTTTACCTTTAGTGTGACATCATCCAGAGAGAACATGATTTACACTGTTGATTGCTTGAGAGACCACATGTAAGTACCATCAGCAGGTAGTGGCTGTATAGATTTCCCCCCATGGAAATGACATGGATATAAGCCTTCACTATGGATATAACCCTTTAACTACATTTATTCAGCTGCATCTGTGTAACCACCTTAGACAACAAAATCATGCTGACGGTTTGTCTGACTGGACAGTTTAAACAGTTCTTTATTATAACTATTTTGAAGACATCTGAGATATTCCCTACTACCCACTACTGTGCATTAGAACACATAGAAGACTCTGTTTTCAGTTTCAGGGTGGCAGAACCGATGTTGCTCATTACAGAGCGTTATGCTGGGGCTGTAGGATCCAGCAGGAACCCTCACTGGTCATGTCTCAGATCCAGTGTCATTCCTTACTGACACTCACTCTGCGCTCCAGAGCGATTCCATGCTGATGCACCCTGTCAGTCAGACACAGGCCCGAGGCTGCTGGCTGGGCTTACACAGTGACCGCACAGCCCATTCTGTGGGCACAGGCCCGAGGCTGCTGGCTGGGCTTACACAGTGACCGCACAGCCCATTCTGTGGTCTGCAGGATGAGAAGGTGCAGCACTTGGTTGCTTTTTTGAGGGATTTAGATGTTTCAGTGGTAGAACAGGTCTACAATTGTGCTTGGGTATCTCAGTCTTGGGTAGAAAATGGATGTGAAACAGTGACTGATAGGTGATTGGCCCAGACCCTCAGTATGGTCATGTGTCTGTCTGTTACAGTGACACCGTCATGGAGTTGCTGATCAATGTGACCACAGCCCCAGAGTTCAGGCCATGGGAAGTGGCCGATCTCACGTCCAGGGTGATGGTGGACAAAGCCATGGCAGAACAGAAGCCACAGATTGGTCAGCTACCTCTCTCATTTGTTCAGTGGCCATCTTGAGTCCATTTCCGTGGAAATACATATTATGAGTGTTATCACATGTGATCATATCCCTGGTGGTGTTTGTTTAGTCTTGTGAGTTTGTAATCAGTTGTCTCTGTAGCATGGCCATTGCCCCTCAGTTGTGACTCCAGTGTAAAAGTATGTCTTCTTTGACACATTTAGTAGAATTCTCTGACAAAAAAACCCCACTATTCCTCTTTCTCTCCCAGGTGTTATTGAAAGCCTGCATGCAGCGGCTTATAAGAGCTCCCTGTCCAACTCATTATACTGCCCTGACTACATGGTGGGACAAATCAGCTCCGAGAAGGTAACTGCCTGTCACACTGCACAAACCCCGCCCATCACACTGTACAGGCCCCACCTATTACACTGCACAGGCCCCACCTATCACAGGCCCTGCCCATCACAGGCCCTGCCTGTCACACTGCACAGGCCCTGCCTATCACACTGCACAGGCCCCGCCTATCACAGGCCCTGCCCATCACAGGCCCTGCCTATCACACTGCACAGGCCCCGCCTATCACAGGCCCTGCCCATCACAGGCCCCGCCTATCACACTGCACAGACCCTGCCCATCACAGGCCCCGCCTGTCACACAGCACAGACCCCGCCCATCACAGGCCCTGCCTATCACATTGCAAGCACAATGAGCTGTATTATGGACCATGTCCTGGTCATCTGGTCATGGTTCTTTCTTCTCCTCTAGATGCACTCGTTTGTCCAGAACAATTTCACCAGCTCCAGGATGGCTCTGATTGGGCTGGGTAAGTCATTCCATTGTTGGCCAAAGATAAAATTGATGTTTTAATGTTTACTCTTATTTTCTACTGTATCATAGCTAACACTTTGCCTACCCAGGTGTGGACCACTCTGTTTTGAGGCAAGTTGGAGAACAGTTCCTCAACATCCGTGGTGGTGCAGGGGCTGCTGGGAAGAAGGCTCAGTATCGTGGAGGTAAGACAACTACCATATATATACACAGGGTGTTTAACAAATACACTGAGAGTTTTACAAATCTCATTAGAACTTTGGAGAAATTTCACCTTTGAGGAGTTTTGTTTCTTATAATTCCAGGAATGCATGAGGTAATTATGGGTGTATTAAGGAAGTCATGCTGTAGCTGACCTTTACAGAATAAATCTGAAAAAGCAGATATGCGCTGTTTCGCTGGAGGACAGTGTGCTGCTTCCACTGATGCCAATAAGCAGAGCAAATGAGAATCCCCCAGAGAACAGAAGTGCCATCAGGATTGAGTGGTTTAGCGGAGCACACCCTAAAGTCTCTTAAAGAAGCCTGGTGTAAATATGTGCTGAATAATGTGCTGCTTGCTGTAATGTAGCTGCAGAGGTGTGTGTTATGTGCAGGGTTATTGCTGTATGTTTGAAGGGGGTGGCATACACAGTGTGTGGGGCATGCAAGGTGTGTGACACTGGCACTATTTGCAGGGGAGGTGCGGCTGCTGAACAGGGATGAGCTGGTGCATGCGGCGGTGGTGAGCGAGAGCGCAGCGGTGGGCAGCGCGGAGGCTGCGGCCTTCACCGTCCTGCAGCGCGTCCTAGGAGCAGGACCCTACATCAAGAGAGGCTCCAACACCACCAGCAAACTGAGCCAGGCCATCGCCACAGCAACCACGCACCCCTTTGGTGTGAGTGTCTCTGTGTTGGCACACACACCAGTGCTGTGTGTCTGGCTGTGTTTCTTGTTAAGATGTATCATAAGCTGCATCCCAAAGATAAGCTGTGAAAATATTTTTTCCAGGCGTCTGCTTTCAATGTCAGTTACTCTGACTCAGGGCTGTTCGGAGTGTACACCATCGCTCAGGCTGCCTCTGCTGCTGACGTACGTATGACGGGCTCGGCCTGGAAATCTCTCACATGGCAGGTTTATTTTAGACCTTAATCAGTTTCTATGTATGTGATTACTCTCCTTGACATAGATTTTGACTCACAGCTGAGTCAAGTGCTGGTTAATCACAGATCTGACAGTGTTCGACATTTGAGTTGTCGGTTGAATTTTTCTGAAGAAGGGTCAGAAATAATCAAAGGCCTGTAATAGCCCTTGGTATGTATTTAGTATATGTAGATGTATAATCTTGAGAATGTTTGAAACAAAATTTTTTTAACATAGAACTTAGTTGGGAACGGTGGATCTACACCATAGCTCTGAAGGGGATTGGACCTCTAAATGGGTACAGCTCCTGTGTTATGAGGGATTGACTCATTATGGAAAATGATGTGGTTTTACAGCAGAATAGATTGTAGTCATTTGGTTGGTGTACACCAGTTACTGATGCTACACTGTAACTCTGCCCACACTGAGGTTTAATGACACCTCACAGTCAGCTACAGACAAGCCTGTTGCTAACAGTAGCCTCTTACCTGTTTCATGCTCCGCAGGTGATCAAGGTGGCGCTTGGGCAGGTGAAGAGTGTGGCTCAGGGGGACCTCACTGCCGCTGATCTCACCAGAGCCAAGTGAGTCACCTTTACAGTCTGCACCGCACTGTACACTAACACACCTGTGTGACCACAGAGTGCTGTCACAGAGTCTGCACCACACTGTACACTAACACACCTGTGTGACCACAGAGTGCTGTCACACAGTCTGCACCGCACTGTACACTAACACACCTGTGTGACCACAGTGCTGTCACACAGTCTGCACCGCACTGTACACTAACACAACTGTGTGACCAAAGAAATGGGCTCAAGCTGCAGATGCATGTTATGATGGGTTATTACTGTGTTTGTGTGTGTGTGCGCGCGCACCCACAGGTATGAATGTGCATGCATGTGTGTGTGTTGATCTTGTGTGTTTAGGGGAAGTGGCTTTGTTTTAAGGTGTGCTGAAGGGTGTTGGCTGTGTTGCTGTGCAGGAACCAGGTGAAGGCAGATTATCTGATGTCCCTGGAGAGCTCAGAGGGCATGCTGGAGGACATGGGCTCCCAGGCCCTGGCCGGGGGAACCTACCAGCCCCCAGAGGCTGTGGCCCAGGGCATCGACTCAGTGTCCTCAAATGACGTCATCAATGTGAGTGTAGTCCGTTCCACTGATTACTAATGGATCCCTCTGATGGCTGCGTTAGCCATGAAATGTTCAATACTATTTGGTAGTGTTCATGGGCTGCTAGCAAGCTTACTGCTCACCGGAGCAACTGCAGTAATTACTATGAGTGAAGACAGTGGAGATGTGGTGTGAAATATGTAGGAATGTTTGCGGATTGACCACTGCATTGGGCAGATGTGGGAGCAGACACGTGTAACATGGTGTAGAACATGGGAACAAAAATGCATCTGAATCTACCTTAATCTGGCAACATGCAGATACATGAGTACTGTACACTTTTTTTCATGTTCGACTTTGGATTAAATGGATATTGCATGTCAGACATTAAAAATATGTTGTTTTACAGGCTGCCAAAAAGTTTGTGGAGGGAAAGAAAACAATGGCTTCTAAAGGACAGCTAGCGAAAATGCCATTTGTTGATGAACTGTGACAGCGGAGAGATGTGGCTTGCTGAGAATGGAGCAAAGCAGACCCTGATTCCTGTAGAGAATCATCACATGTTGATATATGATATATTGATATATGTTTAATTTCTCTGTTGTAATGGAATGAAAATGTTCCCCTTTTTCCCTCTTTACTGTTCAGTGGATGTAAATTAATTAAAAGCATCTGGATAATTCCAGCCATATCAGATTTGAGTTGCATGGTTTCTGTTGTTGATTCACAATATTGAAATATCTATTTTTAAAAAAAGTCCTGTAAAACTAAAAGTGAGAGGTGGGGATATCTGCACTCAGTGTTTTGGATATTCTGTGTATATTTTATGAGTGGTGAAATTCATAAAAGATGGCAAAAAGGAAAATGCACAAAAAATGTAGCGGGAAAAGACAATTATCAATCACATGCAATTGTGGGGAGGAAGGTGCTGTACAGACAATCTCATTCTTGAGAAGATGAGGAGTTAGAGTATATAGTTGTCTCTTGGTGTTGGTGCAGGCATGGAGGAACACCAAGTACTACACCTGGATTCTCAAATTAAAATTCAGCTCATGTTCTGTGGACTACAAAATGGTGAGGGATCCAAACATGGCATGGTATGACTCATGGTTTGAGCGTAAATCTGTGAAAGCTTCATTTTGAATGTGTGAAGGATGCTGTATAAATAGCACGAATGAGCTCCTCCTACCATGGCAGAATGGCAGTGATTAATGTTTCCTAATATAGCACCAAACTGCAGTGAATGCACTTCTCTGTTTGGCTATTTAAATGATCTGGTCGACCAAAGTCTACTGAAGAGAAGCACAATCTGAATCGACAAATGCCTTGGCTTGGGAAAATCTTCAGTAAGGATTGATGGTCCTGTACTGTGGCAATCTGGGAAAGAAATGTGCAGTCACACATGGCATGCCATCAGTGTTAGTGTTAAAGAAAATGGCATGTGAAATGGGCCATGACCCTGAGATCCTGAGGACACACACAGCTGCATGAGTGTGGCATTCAGGGGAATTTCTGCTGCAGGGCTGCTCCTGTATGTCTCTCTCGGCATGTAATGTCATAACAGTGCCCTGATTTCTGCGGTTTTACCTTTACAGGTGTTTACTTGGTGGTGTTCACTTCCGGTCCCTTCTGGAATCGTTCAGACTAAATGACTGTTTTCAGGGCTACTATGTTTATGTACTCCTTTTTTGATTACGGCTTCATTTGCTTCATTTACTTTTCAAAAAAAAATTTAATTTTAAATAAAATTTAATACATTTAATTCTTGCAAATCAAAGTTAAAAGGCATTGGAATGAGTTGAAATAGGGAGACCTTATCCATGTGTCAGTCTCTGTTATTTCAGCTAATCAGCTGTTTCATGATAAGGACATGTCCAACATTTAGACAAATGAAATGAAGAGGGTATGAGGTGCGGAGCTTGATGAAGGTGACACCTTGGAGTTTTGAGAGATCTATGCTGGTTACTTTTCTTAGGAGCTGAGTATTATGACATATAAACATCCAGAAATATGTGGATTCAAAAACAATACAAAATAATGTATGATTATTTGTGACATTGAATTATTTGTAAAACTAGAAGAAACATCCTCAGTGGGTGCTCATCGTGGTGACAGAGCATGCAGATCCCATGAGATGCATCGACATGTGTTGGATAACATGCATGTCGAACAGAAAAAAAATTACAGCAGCAAGCCGTAATAGCCACAATCAAGATACAGGGTGAATATAGCGCCCCCATGTGGCAGGTTAGTGCCAAAGTCGTTACACTGATGTTGGATGTCACACTAATTTAGTGAAGCAAATACTGACTGGCATAACACAAGCATTGGGTAAAGTCTCTCAGCACAAATAGTTACAGCATGAAATATGGACACTGAAGGGAAAATATATGAATTTGTGAAAACAGTTCATAACCCTAACCCTAACATCCCTGCTTCCATTACTTTCACTGACCCGTCGTTGAACTGTTGAACGTATAAAGTTGAGCCATCAAAACACACTGACTCGTTTTGTCACGTAAAGAATTTCGTCATCTCACTTCGTCCTTTGTACTAAACCACAAATCCAACTACAGTATCAAGATCACCCATTTCGAGCTGGAAATCTCGCGAGAGCCAGAATCCCCCGAACGCGTACGCGATGTTGGGGGGCTGTTGTCTGTTGGCGTGCTGCGTGCTGGTGGTCGATGACACTGGGTTTGAACCTTGCTGAGAGAAAAGGGGTAGAGACAGCAAGATAGGACAGCCAAATACATCGACACTTTAAGCGGAGTGACTTCAAAGACTGCGTAGATATAATATAACCGTTAGCATTTACATACACCTCAATTGCGTTTTGAAGCTTGCTAGCACCCGCTCGGATTGGCAAGGGGATTCTTACAGATGCGATTCCAGGACAGAAAAGGGGCAAATAGAGAAGAAGGAGCGATTGAGAGGATTGCCTCATCCTTTTCTTTAAAGATACATTGTAAAACAGGGCAGCGGTATTTGTCAAGTATCTTATTTTGGTAATTGCCGTCCAAGTTTTATTTTTATAAATTAAAACTTGATTGGCTACCGAATACGCTGGTGGTGCAAATGGGGTCTGAATGTTGGATAGCGGTAGGAGGGCCGCTGTCCGGCGAACTGAACTCGGTAGAAATCAGAAGAATCTGCTGCTAAATGCTGCTGTTAGGCAGTGCTTTACCAGAACGACACATATCTGGGCGACAGGAGGTCGCTGGACAATATCGCTTTAGATACAGCTTAGCTAGATAGCTTGCTACCAAGTTCAGGAGCCACGAGTGTTTTCTATCAGCGAACGAACCAACAGGACGGAATTTAACGAGACGCATTTTGTTGTCTTCTCCCCCACCATTCCACTTTCCCACGGCCAGCTAGCTACCGAGCGGGGTAGCTGGCTAGATGGATGACAAGATTTGGCTTCTTGTGGGATAGCCAGATATCACCATAGTTCAGTTAAAACTAGCATCGCCACACGTAACAGTACGAGGAGATGAAATAATGGAAGGCTAAGTCTCTATCCAGTCTCCTTCCTCTGGAGGGGGCGAGATAGAGACGGGTATAAAGCAGAAAGTTTATCCCCAAACTATTTTTCAAGGAAGCGGGGCACTTTCAGACAACGTATAGACACCCACTTAAAACCTCATTGAGGCTTTATGAGAGCTAGCAGGCTAGCTAGCTACATGAGATATGGATAAACTCACCATCATTTCAGGGTGTCTTTTTCTGGCCGCCGATATTTTTGCCATCGCCAGCATTGCGAATCCAGATTGGATCAACACTGGAGAATCGGCAGGTAAAGTAAATAATTTTTTCAATATTAGTATTTTTGTTAGTGATACGAAATCAACTGTGCACTTATTTGTCTAGCTACGTATTGGTCTGAAAGTATGTTATGACTACTGCTGACGATAAGAAATTGCTGTCGAGAACGGAATTCTTGTAGTCGTGTTGCAAGTTTTATGCAATGTTTTTTACACTTAGTTTTAATGAACCATAGCATGAAGATAATGCGTACTGTGTTCACTGTGCTGTTAAAGACGAGAACAGAGATGGCATTATGGCTTAGAGAGACAGAGAGGATTGCTCTGTTTGCTGTATCATTGCGTTCCATCGTGTGCAGCATCAGTTCTGTGCTGCTGAAGCGGCTGCTGTATCTGACAGGATGCTGAATCTGAGAGATTTACTCTGCTAGAGTCTAACTGGGGTGGCCGAGTCGGGTTTATAGCTTTTAAAACTGTTTTCTTCAGATGTCCGCTAGCGAAAAGTATTCTACTTTTAAGAATCAATAACATCTTTGATGTACGGTAAACAGTAAATAAACCTTATGCAATTTAAGATGCATGGAAGTGAATTGCAGTCATATTTTGATAACTTTTGTCATTGGAATTTTTAAAGGTAACATTGGTGTAGGAACCTAGAGTTTGACTTGCATGAATTTTGACATTTTGGAAATATATAATCTATTGAATAACCAAATCGTTTGTGGTTTAGTTTAGTTTCTCTCGTCAGTTTTAGGTCATGAAAATACCCAGAATTGTATGCAAAATACCCAAAAATAACATGATGATATCACCCATGCCTCTGACCTTCATGCATAGAATCTTACTAAATGAAGTTCCTACCACATACACTGACAACAAAGCTTAGGTGTTAAACCTGAACTTCATGCTAAAAGATGGAGTGGCATAAAGGAATAAACATGTTGTTTCTCAGCTGCAAATCAGTTCTGTCACTGCCTGGTGAAAGTGCCATTTTTGCCATTCGACCTAATATTTGGCCTTGCAAGGGGTGGACAACATGATGGAAATACCAAATGATATATCCAAATTTAATAATTACTGAGTTGGGCCCACCTTTGCCTTGAGAACAGCGTCCATCCTTCTTGGTATGCTCTTCTACATGGCTTGAACTGTTGCTCGTGTAATATTGGATCATTCTTCAACAATTTAGTTATCAGACAAAGTGAAATAACTTCCATGCGATGGCTGCCCATACATTATCAGGTCTACCACTATGGTGCCTCCTTTGATTTTCTCCAAATGTAAACCCATCTACGTGTAGGAAAAGAGTAAAATATGGCTAATTGTGCCATTTAGCTTTCTGTCACTGTTCAGAAGTCCCGTGCTGGCTCAGTTTAGCCTGAGGGGAGCCCCGTGCTGGCCCAGTTAAGCCTGAGGGGAGCCCCGTGCTGGCCCGTGCTGGCCCAGTTCAGCCTGAGGGGAGCCCCGTGCTGGCCCGTGCTGGCCCAGTTCAGCCTGAGGGAGGCCCGTGCTGGCCCGTGCTGGCCCAGTTCAGCCTGAGGGGAGCCCCATGCTGGCCCCTGCTGGCCCAGTTCAGCCTGAGGGGAGCCCTGTGCTGGCCCAGTTCAGCCTGAGGGGAGCCCCGTGCTGGCCCAGTTCAGCCTGAGGGGAGGCCCGTGCTGGCCCAGTTCAGCCTGAGGGGAGCCCCGTGCTGGCCCGTGCTGGCCCAGTTCAGCCTGAGGGGAGCCCCGTGCTGGCCCAGTTCAGCCTGAGGGGAGCCCCGTGCTGGCTCAGTTCAGCCTGAGGGGAGCCCCGTGCTGGCTCAGTTCAGCCTGAGGGGAGCCCCGTGCTGGCTCAGTTCAGCCTGAAGGGAGCCGCGTGCTGGCTCAGTTCAGCCTGAAGGGAGCCGCGTGCTGGCTCAGTTCAGCCTGAGGGGAGGCCCGTGCTGGCTCAGTTCAGCCTGAGGGGAGCCCCGTGCTGGCCCGTGCTGGCCCAGTTCAGCCTGAGGGGAGGCCCGTGCTGGCCCAGTTCAGCCTGAGGGGAGGCCCGTGCTGGCCCAGTTCAGCCTGAGGGGAGCCCCGTGCTGGCTCAGTTCAGCTTGCTCTCCTGTGCTGCAGTCCTTGCCTGCCCAGGTGAGAGGCTGAGGCATCAAAGGCAACATGTGCTTTTCCATGAATGGTTTAACTAGCATGGTGTGAATTCATCCTCACACACACAGAATGGTTTAACTAGCGTGGTGTGAATTCATCCTCACACACACAGAATGGTTTAACTAGCATGGTGTGAATTCATCCTCACACACACAGAATGGTTTAACTAGCATGGTGTGAATTCATCCTCACACACACAGAATGGTTTAACTAGCATGGTGTGAAATGCATCCTCACACACACAGAATGGTTTAACTAGCATGGTGTGAATTCATCCTCACACACACAGAATGGTTTAACTAGCATGGTGTGAAATGCATCCTCACACACACAGAATGGTTTAACTAGCATGGTGTGAATTCATCCTCTCTCACACAGAATGGTTTAACTAGCATGGTGTGAATTCATCCTCACACACACAGAATGGTTTAACTAGCGTGGTGTGAATTCATCCTCTCACACACAGACATGAGAACCATCGACCTGCCTGTGCTTTCCTGTGGGGGGGAAAAAGCTGGTTTTAGCTCAGAGCCTTTCACTGAGTAAATGACCTTTGTAGGAGGGGAGATGAAAGTGTCCGGAGGGAGTGAGGCTATTGTGAGTGAGCTGTGATTTGGCACCTGCAGGTAAGGGTGCGAGAGGCACATCTGAGGGTCGGCTACAATTGGCCCTCTAAAAGCAACTTAACAGAATGCAAATTATAAAAAGAAAGTATCCTCACATATTTAAGTAGGCACCTTGTTGTGTTACCCTTGCAGTTTCCTTCCTAGTGATCAGCAGTTAGATGTGGATGTGCTGTCCTGGTTTTGTCATTATTTTTAAAACCGTAGTGTAGTGTGTGTTTAGTTTTTACTACTATTGCCTTAGTCAGTAAAATAGTCTGGTATTGCAAGGGGTAACGCAGCTAAAGTCATGCTATTTGAGCAGATTTGCAGCTCAGCTGTTCCTTTTTACCACTCTTGTGTAATTATTATACATGCTAAAGCCATATGGCATCTACAGTGCAAGGCAGTGTTCTGGAATGGCAAAATACAGCATGTGTTTCGCTCGCTGCAGAGTATAGTGTTGTGCCAGGAAAAGGCAAACTAGAAAGGTGTGTGTATCTGCTTGTATAACAGGCAGCATGTCACCCCAACAACTGCAAAAAAAATATTTGTCTTTGTCATTGCAGAGCAATTTCAGTTGATTCTTTTAATAATGCAATTTTCAGCTGGATCAGCAGGTCAGTTTTCAGACTGGAATCACAGCAGGTGATGTATACAACAGGTGGAAATGAAACATTTAGAGATTTTCCATTGAGAGTGCACAGAACTAATGACTTGGCTGATACAAACCTTGGCTTGTACGGCTTTTTTCACTGTACTGAGGTCAAAGCCCTGGGAAATAGTAGATTTGACAGCAGTTGATACTAGGTATGGAGTCCAAATAAAAATATTTAAATGTCAATGTTATATAGAAGGAGTTTTGTTGTTATAACACCTATTTGAGACAACAGCTGTTGCATTCCAGGCTTTGTTGCGGTTGGAAATTGAGATTTGGTGTTTTCCTGCCTACTCCTCCTTTCATTGGAGCCGATGCTCATACCTTGCCATCCTCCTGCCTTAAAGAGGTGTACATGTACAGCAGTATCAGATGTAGGCTGTTAAAATGTACAGCATGTGAATGACTTAAGTACCAGTTGGAAAGCTGTGAATTGGTTGAAGTTAAGGTGTTGGGATGATTTGGGATGAGGGTTGGAACCATAATGAAGATTTCTGCTCTTTATCAGTTTTCATGATTTCCTCACAGTTAGAACTATACCTGATTCAGGTGAACCTCTCACTCAGTATGGCATGCAGTCAGACTGCGTTTAGGGGCAAATGGTTGGTTTTTAAATGCTTGACTGAACCCCTTTCTGTACGGTTTTGTCCAGTGAAGCATTTTCCTGGTTGGTGAGTAGATCGGAGCTGGGCAGACACTCCAGGACAGTGGTAAAGAAGCTTTAATGAAATTACATTTTGTGTCGTGTTCAGGCTTCTGGGGTAGCAGTCTTCTCTCCATGTTGAGCCTTTCACTTTTGTTCTCACCACGGAAAGTGGAGGAGCAGCTAGCCCTCTGAGTGCCAGACTTGCCTTTAAGGCCAATCAAAGTGCAAGTTTTTCTCTCAGCTTGTGTGCAAATGCTTAAAGTATTTTATCAAATGAGATTGAAAGATTTGTTTCAGCTTCATTTGCTAAATGATAATTATGTGATGAGGGAAGTATTGTTGAAAATGAAGACGCGCTTTGCTCGGCTAATGAAGTCTGTTGGGAGACCTGGCCGTCCCATGTGTTCACAGCTGAAAAGGAAAAGTGCTGTTGACTTTCTGAATGTGAGAGTGTTTTTGCTTACATCAGGCTGTGGAGTGTGTGCGGGGCCCTGAGGCTCTTCTTAAAGAAACACACAGTGGGCCTCCTGTTTCCACCATGCTGGAGATTGCTAAGTCGCATTCTTAAAGGTTCGGAGAAAAAAGCACGTTACCCACTCACAGCATCTTGGGTGTTTTTTTCCTGTGACATGTTGCTGTGATCAGCATAGCATATCCTACCACAGAGTCATTACCAAATCTGTCATGCTGCTGTTTATGCTGGGGGCCCTGCTGCACCCCTTCATTTGGGCTGGGGGCTTACCTGTGCTGGGGGGTTACCTGCAGGGTGTAACCTGTCCTGTGTGCATGTGGCTCCACATGCACACAGTGGTCTCCAGTGGTGTGCAATAACTGTTATGTAAGATACTGTCTAATAGTAAACAGCAGATAACAGTCAGTTTTCTAAATTGGCTCAGATATGGTGCTTTATGGCTTTGTGATGTCACAGATATGAAACAGCCCACTGTTTGTCTGCTCTGCAAAGTGCCCTACCATGCTGTGACATGAACACGCTGCCCATAACTTTAGTTCTGTTATTTTACTGAAAAGCCTAGATGCATTATTTTCATTATTGCACATCTGTTTTTGTACAGTTACATTCTGAAAAGACCTGAATGTTTCATTATTATTGATGCAGCCGATCATAAATGTGGACATGAGGAATTGAGGCAGAATATCTGGTCCACCTTTTGTGTCTAAAGATATGAAGGTTAATAAGGTCAATCAGAAATTACACTGAAGGAGACATTTCATTAGCTTGCTAAGTTTAGCCCTTTCCTCAGTTTCCACAACGCCAACCAATATATTCTCTGCAGAGGTTTCTTCATGTTCCCATTTAAGACCACCTGAATTTTATTTTTATCTAGTCTCTGTACTCCAGTCTGCCACATCCATATCAATCCTAAAAAATGAACTGTTATTAGCAGTGAAGTGTCCAAAGAGTATTGTGAAAATTGTGGGTTGTTTTCTTGATATTCACAATAACACTGAAATACAAAAAATGAACTTTAGGTCAGGAGATATAACACAAAATTAGAAAGCCAAGAATAGTTTCTTTGCTGATGTAGTAGTTGCAGGACACAATTAGCTTCTGTTTGTCTTGCTGGGTTTAAATTGGGTTACTTTGGTTTCCAGTCTAACCCAACCGGTCCTGTGGTTTGCCAGGACCAGGTTTGCCAAACCCTACTATAAAATTGTCCCACATCGACAGAACAATGGTAAAACATGATAATGTGTGTATTTTGTGGTTTTGAGTTGCAAATTTCATTCCTGCTCATTTAATTGCTTTTAATTACTGGTCTTTTGTAACAGATGTGTCATTTTTCTGAATAATTGCACATTGGCAGGTAATTTCCTTTCTTATGAGGAAGTAAATTATTTTTTCATGCCATCTTGAAGATTTTAAATGATACAGTTTAATAGGAGAGAGTTTAATTTAGGAAAATTAATGTAATCATTACAGAGATGACATTTAACTTGAAAAGGTAAATTACCCCATTAGCTGCACAAGCTTTGATAGAGAAATGACTGGCTGATTCCTATGTCTGATCATTTTTCATTTTAATCTGCCCATACCAATGTGATCTCAATATGGTCAACACTAACAGACTATTTTTTGAACTTAGTAATGGTACAGGACAGTATAGTCCTGCATACGGGACCTCACATATCCTAAATTCTTACCCCAAGTCATATGGTTAGTAGTGTATTGTCCTTACTGTAGAATAACCATTTAATGCCAGTATCTGCATGGTGAACATGAATGCTTATTCAATTTTAAATAACTTTGGGCTTCTGTACAGATTCCTCCAGCCTGCATGAGTGTTTCACAGCCCGACTCATCCAGCCAGTTTCACAGGGCAGCACTGATCTTCCACAGGCTGGAGCAGCATGTGAAAGGAAGGGCAGCGTATTCTTGAGCCACGCCATACATTTTAGTGAAAATAAAAGATTTTTTGCTTTCCATGGAGGGAAATTAAGGAAAATTTTAGGAAAATGACTGACCTGAATTGGCCCTGAATTGTGCATAGAAAAGAACCTTCTGACTGATAAAAAAAATGTGCCCAAGAAAACAGTAGAATATTTTCAGAAGTTGAGTTGAATATTTTTTATCATTAACACTATATTTTATAAGGTTAAAATATTTTATTGTAATAAATCAGGCTGTGCACTGAGTTTTTGTTGCTACAGTAAAGTTCATAAGGTGCAGGCCCTTTAAAATACAAACACACGTACTGTACTTCCATATTAAAATCTTACATGCGTACACACACACACACACACACACACACACACACATGGGACAGTCTGTACTTTCCCAAATTGATCAAATGGATTGCAGTGATGAGCAGGGCTTGTGAATATGATTAGGTACTTAAACTGGGAGAAATATCGGATGAAAGCATTAGCGAGAGTGGATATGAAATAAGCGTGTTGGCCAATGGCAGCTCTGCGCTGACTCTGATGTTAAGATGACTGATTGCTGCGCTCCTGATAAATGCCAGCGAGCAAACTGAATTCATCAAGTTTCTGCATTTTCATCACCTTTAAAACTGCATGGGGGGGTCACTGTGCCTGTGTCCCCCATCCCATAGACACACAGGAGCTAGATGATCAAGAGCTGGGAACAAATAAGAGGAGATATTATTTCATATGTGGATGATGGTTTCAGATACCTAATCTGAAAATTTTAAATATGCGTCCCCCTGAAAAATCTACAAATGTCACCATGTATGTCCCAAGGTTCCTCTGGGTCTGGTTTTGGCTTCAGGAAAGGGAATTAGGCTGAAGGAATTCTCTGCACATGGTCACACAAAATTAATAATGTGCTCACTGTTATCAGAGGATTATCAAATTAATCAGTCCTATCTACAGCATGGTATTAATCATTTTCCATTATTTGAAAAATGTCTTATAGCTTCTTTACACAGATACAAACCAACAGTAGAAAGATACTCCAGAAATAATGCAACTTCAGCGCACATCTTCCCATTGGTTGTGCTCCGTCTTCTAAATGAGATATTTGATGATTAGCGTTCTAATGAGGGAAAATGTGGGAATTGGGGAGGGTTATTTGTTAGAATGAATGTTTCTGTCTGCATTCTCTGCTTGCACCTTGGAAAAAGCTGCTGTTTTTTCCTGTTTGTTGGATGGATGGAGCTGATTGATACAGTAAAAGCCTGCAGCCAGTAGCCCCCTCTCCTCCCACTGTTGACTCACTCCTGCCGTCTCCTGTCAGTACCACCGCACGTCTACAGTAACGCACCCAGGGAACACCTATACCACCGCACGTCTACAGTAACGCACCCAGAGAACACCTATACCACCGCACGTCTACAGTAACGCATCCAGAGAACACCTATACCACCGCACGTCTACAGTAACGCACCCAGGGAACACCTATACCACCGCACGTCTACAGTAACGCATCCAGAGAACACCTATACCACCGCACGTCTACAGTAACGCACCCAGGGAACACCTATACCACCGCACGTCTACAGTAACGCACCCAGAGAACACCTATACCACCGTACGTCTACAGTAACGCACCCAGAAAACACCTATACTAACACACGTCTACAGTAACGCACCCAGAGAACACCTATACTAACACACGTCTACAGTAACGCATCCAGAGAACACCTATACTAACACACGTCTACAGTAACGCACCCAGAGAACACCTATACCACCCTACGTCTACAGTAACGCACCCAGAGAACACCTATACTAACACACGTCAACAGTAATGCACCCAGAGAACATGTATACCGATTTCAAAGCCTCCACCAATGAGAGCCTGTCATTGCCAGATGTGTTTTTAATAGCTCTGTTCGGCAGTTCAGGGTTCCTGTACAGTAAGATGAATATGTATTAATTATTATAATACTTCCCCTTAAAACATTGGTGTAGTCTTCAGCAGTCATTTTCTCCAGCATATATTTTCATACCCGCCCAGTCTCTGCCCCATTCTATAGCTTTTCCTCCTCTCAATATAAGAAAGTCATTAATCTACTTTAATAAAATAAGGTCTTGTAAAGGGATAATCATTATATTTCATTCTTTAAAACATTTGGCAGTGTTTATTGAATGTATATTTATACACCGCCAACCTTGCCACTTCACAGGGAAAGTTTTCTCATTTAGAGATCACAGTGTGCAGCATTTTGTCCAAAATGTTGTTTGACATTGGGCAGTAAAATGAATGTGTGCCTCTCTGCCGTCCCGTAGAGGATAGCCTGTTTAATTCCTATTCAGCTCTGAGATTATACACACTTTTCACTTCTTCACTCTGTTTAATTCCTATTCAGCTCTGAGATTATACACACTTTTCACTTCTTCACTCTGTTTAATTCCTATTCAGCTCTGAGATTATACACACTTTTCACTTCTTCACTCTGTTTAATTCCTATTCAGCTCTGAGATTATACACACTTTTCACTTCTTCACTCTGTTTAATTCCTATTCAGCTCTGAGATTATACACACTTTTCACTTCTTCACTCTGTTTAATTCCTATTCAGCTCTGAGATTATACACACTTTTCACTTCTTCACTCTGTTTAATTCCTATTCAGCTCTGAGATTATACACACTTTTCACTTCTTCACTCTGTTTAATTCCTATTCAGCTCTGAGATTATACACACTTTTCACTTCTTCACTCTGTTTAATTCCTATTCAGCTCTGAGATTATACACACTTTTCACTTCTTCACTCTGTTTAATTCCTATTCAGCTCTGAGATTATACACACTTTTCACTTCTTCACTCTGTTTAATTCCTATTCAGCTCTGAGATTATACACACTTTTCACTTCTTCACTCTGTTTAATTCCTATTCAGCTCTGAGATTATACACACTTTTCACTTCTTCACTGTCACTCATGGCATGCTTTGTGCAGTGGAACAAAAGAACAAATCTGCCAAGGACACTGACAGTAGCTCATTCCTGTAGCTCATTACTCAGAGAGGCGGAGCGAGGGACTGACCCACCTCCATGCTAAATGAAACTGTAGCTCTTATTCAGAGAGGCGGAGCAAAGGACTGGCCTCGCCTCCATGCAGTATGAAACTGTAGCTCTTATTCAGAGAGGCGGAGCAAAGGACTGGCCCCGTCTCCATGCTGTATGGTGTATGAAACTGTAGCTCATTATTCAGAGAGGCGGAGCAAAGGACTGGCCCCGCCTCCATGCTGTATGGTGTATGAAACTGTAGCTCTTATTCAGAGAAGCGGAGCAAGGGACTGGCCCCGCCTCCATGCAGTATGAAACTGTAGCTCTTATTCAGAGAGGTGGAGCGAGGGACTGAACCACCTCCATGCTAAATGAAACTGTAGCTCATTATTCAGAGAGGCAGAGCAAAGGACTGGCCCCACCTCCATGCAGTATGAAACTGTAGCTCTTATTCAGAGAGGCGGAGCAAAGGACTGGCCCCGCCTCCATGCTGTATGGTGCATGAAATTGTAGCTCATTATTCAGTGAGGCAGAGCAAAGGACTGGCCCCGCCTCCATGCTGTATGGTGTATGAAACTGTAGCTCTTATTCAGAGAGGCGGAGCGAGGGACTGGCCCCGCCTCCATGCAGTATGAAACTGTAGCTCTTATTCAGAGAGGTGGAGCGAGGGACTGGCCCCGCCTCCAGGCTGTATGGAGTATGAAACTGGGTTGTGGCTGCATTGGCGTGGCTTCCAGATGGTGCTGTTGGTATGTTAAGAGTGGACAGACGTCAGTCTGAAGCACAAGTTTCTGAGCGCAGTTGTAATGTGTTGGATAGCGTGACTTCTGGTTGTAACAGAAGTATTGTGCTGGACAGAGCCAGCAGGGGACTGACTGCAGTTATAGGGAGTGTGTGTAAAACACAGCCATTAGCCTTGTTATGCCGGATGTTCTCTGCTCACTCTGTCAGAATGCAGGCCTCTGTGTCACACTGAACAGCTGGCGTTCCGTCTTTCAACTTTTTATAGTTCTGAGAAAGCTACAAGGGAACAATTTATCACCCTTGCAGGGCTTTTGTAGACTTGTAAATGCTTTTCGGGTAATAATAATTAGCCTTTTCAGTGTGAGGTTTCTAGAAGTAACAATGCTTTGCTTTGGTTTTGTGCATTGACTGGTGAGGCCCACTTGCAATTGAATACTGTTGATTTTAGCAACATCTTAAAAGTGATGTTTATGGAGGAAAAGGTTTTTGCTTAAATCAGTTTTTGTTGAGCTGTGCAGGCTGGCAGCAGGAGAGGCAGAGTTCATGCTGTAGCTGTTTGTTGTTTTGTTTGCTGAAGTGGAGCAGGATATCCTGTGTGGCAGGGTTGGGTTATGGATTAGAGTCTGAATAAGCGTCCCTGGTGCGGCCATTTCAGAGCCCTTTTTTCAGCAGTGATTGGGATGTAACATGTAGGTGTGTATGACTCCAAATTTAACAAAGTTACTCAGTTGTTATGTAGAGAGTTATTTTTAGAAGATAGAAGCTCATCCTTTTCCTTATGAAAACAGAATTTTCCTTGCTATGTGTATCCTATTTTTTTCTGCACCACCCTTTCCCAGCATACTTAGGGAGTGTTCTGTTACTCTGTTTGGGTAGTGACCTCTGTTGAGATGCTCTCAGTGAGTAAACATGAATGATGGTCTTTGAACGATAAAAAAATAAAACACCCATAGGCTTCATGTGTGACACAGAGATTCATTACAATGGTGTGCAAAAGTTTGGGCCCCCCTGGTCAAAATGCCTCTTACAGTGAATATCTAATTTAACAGAAGCCGACCTGACCATTTAATGGTATGAAGTGAAACATGACACCTTTCTTCACATTTTAAGGAAAATCATGTTTATTTTACGTTTATTTTTTACAATTTCAAAATAATATAATGTGCAAAAGTTTGGGCCCCACTATAAATGCAGAGTGCCACAAACCTTGACGTTCTGACCTGGCCTGAGCTGTCATTTATAAAGCTACCTCTCATTTACTTTGTGAATGATCATTTATCACTTTGTTTCTGGCGCTTTATTTTGGTATTAGTCCCTCACTGTGTTTCTCACGTCTTCATTCATTGTCATAGAATTGTTTGAAGCGATCTGTTACACTCCATTGTAACATCGGTTTTTTGGTAATGAATATCGTTTTAAAATTCTCTGCTTTTCTTACTGTGGGAACAAGTGTCTTTTATGGGTCCTGATTGTTATCATCTTTTTTACGTACAGTTGGAAGTTTTTGAAGCCTTCTGTATTTTGTGTTGTTAAATTGTGCTGAAGTAAAATGCTCAGCCTGTGTTGAAGCACGAGCAGCAAACCTCTGCACCTCAAAACCAGAGAGGAAAACAGCCATTTTATTTTTAATTGGGGAAAAATGTATTTGAAGGAGCAGCCATTTAGCGCTGCAGTGCAGAGAGGCTGGGGCCGCTCTGTGCTCCGGCCCTTCTCTGCACATCGGCTGCTGACATAATTGGACCCACCAGGCAGTAGGATGGAAGCAGAGTCTCTCATGAGGAGTGAGTCACACACAGATTAAAAGCTTCTCTTTGGTGTCAGCACTTGCGGCAGTGAGGTTCAGTCCTCCTGTGCTGTGGCCCTCTGCTCCTGATTGAGCCAGCAGGGACTGCTTCCATTGGTCTTCCTTCTTCAGGCTTGTTTCCATAACAACTCTTCATGCACATCATCTTGTTGAAGTGGAGGGGGAATGTTAGGTAATGTGTGCTGGCGCAGTTAGTTATTATAAGTGCGCTGTGTGGTGACATGGAGAGCAGCTTCTTGTGTTAGAGCAGGGTCATGTATTTGAGTTTCCATTTTGGGTGTGCTCTTTCTTAACGATCTGTGACCTGTGATTATACCGGGTGCAGATTAACATGCTGAAATACGGTGGGGAGCCTCATTTGCCATGTGACAGACGCATCACACCAGCGCCAGCATGTCGCATGTGATGGCACTCTGATCGTTAGGCCCTGAGCACGAGCATTTATTGCTGACCTCTGATAAAATCTGATTTTAGCTGTGAGATAAAACTGCCTCTCATATTAGATGGCTGAAAAATGTTTTAGATGTATTTTGTTTCTCCTTGTGGTTTTCATGTGTTCTCTGCCCTAGTGCGTATCTGCTATTGTCTCTCGTCTGGTTGAAGGAGCCTTTGGCATAGACGCTTGATCAATCAGGTTTGGCCAGACACTGTGCTGGCGTGTAGCTCCATATCTCGGGATGGCTCAGTCTGCCTAAGGTTGATTTATTGTTGAACAGATGACCTCCCAGCCAGTTGCCGGAAAGCTCTTCAAAAAATCAAGCAAACTGCTAAACTGTGATGTAGTAGATGCCGTCTATTGGATGAGTGGCTAGCACACTGTTCATTAAACATTTTATAGCACTTATCGAAAGAGCAGCAGTATTAGTTCATATGAATGAACAGTGCAGTAAATCTGTCTTCATCAGTCTGGCAGTCTTATTGGGATTGTTTTTATACGGTTTTCAGTCCCTTCTCTCCTTTCATCTGCTTCTTACACTAGTGTTGTCATCTTTAAATACAATAAAAGGCTGTAACCACCCTCAAGAAATGTCTGCTACCCAAAAAGCCCACTGAATTTGTTCATTTTTCTTTGTTGTAGGCTACTAGTTAGCACTGTCTGCTTTTGTGTCTCAGGAAGTTTTACAGCACTCAGACTCTTTGTGGTACCTCCAGAGCTTGTATAAGAAGAGATTCGGCTGTAATGACAACTTGATTATCTAAGAGGTTCTTGGGTGAATGTATAGTTCTAAATGTACAGAAATCCAAACTCATTATGGCTTTCTGGCTTCAGTAGAGTGTTACAAGGAGAAGTGGCATTCTAACACACTCCACTGAAGGCAGCTGTAGCATTCTAACACACTCCACTGAAGGCAGCTGTAGCATTCTAACACACTCCACTGAAGGCAGCTGTAGCATTCTAACACACTCCACTGAAGGCAGCTGTAGCATTCTAACACACTCTACTGAAGGCAGCTGAAGCATTCTAACACACTCCACTGAAGGCAGCTGTAGCATTCTAACACACTCTACTGAAGGCAGCTGTAGCATTCTAACACACTCTGCTGAAGGCAGCTGTAGCAGTCTAACACACTCTGCTGAAGGCAGCTGTAGCAGTCTAACACTCTACTGAAGGCAGCTGTAGCATTCTAACGCACTCTACTGAAGGCAGCTGTAGCATTCTAACGCACTCTACTAGAGGCAGCTGTAGCATTCTAACACACTCTACTGAAGGCAGCTGTAGCATTCTAACACACTCTGCTGAAGGCAGCTGTAGCAGTCTAACACACTCTGCTGAAGGCAGCTGTAGCATTCTAACACACTCTACTGAAGGCAGCTGTAGCATTCTAACACACTCTGCTGAAGGCAGCTGTAGCAGTCTAACACTCTACTGAAGGCTGCTGTAGCATTCTAACGCACTCTACTGAAGGCTGCTGTAGCATTGTAACGCACTCTACTGAAGGCAGCTGTAGCATTCTAACGCACTCTACTGAAGGCAGCTGTAGCATTCTAACGCACTCTACTGAAGGCAGCTGAAGCATTCTAACGCACTCTACTGAAGGCAGCTGTAGCATTCTAACGCACTCTACTGAAGGCAGCTGTAGCATTCTAACGCACTCTACTAGAGGCAGCTGTAGCATTCTAACACACTCTACTGAAGGCAGCTGTAGCATTCTAACACACTCTACTGAAGGCAGCTGTAGCATTCTAACGCACTCTACTAGAGGCAGCTGTAGCATTCTAACGCACTCTACTGAAGGCAGCTGTAGCATTCTAACGCACTCTACTGAAGGCAGCTGTAGCATTCTAACGCACTCTACTGAAGGCAGCTGTAGCATTCTAACACACTCTACTGAAGGCAGCTGTAGCATTCTAACGCACTCTACTGAAGGCAGCTGTAGCATTCTAACGCACTCTACTGAAGGCAGCTGTAGCATTCTAACGCACTCTACTGAAGGCAGCTGTAGCATTCTAACGCACTCTACTGAAGGCAGCTGTAGCATTCTAACGCACTCTACTGAAGGCAGCTGTAGCATTCTAACGCACTCTACTGAAGGCAGCTGTAGCATTCTAACGCACTCTACTGAAGGCAGCTGTAGCATTCTAACGCACTCTACTGAAGGCAGCTGTAGCATTCTAACGCACTCTACTGAAGGCAGCTGTAGCATTCTAACGCACTCTACTGAAGGCAGCTGTAGCATTCTAACACACTCTACTGAAGGCAGCTGTAGCATTCTAACGGACTCTACTGAAGGCAGCTGTAGCATTCTAACATGCTGAAAGAAGCACTTGTGGAATGACTGAAGGGAATGAGGGCGCTTCAGCTGTAGCGGATTGTCAGGCTGAAAGTGGTTGGGCTGCAGACTTTGGGTCACTGACATCTCCAGGAGCTGCCAGGACAGATGGACCTCTCTGCAGCAGGTGGGAGAAGTGCAGGCCTCTCAGGCAAGCTCAGCGTTTGCGTGGGTCTCCTGTCTGAGATTGGGCCTCTGAGGCCGCATGGAGCTGTTAGCCCATTGCTTGTTTTGAATCTCTTTTGTATATTGTCATTTCTAGGACAGCTTCTGAACTGAAGTGTAATCATATTGCCACTGTCTTTACCAGTGGCTTTAGAGAACAGTGTGAAAGCATGTGAATGTTCATCTGAAATCTTCAGTATCAAAGCTCACTCAGTCTGGTGCAGGTTCTTTGTAGCCCTGCAGAGATTATCTCTGATTGGTCGACTGAGTAGCCTGTTGCTGATTGGTGTAAACAGTGTATATGACTGTGTGTTGCAGGTGCTCTGACAGTGGGGCTTGTCCGGCAGTGCCAGACCATCCACGGTCGTGACAGGACCTGCATCCCGCCACGGCTGCCCCCAGAGTGGGTCACCACCCTCTTCTTCATCATCATGGGCATCGTCTCCCTCACTGTCACCTGCGGCCTGCTGGTGGCGTCTCACTGGCGCCGTGAGGCCACCAAGTACGCCCGCTGGATTGCTTTCACTGGGAGTAAGCGCCATTTAAACCCCCCTCCCTACCACTCACTCACACACCCTACCCCTCACTCACACACCCTACCCCTCAACTCACACACCCTACCCCTCCACTCACACACCCTACCCCTCACTCACACACCCTACCCCTCAACTCACACACCCTACCCCTCACTCACACACCCTACCCCTCAACTCACACACCCTACCCTTCACTTACACACACCCTACCCCTCGACTCACACACCCTACCCCTCACTCACACACCCTACCCTTCAACTCACACACCCTACCCTTCACTTACACACACCCTACCCCTCTACTCACACACCCTACCCCTCAACTCACACACCCTACCCTTCACTCACACACACCCTACCCCTCGACTCACACACCCTACCCCTCAACTCACACACCCTACCCCTCGACTCGCACACCCTACCCCTCACTCACACACCCTACCCTCTAACTCACACACCCTACCCTTCACTCACACACACCCTACCCCTCGACTCACACACCCTAACCCTCGACTCGCACACCCTAACCCTCGACTCGCACACCCTACCCCTCACTCACACACCCTACCCCTCAACTCACACACCCTACCCTCACTCACACACCCCCTACCCCTCACTCACACACCCTACCCCTCAACTCACACACCCTACCCTTCACTCACACACACCCTACCCCTCGACTCACACACCCTAACCCTCGACTCGCACACCCTACCCCTCACTCACACACCCTACCCTCTAACTCACACACCCTACCCTTCACTCACACACACCCTACCCCTCGACTCACACACCCTAACCCTCGACTCGCACACCCTAACCCTCGACTCGCACACCCTACCCCTCACTCACACACCCTACCCCTCAACTCACACACCCTACCCTTCACTCACACACACCCTACCCCTCACTCACACACCCTACCCCTCACTCACACACACCCTACCCCTCGACTCACACACCCTAACCCTCGACTCACACACCCTACCCCTCAACTCACACACCCTACCCCTCAACTCACACACCCCCTACCCCTCACTCACACACCCTACCCCTCAACTCACACACCCTACCCTCACTCACACACACCCTACCCCTCTACTCGCACACCCTACCCCTCAACTCACACACCCTACCCCTCACTCACACACCCTACCCCTCAACTCACACACCCTACCCTTCACTCACACACACCCTACCCCTCGACTCACACACCCTACCCCTCAACTCACACACCCTCCCCCCCACTCACACACCCTACCCCCTCACACACCCTACCCCTCCACTCACACACCCTACCCCTCACTCACACACCCTCCCCCCTCACTCACACACCTTACCCCTCTACTCACACACCCTACCCCTCTACTCACACACCCTACCCTTCAACTCACACACCCTACCCCTCACTCACACACCTTACCACTCACTCACACACCCTACCCCTCACTCACACACCCTACCCCTCAACTCACTCTCTTCCTCTCAATCACATCCTCTCATTATCAAAACTCACTTTCTACCCTCAGTCACACCATTTCACTGTCAAGAGTGGTTTTATATTTGGTCATTCATCTCTGTGCAAAGTTCACTGTATTTCTCTGAATGAAGCGGCATTCAGCATGTGTGTTGTGATGTTGTGGTGTGTGATTGTGTTTGGGACGCTTGGGTGGGTGTATGTGCCTGTGTGTTGTGAGGTTGTGGTCTCTGTGTTCTGGTCTGTGAGTTGTGTGCCTGTGTGTAGTGATGTTGTGGTCTGTGTGTTGTGTGACTGTGTGTTGTGATGTTGTGGTCTGTGTATTGTGTGCCTTTGTGTTGTGATGTTGTGGTCTGTGTGTCGTGTGCCTGTGTGTCGTGATGTTGTGGTCTGTGTGTCGTGTGCCTGTGTGTCGTGATGTTGTGGTCTCTGTGTTGTGGTCTGTGTGTTGTGATGTTGTGGTCTGTGTGTTGTGTGCCTGTGTGTTGTGATGGTGTGTTCTGTGTGTCGTGTGCCTGTGTGTTGTGATGTTGTGTGCCTGTGTGTTGTGATGTTGTGGTCTGTGTGTCGTGTGCCTGTGTGTTGTGATGTTGTGGTCTGTGTGTCGTGTGCCTGTGTGTTGTGATTTTGTGTGCCTGTGTGTTGTGATGTGGTCTGTGTGTTGTGTGCCTGTGTGTTGTGTTGTTGTGGTCTGTGTGTTGTGATGTTGTGGTTTGTGTGTTGTGATTTTGTGGTCTGTGATGTTGAGGCTGTATCCAGGTGTGACGTACAGAGTAACTGAATCTATGACTGTAGTGTGGGAATATAATAGTGTGCTTCAACATCAACATGGTTTTTATCACTTCTCTTATTTTAATTTTTAATTAGCGTACTGCCAGTGAGAATTTTTATTTTCAGACATCTTTAGAAACACTGAATGAATCCATGGTGCCGTGGCTTCTGTAAAGCCTGACTGTAATGTGGAATAGACAATGATTTCACCAGGGGTAATTAATATCTGAGTTTATTTCAGAAATCTGAAACGTTCATAAGTGAAGTCTAAATACACTCCAATGCACAATTAATACGAATCCAAATAATTATTTTGTCACTTTGTTGAAGGCAGTCAAACACACTTATTCTGACTGGCTGAAGAGGCTGAAAGTACACTAAGAGGGAAATGATTTTCTCTCTCGTCATTTGAAGATATTTCTGCATATGTTTTGATCTCATAATATTCTGCCAGGTCCTCGGCATGAATGATATGTGTTACCCCAGCTGTCCTGGCCCAATGCTTG
The DNA here is from genome assembly GCA_019788955.1 of Albula glossodonta. NCBI lineage: Eukaryota > Metazoa > Chordata > Actinopteri > Albuliformes > Albulidae > Albula > Albula glossodonta. The sequence goes on from JAFBMS010000185.1 coordinate 407,081, forward strand.
TGCTTGGGGTGGAAATGGGTTTTTTGGCAGGGGGGCACAATGGCATTTCTAGCAGATTATGTGGCTCATATTAAGTGTTAGAATGGAGGAGCCAGGCTGTGCCCTGTCCCAGCATGGTAAGTGTGGTAGGGCTAGGGGTTAGGGGCCACCTGGGAAAGAAAAACATGCATGCACCTTCAGTCTACTGGAGGCTTTAAGTAGGCAGAATTTGGTCCCTCCTGTGTGGAATATCTGTCTGCATTTGTTTAGTCTTCCGAGGAGTTGGTTGTAGAGGTTAGGGATAGAGGTTACAGGGGATGAGGGTTAGGGTTAGGGGGTTACGATAAGGCTAAGGGGTTGGGGGGGTTAAGAGGGTAAGGGTTAGGGGTTAGGGGTGGTTAAGAGGGTAGGGGGTAGGGGGTGTAGGGGTGGTTAAGAGGGTAGGGGTTAGGGGTGGTTAACAGGGTAGGGGTTAGGGGTTAGGGGTTAGGGGTGGTTAAGAGGGTAGGGGGTAGGGGTTAAGGGTGGTTAAGAGGGTAGGGGTTAAGGGTGGTTAACAGGGTAGGGGTTAGGGGTTAGGGGTGGTTAAGAGGGTAGGGGTTAGGGGTGGTTAAGAGGGTAGGGGGTAGGGGTTAGGGGTGGTTAAGAGGGTAGGGGTTAGGGGGTTTAGGGTAGAGCTTAGCCTCCACACAAGCTGCCTTTCAGTCCTCTCAATGTCTGAGGAGAGATATATAAATATAGAAATAAACAGTGCTGTTGACACAGACTCCGCCGACTCAGGTAGCTAAATAAAACTGCCCTGAGCTGAGGGGAATGGGCTGTTTACCTCATTTTGTATCTCACAGAAAAAACATACACATCCCTGCACACCGCTCTAGTGATGAACATGAAATTAGCTGATAAAATGTACTTTTGACAATAAAAGTGATGTAAGAGTCTGAACATGGGTTCACCCAGCAGTGAGTGAGTGTTTTCATGCAGTCAGATGTTAAGTGAGGTCATAAATTTGTTATTTTATGGTTATTTTATGGAAATATTCACCATCACCGGTTGCATAAAGAAGGGTCTTTTTGCCTTTACTCCCTATTGTGTAGTTACTCAGCTTCCTGAAATATCCCAGGCCCTCAGTGTCTGCGCCCTTTTCCTCATTAAGCAGTCGCTGTCCTGTTCCATAAAGATCTCCTCTGACACACGGAAAAATACAGTGTTGAAGGCATAATTTTCACTCTTTAAATTTCACAGAATCCTTGTAAATGTTTTTACTTTGGCAGTCAATATGATTTTGTTTTCACCTGCTTATTGTTTGTAAATTAGGATTAAGCTGCTTTCTCACCAGTAACTCACTGGCCCGATTTCAGCGTTAAAATGCAGGCATCCCTTTCACATTGCCAGCCAGATTCACCAGGGTGCAGGTGGTCTTTACAGTGCTGAGTTTTGTCACACTGCAGTAAGTAAAATGTCAGAACACTCATTGCCAACATCATGTGTTTTTCTGTAGGTTGTATGCTTAATACAGCCATTTTAAATGCCTAGAAATTCAGATTCCAGTAAAGTGAAAGCACTGGGGTGTGGTTTGAGTCTCCGTATTCAGCAGGAGCATAGCTGTCGCATATTAGCTCTGTTTGTAGTAATCAGTATTTTTAATTATGACATTATTTTTATATTTTTGGCCTGCATTCACTGGCGTTGTAAGGAAAGGAAAGGGATTTGAAAGCCAGGATGGAACTGAATTATTCCCATTGTCATTTTCTAATATGGAGGGTGGCGATTTGGGGGAAAGCCATGATTCAGTTATTTTATTGGCATTGTGAGTAAAAGGATGATAGAATGTTAATTTTAAGATATTCAGAATCAGCCTGGAGGTGTCAGGATGTTTTGAAGGAAGAATGTAAGAATATTTTCAGTTGAATGTCATAAGTATAGCAATGTATTTGCTGAAATTAAATGAGATTTTGTTGTTGTATTGGTAAAAAGCTCACTTTTCTCACTCTTTCTCTTGCTTTATTTTGTGTCATTCACATGACTGTGTGATAAAGCACTGTGTTTTGTAGGCGTAGAGGGGAGAGAGAGTTCCATGGAGTCTACCTTTCTTCACCTGTTTGCTGTTGTATTCTGTTGTTTTCTGTGGTCACCCCTGCCCCTAAAGCTTGGCCAGGCTTTCTTGAAGTTCCATGATTGGCTGATCTGGCCAAGCTGTGTGCTGTGTGATTGGCTTATTTGCGCGGGATGTGTGCTGTGTGATTGGCTTATTTGCACGGGCTGTGTGATTGGCGGCCTTTGAGCATTTTAACCTCTCTAGGTTCCTACTGTTTTGAGGGTATAGACATATAGGTACCAGTGAACTACAGCATTGACTTTTTGCATTGGGTTTTTCTGTCGGCTGCTCTATTGTAGCCCTCCCTCAGTTTGCCCTGATAAACAACACATCTTCAGTGGTTTGGGGGACATATTACTTGATGTAGGAAGTGATGGATAAACTTCCTCTCTTGTGCCTTTTGACAAAGGACATCGCTCCTACTCACTTTGCCAACGGTATTTAAGCTGTTGAGTTTCACAGCTTTCATGCTTCATGATCCACCACTGAAATCAGGCATATTGATGCATAGCAGGTTAGGGTCAGTGTAGTCAGTCATAAGCAGGTTAGGGTCAGTATAATCAGTCATAAGCAGGTTAGGGTCAGTATAATCAGGCATAAACAGGTTAGGGTCAGTATAATCAGGCATAAACAGGTTAGGGTCAGTGTAATCAGGCATAAGCAGGTTAGGGTCAGTATAATCAGTCATAAGCAGGTTAGGGTCAGTATAATCAGTCATAAGCAGGTTAGGGTCAGTGTAGTCAGGCATAAACAGGTTAGGGTCAGTATAATCAGGCATAAGCAGGTTAGGGTCAGTATAATCAGTCATAAGCAGGTTAGGGTCAGTATAATCAGTCATAAGCAGGTTAGGGTCAGTGTAGTCAGTCATAAGCAGGTTAGGGTCAGTGTAATCAGTCATAAGCAGGTTAGGGTCAGTGTAATCAGGCATAAGCAGGTTAGGGTCAGTGTAGTCAGTCATAAGCAGGTTAGGGTCAGTATAATCAGGCATAAACAGGTTAGGGTCAGTATAATCAGGCATAAGCAGGTTAGGGTCAGTGTAATCAGGCATAAGCAGGTTAGGGTCAGTATAATCAGTCATAAGCAGGTTAGGGTCAGTATAATCAGTCATAAGCAGGTTAGGGTCAGTGTAGTCAGGCATAAACAGGTTAGGGTCAGTATAATCAGGCATAAGCAGGTTAGGGTCAGTATAATCAGGCATAAACAGGTTAGGGTCAGTATAATCAGGCATAAGCAGGTTAGGGTCAGTATAATCAGTCATAAGCAGGTTAGGGTCAGTGTAGTCAGGCATAAACAGGTTAGGGTCAGTATAATCAGGCATAAGCAGGTTAGGGTCAGTATAATCAGGCATAAACAGGTTAGGGTCAGTATAATCAGGCATAAGCAGGTTAGGGTCAGTGTAATCAGGCATAAGCAGGTTAGGGTCAGTATAATCAGTCATAAGCAGGTTAGGGTCAGTATAATCAGTCATAAGCAGGTTAGGGTCAGTGTAATCAGTCATAAGCAGGTTAGGGTCAGTATAATCAGTCATAAGCAGGTTAGGGTCAGTATAATCAGTCATAAGCAGGTTAGGGTCAGTGTAGTCAGTCATAAGCAGGTTAGGGTCAGTGTAATCAGTCATAAGCAGGTTAGGGTCAGTATAGTCAGTCATAAGCAGGTTAGGGTCAGTATAATCAGTCATAAGCAGGTTAGGGTCAGTATAATCAGTCATAAACAGGTTAGGGTCAGTATAATCAGGCATAAACAGGTTAGGGTCAGTATAATCAGTCATAAACAGGTTAGGGTCAGTATAATCAGGCATAAACAGGTTAGGGTCAGTGTAGTCAGTCATAAGCAGGTTAGGGTCAGTAAAATCAGGCATAAGCAGGTTAGGGTCAGTATAATCAGTCATAAGCAGGTTAGGGTCAGTATAATCAGTCATAAGCAGGTTAGGGTCAGTATAATCAGTCATAAGCAGGTTAGGGTCAGTGTAATCAGTCATAAGCAGGTTAGGGTCAGTGTAATCAGTCATAAGCAGGTTAGGGTCAGTGTAATCAGGCATAAGCAGGTTAGGGTCAGTGTAATCAGTCATAAGCAGGTTAGGGTCAGTATAATCAGTCATAAGCAGGTTAGAGTCAGTGTAATCAGTCATAAGCAGGTTAGGGTCAGTATAATCAGTCATAAGCAGGTTAGGGTCAGTGTAATCAGGCATAAACAGGTTAGGGTCAGTATAATCAGGCATAAGCAGGTTAGGGTCAGTATAATCAGTCATAAGCAGGTTAGGGTCAGTGTAATCAGTCATAAGCAGGTTAGGGTCAGTATAATCAGTCATAAGCAGGTTAGGGTCAGTGTAATCAGTCATAAGCAGGTTAGGGTCAGTATAATCAGTCATAAGCAGGTTAGGGTCAGTATAATCAGTCATAAGCAGGTTAGGGTCAGTATAATCAGTCATAAGCAGGTTAGGGTCAGTATAATCAGTCATAAGCAGGTTAGGGTCAGTATAATCAGGCATAAACAGGTTAGGGTCAGTATAATCAGGCATAAACAGGTTAGGGTCAGTATAATCAGTCATAAGCAGGTTAGGGTCAGTAAAATCAGGCATAAACAGGTTAGGGTCAGTGTAATCAGTCATAAGCAGGTTAGGGTCAGTGTAGTCAGTCATAAGCAGGTTAGGGTCAGTGTAATCAGGCATAAGCAGGTTAGGGTCAGTAAAATCAGTCAAACAGGTTAGGGTCAGTATAATCAGTCATAAGCAGGTTAGGGTCAGTATAATCAGTCATAAGCAGGTTAGGGTCAGTATAATCAGTCATAAGCAGGTTAGGGTCAGTATAATCAGGCATAAGCAGGTTAGGGTCAGTATAATCAGTCATAAGCAGGTTAGGGTCAGTATAATCAGTCATAAGCAGGTTAAGGTCAGTGTAGTCAGGCATAAGCAGGTTAGGGTCAGTGTAATCAGTCATAAACAGGTTAGGGTCAGTATAATCAGGCATAAACAGGTTAGGGTCAGTGTAGTCAGTCATTGCAGTTTACGGTCAGTGTAGTAAGTCATTACAGTTTAGGGTCAGTGTAGTCGGTCATTGCAGGTTAGGGTCAGTATAATAAACCCTGTTGTCTTGGAAGACTGAAATACTATTTTGAGGAGCCATGCAGCATAACACTGGACCGAGAAATTCCCCTCCTGTAAGTATGGCAGTGGGGCTAAGGGGTTCCCCTCCTGTAAGTATGGCAGTGACAGATGGATCTGGATCTGCCCCTCTACACAGGACATGTGCTGTGCTGTGTGGGGCTGGATGGGGCGGGGCACTGGTTGCACAGCCTGGATCAGTCCCTCTACACAGGATGTGCTGGTGCTGCTTTTGAACTTTCGTTCTTTGTTTGCATTTCAACAACATTTGTACCACCTAAGATATATGGTGTGTGTTTTATTCAGCAGGCTGTAGCTCCTTGTGAGTGAAGGTGTGAAATATGGGAGGTGATTAGTCTGCAGTTACTGGATCCTCTAATGCTAATGGCCTTCCAGGGTCAGGAGTGCTGAATGGTTTGTTCCTGGTTATTAATGTCACATTTTTCATGTTCTTTCTTCTCAAGATGACTCACTGCCTTCTCTTCCTGTTATTTGTGGAGGCAGCACGATTAGTTACTAGAACATATAAGGTGTTGCTCTGAAGGCTGTTGCTTTGTGCTGCCTCTTCAGTGCTCAAGGATGGAAAAGGAAAATACACCATTTTACACAGCCTGATTTTTCAGATATGAGTGGTCAGTGAGATCCTAAGGGCTGGGACAGCTAGTGGACCAGGCCGACTGCAGATCGCTTTGAGCTGCCGCACATCGCCCATCGCACATCACGCTTTGAGCTGAACACATCGCAAAGACGGCAGCTGACAGCTGACACATGCGTTCTGCGCCTGCGTGGGAGGACTTAACTCTCCTTGCTAGCTGGAGAAAAACAAAAGACCTAGTATCATAAGAGATACAAACAGGCCTGCCATTTTCCCGCCATCCCATAGACAGTAAGACATTTTAAGGCTTATAGGTCAGTATTTTCAGCACTTGTTAAACTGTAGGCCTAAATATAAGTGCTGTGAGACACTTCACTGAGGATAATTATGCGCATGGTACTTTACGGAAAGCTGCAGTGACATCACAGCTTTAGACAGGAAGTGCTCTGCTCTTTTTATGGCAAGCTGTACTGAAACACTGCAAACATAGATACCATAGAGCGCAACTGAAATACTGCAAACATAGATACCATAGAGCGCAACTGAAATACTGCAAACATAGATACCATAGAGCACAACTGAAACACTGCAAACATAGATACCATAGAGCGCAACTGAAACACTGCAAACATAGATACCATAGAGCACAACTTAATCACTGCAAACATAGATACCATAGAGCGCAACTGAAACACTGCAAACATAGATACCATAGAGCGCAACTTAATCACTGCAAACATAGATACCATAGAGCGCAACTGAAACACTGCAAACATAGATACCATAGAGCGCAACTGCTTAGAAAGGATAGGTTGGTGTGTAAAACCAGCAAATATATACTGTCAAAACCCCCACTCTTTTGGTTCATGGTGTTTTCTGTGCAGTGTGTATGTTTTGTGGTGTGTGTGGAGACATGCTACTCTGTTCTGCTGACCATCAGCCAGTGTGGCTGAATTAGAGCAGGGCATGGCTGTGTGACCGTAACTGTGTCTCTGCTCTCTCCTGCAGTGATCCTGCTCTGCATGGCTGCTCTCATTTTCCCCATCGGGTTTTACATCAATGAAGTGGGAGGACAGCCCTACAAGCTGCCCAACAACACGGTGGTGGGGTCATCGTACGTGCTGTTTGTACTGTCCATATTCTTCACCATTGTGGGGCTCCTGTTCGCTGGAAAGGTGTGTCTGCCAGGGTGAGAGACCGCGCCCCTCCGTCTGTTTGGGCTCGGAAAACCACAGCAGCAGAGCAGGGACAGGATGGACAGGCAGAGCCTCCCAGCGACTGTAAAAGAACAATAAAGACTACGTGAAGGGGGGTTAGCTCAACCCTGTGCCTGTGTAAAACTCTTCCCTGGTCAATGCTATGGGGGGCCAGGCCAGGAGACTCACACGCTGACCACCCCCCTGCCCAGGTAACTGGTTCACTGCTCTTCAGAGGAACTGGACTTTACCACCTCCCCCTCTCCTCTCCTTTGGTTGCTGTTTATTTTTTCGTTATTGTGTTTTTTGTTCGTCTGTTCAGATGGATATTGTGCAGGCTGGAATTGATCACTGATATGTGAAGGTGTCAGTGCTGACTGAATGCTCTCCACAGCCTGGGGGTCACATGATCAGACCTGTGTCTTAGAGCCTACAGGAGGGGGGTTCTGAGGAGGGGCATGAGGACAGGATCCTGGGGCCTTGCAGAAATGTGGGTGTCTCTAACCACTGTCCTGCTCTTAACTCCAGCTCTCTGGCTTAAGAGGTACCAACCCAAACACCAGAGCATGCCTGTGAAATCAGCCCCCCCTAAGCACAAGTGGACCCCCCCCCCCCCCCCCCACACGAGTGGATCTCTCCTCCCACCCCCCAAATACGAGTGGATCTCTCCTCCTACCCCCCCACACACGAGTGGATCTCTCCTCCCACACCCCACATACGAGTGGAACTCTCCTCCCATCCCCCACATACGAGTGGATCTCTCCTCCCACACCCCACATACGAGTGGAACTCTCCTCCCACCCCCCACATACGAGTGGATCTCTCCTCCCACCCCCCACATACGAGTGGATCTCTCCTCCCACCCCCCACATACGAGTGGATCTCTCCTCCTACCCCCCCACACACGAGTGGATCTCTCCTCCCACCCCCCACATACAAGTGGATCTCTCCTCCCACCCCCCACAAACGAGTGGATCTCTCCTCCTACCCCCCACATACGAGTGGATCTCTCCTCCCACCCCCCACATACGAGTGGATCTCTCCTCCCACCCCCCACAAACTAGTGGATCTCTCCTCCTACCCCCCCCCACATACGAGTGGATCTCTCCTCCTACCCCCCCAAACATGAGTGGGCCCCCTCCCCCACGCACAAATGGATCTCTCCTCCTATCCCCCCAAGCACGAGTGGATCCCCCCCACCCCCACGCACGAGTGGATCTCTCCTCCCCAAGCATGAGTGGATCTCTCCTCCCTCCCAGCACTTCTGAAAAGGGGAAAAAGATTTCTTCATCAAGGTAGTGATGATGATGATAGTAGAGAGACTGGAGCTTTAAGCAGGAAGCAGCAGGACTGTGGGGAATTCTGCGTGAGGCTGGCCTCACAGTGAGTGAGCGACAGGGAAGCACAGGAACATGGGTAAAACAGGCTTCTGAATCTGCCAGCAAAACCAAATGGAATTATAATGTCATTTTAGCAGCAGACTTCGGCAGTGAGTCTCTAATGTATTTAGTTGGTAAATCCTTTGTTAGTGCATCTAATCAGTGTCCAGTCCCACGTTTGTGTATTATTTTCTCATGTGGCTTCATTTTCTCTGTAATGTACATAAACACACATGCCGGGGCGGAGCCAGCACATGCAGTTGAGCTGAGCTGTGCACACCAACAGCAGAACCTGGTCAATACGGATATGGAAGGAAAATGATTTTCTTTGTTTGTAAATAAAATATTTTTGTTTGATTTGTAATTATATTTTAAAAATGCATTTCTGTCCATTTTGTGCTTTTGCTGTGAAATATTAAAGCAAAAGCCATGACGACATGATGCTTTATTTAAGGGGAAAATGTTCTGGTTTTATTGCCATCCAAGAAAGTAATATTGTAGAAGTGTTTTGTGTGCTTAGCTCCTGAGTGAAAGTGTGGAATATGCCGGCACGTCTGGAGCGCCTGCCTCAGCTCACCAAGGTTCTACTGTAAAATCTCTCTTTGAAATATCCATTTTTGTAATTAGATTTAATATTGTATTTCTGATTTTTTCAATCCAGAGAAAATCTGCTATCACTATGGCCTTTCTCATGTACAAGCTTCAAAAACAGTTCACTAACTCAGGCTGAGGGCATCATAAAAGAAGGGCTTTTTGTGTTCCGACAACCGAATGTGTATGTCTTCTGTTCGGAGCAATGCTTATCTCACTCTTGAGTTTAAGGTGTATATAGCACAGCTGGTGAGAGGGTCCTCTCACTGAGGGCCCTCCTCAGGCCAGCAGTGAGCACCATCACTCAGTCCATGCTGTGATGAAAGTCTGCTAATCACCTCACGAGACTGATTTAGTGTATTTATAGGTTGTTTTACTGGTTTTAAGTGAAATGTGTGTTTTATGATGCATGAAGCTGTTTCTGTGTGGTGCCTGCAGTTGGTGTGATGCTGTCCTACACAAACACATTCGCAGCGCTGACTGCCTGATCCCCCTCCATTCCCTGCAAATGAAATTACAGCCCCCTCCATTTCTTTATAGTTATTTAGAAGGGTAACATTGTTTACCCCTGAGGCATATATCCACCTGAGCTGAACAGTGTACGGAGCAGCAGGCCCCAGTACGGAGCTGAGCAGTGTACGGAGCAGCAGGCCCCAGTGTGGAGCTGAGCAGCGTATGGAGCAGCAGGCCCAAGTACGGAGCTGAGCAGTGTACGGAGCAGCAGGCCCCAGTGTGGAGCTGAGCAGCGTATGGAGCAGCAGGCCCAAGTGCGGAGCTGAGCAGCGTACGGAGCAGCAGGCCCCAGTGCAGAGCTGAGCAGCGTACGGAGCAGCAGGCCCCAGTGTGGAGCTGAGCAGTGTACGGAGCAGCAGGCCTCAGTGCAGAGCTGAGCAGCGTATGGAGCAGCAGGCCCCAGTGTGGAGCTGAGCAGCGTACGGAGCAGCAGGCCCCAGTGCAGAGCTGAGCAGCGTACGGAGCAGCAGGCCCCAGTGCAGAGCTGAGCAGCGTACAGAGCAGCAGGCCCCAGTATGGAGCTGAGCAGCGTATGGAGCAGCAGGCCCCAGTGTGGAGCTGAGCAGCGTACGGAGCAGCAGGCCCCAGTGCAGAGCTGAGCAGTGTATGGAGCAGCAGGCCCCAGTGCGGAGCTGAGCAGCGTACAGAGCAGCAGGCCCCAGTGCAGAGCTGGGCAGTGTATGGAGCAGCAGGCCCCAGTGTGGAGCTGAGCAGCGTACAGAGCAGCAGGCCCCAGTATGGAGCTGAGCAGTGTATGGAGCAGCAGGCCCCAGTGTGGAGCTGAGCAGCGTATGGAGCAGCAGGCCCAAGTGCGGAGCTTAGCAGCGTACAGAGCAGCAGGCCCCAGTGCAGAGCTGAGCAGCGTATGGAGCAGCAGGCCCCAGTGTGGAGCTGAGCAGTGTATGGAGCAGCAGGCCCCAGTGCGGAGCTGAGCAGGGTACGGAGCAGCAGGCCCCAGTGCAGAGTTGAGCAGTGTATGGAGCAGCAGGCCCCAGTGCAGAGATGAGCAGCGTATCGAGCAGCAGGCCCCAGTGCGGAGCTGAGCTGCGTATGGAGCAGCAGGCCCCAGTGCGGAGCTGAGCAGCGTATGGAGCAGCAGGCCCAGCTGCAGGCCCCAGTGCGGAGCTGAGCAGCATATGGAGCAGCAGGCCCCAGTGTGGAGCTGAGCTGCATATGGAGCAGCAGGCCCCAGTGTGTAGCTGAGCAGCGTATGGAGCAGCAGGCCCCAGTGTGGAGCTGAGCTGCATATGGAGCAGCAGGCCCCAGTGCAGAGCTGAGCAGCGTATGGAGCAGCAGGCCCCAGTGCGGAGCTGAGCAGCGTATGGAGCAGCAGGCCCCAGTGCGGAGCTGAGCAGCGTATGGAGCAGCAGGCCCCAGTGCGGAGCTGAGCAGCGTATGGAGCAGCAGGCCCAGCTGCAGGCCCCAGTGCGGAGCTGAGCTGCGTATGGAGCAGCAGGCCCCAGTGCGGAGCTGCAGGCCCCTTTGCCATTGCGATCTCTCTCTATGCACACACACCTTGTTAAACATACAGTGCTGGGCTCTTTTAAAAACATTTGCTTGTGTGGTTTTACAGTGCAACAGAGTAAAGCTAATGCAGTAGTTTAAGGTGGTATAAAATCTCTACATGTGAATTTAGAGGCCTAATGAAATGCATGAAGATAATTACTGTAAACTTCCTGGATGTTGCTTACAGCAGCGGTTCCCAGCGTTGGTCCTGGGGGCCCACTGTGTATGCTGGTTTTTATACCACCCACGACTGCAACCCCAGGATCTTAACAAGCTGTTCATTGTTGATAATTGTTCATGCTTTTCATGACTGGACAGATAATGTGCCATTAGAGCTTATAGAAGGAAAGCTCCTGTATTCACATTCTGCCATATTGCAGGCAAGTGCATAAAGACAAGTAAAATGTTTTAACTCGTATTAAGGACCAGGCTGATTCTGGACTCATGACCACTAAAACTAACCATTTGGTGGATAATGAAGGTTTCAAAGACAAAGCTAATTATCATGAGCCAAACCTGCATTGTGTTATGAAGCATAAGGAAAAAAATCTGGAGCTTAATCATATGTTCAGTGACTTAAGGAGTTTATTGATTCACACCAGTCTTTAATTTGATCAGGTATAAAAACTTACTCTTTTTGTGTATTTGTTTGCAAAGTCACCTAAACACAATGTGAATATATGAGCTTTTTCTTCATGACTTGCATAGCTATAATGGCAAATTATGTCTTAATTTGGGGCTAAATCATGCTCCAGGCTCTGTAGCGTTGTTTTCCTCAGTGCCTGAGTGGAGTGCCTGAGTTTCACGTAATACTAACATTTCCCAGACACCTACTGGATATAAAAGCACAAGGTCAGCTGCAACGCAGAGCATTGCGCCAGATGGGCATTGCATGGATTTCAATAGTGCAACTGCTACCCATCTAGCATGGCCAGTCTTATTTAATTGCGGTTACCTCAAGATCCTCAAATTATTTCCATTTATCTCACCTTCAAAATAAAAGTCAACTGCAAAATAAGGAATAATGGCATTAATTGGAACACATCGTGTTACATGCTCAGTGATTACAGAGATCACTGTAATTGCAAATATTGCTCCAGCAGAAAGCCATTAAAAATGTTTGTTTAAATCATGCACTATATTATGTAGTCACATTTATCATGTGCCACATAAATGTCATTGAATGGTATCCACGCAAATCAGAGCCCAAAATGTGGAATTCATAATTCTGTATTTTAGTTGTGCATCCTTTTTTAAATAGACCAATCTTTTTTTGTTTTCATATGAGTAACTGTTGCCTTCAATGACTTAAGTATGTCTCTGTTAGCATCTGGACTCTGATTCCAGAACGTTGGAGGGTTCATGCATATTTCCCAACCGCCACCTATGTACTTCCCTGCTCCATGTGTGGTACAGATCTGCCATGTACCCATCTCCCTGTGTGAAACAGCGCTGTGATCGGCGCCACTCTATGTGATACAGATGTGTGCCAGTGCCCATGTGATATTTCTGTTCCTCTGTTGCCCTTTCCAAATGACGAATCATTTTTCAATTTTTTATACTGTGCATCAGAACAAACCAGCACTGCTTTCATCGCTCATCTGTCTGGTTTCATTTGTTTCTGATCTTGTCCCACCTTGTTTCCTTTTATGTGGCTGTGTTACACCTCAGCACTCTTGAAGAATGGTACGATCCTGGTTGGGTGGTTATAGAAAAGTTTTTTTTTTTTTTTTTTTTTTTGTTTTTGCAGGTCCCAAAATTGACTCTACGTGTGACTTTTGAGGCGTTTCCGTGGGTTACACGTGCTGCATGATGGGGTGTGTGTATCCCAGCATGCAGCATGGCTGGAGCAGCTGATTGTCATGTCCTTATTTCCTTACAGGGCATTGGAAAGCGCAATAACCCCTGCCATTGTGATGGTCATATTTTGTCAGGATTGCCAGAGGAAGTCTGCCATTGGGATGCAGGTGCATAGCCTTACATTAATCTGACATGGCCGTGCTCATGCTATCACTTTTAAGAGTGATCATTGCTATTATAAAATAATTAAATGTACAACGTGTATTTGAAGTTACAGAGGGTTAAATATGTTTTGAAAAACCTGAAGAAAATGATAAAGGAAATTAAGGTAAGGTTGACTTTTTTTTTTTTTGTAAATTTTCTGCAGATCTTAGTTGTGCGAATATCGGTATGGCGTTTGCTTTTGTGACACACAAACTGTAACAAATTCCCCTAACTGAAGAAGTTGGAAAGAAAATGTTTATGGAAGTTACTGAATTGTTTTAAGTTAGAATTATTTTATACAATAAATACTTTTATTGTATTACCACATTTAAGAGACATGGATTCATGGCATGATCTGTCAAACCAAACAGATTTTAAAACTGGAAGAATTAATATATATGTAAAGCAAATAAATCTTTACTTATATTTTGTTACTGAACAACATTGCCCAAATAAAATCCTGTACCTAAGAAAAGAGAAGCTTCTCATCTCATTGAATGACGCAAGTGCCTGTTCCTGGAGGTGCATGCCATACATTTCAGATACACAATCCCATTGGAGGATTGGTCTGTTGGAGGTAAAATCCCATCGGATGATTGGTCTGTTAGAGGTGATATCCCATTGGTGGATAGGAGAATAGGAAGGAACCACTCCAGTATTTAAGATTGTAGTGGAGATTTTGAGTATGGACTTGTTTTGCAGGGAGTGCAGTGTAAAGAAATGAATCAAACGCTGACTTTGGATTTCTCCTGGTATAAAAGAGATATTGATCTGCAGCGCAGTCTTCAGAGCTCCTCCACTGGCTCTTAATGCATCTGGACCTGTATGAGAGGACGGTCTGGGCTGCAGACCCCTCTGACTGTGCTGTATGAGAGGAGGGTCTGGGCTGCGCAGACCCCTCTGACTGCGCTGTATGAGAGGAGGGTCTGGGCTGCGCAGACCCCTCTGACTGCGCTGTATGAGAGGAGGGTCTGGGCTGCGCAGACCCCTCTGACTGCGCTGTATGAGAGGAGGATCTGGGCTGCAGACCCCTCTGACTGCGCTGTATGAGAGGACGGTCTGGGCTGCAGACCCCTCTGACTGCGCTGTATGAGAGGAGGGTCTGGACTGCGCAGACCCCTCTGACTGCGCTGTATGAGAGGAGGGTCTGGGCTGCGCAGACCCCTCTGACTGCGCTGTATGAGAGGAGGGTCTGGGCTGCAGACCCCTCTGACTGCGCTGTATGAGAGGACGGTCTGGGCTGCAGACCCCTCTGACTGCGCTGTATGAGAGGAGGGTCTGGGCTGCGCAGACCCCTCTGACTGTGCTGTATGAGAGGAGGGTCTGGGCTGCGCAGACCCCTCTGACTGCGCTGTATGAGAGGAGGGTCTGGGCTGCGCAGACCCCTCTGACTGCGCTGTATGAGAGGAGGGTCTGGGCTGCGCAGACCCCTCTGACTGCGCTGTATGAGAGGAGGGTCTGGGCTGCGCAGACCCCTCTGACTGCGCTGTATGAGAGGAGGGTCTTGGCTGCAGACCCCTCTGACTGCGCTGTATGAGAGGAGGATCTGGGCTGCAGACCCCTCTGACTGCGCTGTATGAGAGGACGGTCTGGGCTGCAGACCCCTCTGACTGCGCTGTATGAGAGGAGGGTCTGGGCTGCGCAGACCCCTCTGACTGCGCTGTATGAGAGGAGGGTCTGGGCTGCGCAGACCCCTCTGACTGCGCTGTATGAGAGGAGGGTCTTGGCTGCAGACCCCTCTGACTGCGCTGTATGAGAGGAGGATCTGGGCTGCAGACCCCTCTGACTGCGCTGTATGAGAGGAGGGTCTTGGCTGCAGACCCCTCTGACTGCGCTGCATACAAAGAGCCTGGGGGCTCCAAGCCATCAGATGGAGCAGCACAGCCATTTCTCTAACACAGCACAGAGCACAGCCATCTCTCTGACACAGCATAGAGCAGAGCACACAGGTCACAGGTAGCCGATCTGTAGATTTTCTCTTACTGCCATTTCTCACTTTAGCAAGCAAGCACATGCACACATCCCAGTCAACCATCTCTCTCTTCTGCCATCTCTACACTCGCTATTGAAAAAGCCCAGCCATTTTCTGCTTCATCATTCTTCCCATTGTGTGCATGTCCTTCCTCTCTCAGTCGGCCTCCCTGTTTCCTAGGTGACAGCAGACACTGAGAGGGTTGGAGATTCTGCAGTGTGTTTCGTCCTGCCCCCCTGCAGCAGACACTGAGAGGGTTGGAGATTCTGCAGTGTGTTTCGTCCTGCCCCCCTGCAGCAGGCACTGAGAGGGTTGGAGATTCTGCAGTGTGTTTCGTCCTGCCCCCCTGCAGCAGGCACTGAGAGGGTTGGAGATTCTGCAGTGTGTTTCGTCCTGCCCCCCTGCAGCAGACACTGAGAGGGTTGGAGATTCTGCAGTGTGTTTCGTCCTGCCCCCCTGCAGCAGACACTGAGAGGGTTGGAGATTCTGCAGTGTGTTTCGTCCTGCCCCCCTGCAGCAGGCACTGAGAGGGTTGCAGATTCTGCAGTGTGTTTCGTCCTGCCCCCCTGCAGCAGGCACTGAGAGGGTTGCAGATTCTGCAGTGTGTTTCATCCTGCCCTTCTGCTCCAGCACGGCTGCTGCCTGATGAACCTTCGCTGAGGTTTGCTTCATGAAGGGTGATAAATTTTGGCAAACACACCACACAATGGAAAAGGCTAACACAGGCTATGCAGGCAGGAAATGATTTGCATTGAAGACAGTGCTGGTGATTACTTACTGTCAGCTTGTGGGAGTGAATTATGGATAAGTATAGATCATTTTAATTGACAGTTTCTCTTTTTGGTGTTTGTTATGAATGAATTCACCTTTTTTGAACGGAACAGTGTGTCTGATTGTTCATTCATGCATTCATTCATTTACCTAACTGAGTGACGGACATCATGCTAATGTATTCCTGCTTAAATTCCTTCATACCATAATCATCAAAGAACTCATAAATATTAGTGCCCCATTACAACAGGGGACGGCTGCTTAGGTTTCATTTTAATTCAGCAGTATGCAGCTGACTGCTCGCAGTGTCATTCACCAATTTTCAAAACTCTCTGAGAAAAAACTTAGAGAAATAAAGAATAGTCGATGGTTTCAGAATTGTTATCATTCTGGTAAACCATGGGGAATGTCAGTATAATTTCTTTCTAATATGTAAAAACATATTAGAAACATATATTAGAATGTTTATTGTTTCCAAAGGCAACCAATCAACACATCATAATGAGTAATCACAATTAATGCTTTGAAAAATCACTAAAACGGTATTTTCAGTTACTGCAGGGTCTGGAACAAAGAGATGATCTCATTCCTGCATTTTTCATACCCATGAGCACAAACCGCTCCATACTCAGCCTGAGGGAGTGTTTCTCATACCCATGAGCACAAACCGCTCCATACTCAGCCTGAGGGAGTGTTTCTCATACCCATGAGCACAAACCGCTCCATACTCAGCCTGAGGGAGTGTTTCTCATACCCACGAGCACAAACCGCTCCATACTCAGCCTGAGGGAGTGTTTCTCATACCCACGAGCACAAACCGCTCCATACTCAGCCTGAGGGAGTGTTTCTCATACCCACGAGCACAAACCGCTCCATACTCAGCCTGAGGGAGTGTTTCTCATACCCATGAGCACAAACCGCTCCATACTCAGCCTGAGGGAGTGTTTCTCATACCCCCCAGCACAAACCGCTCCATACTCAGCCTGAGGGAGTGTTTCTCATACCCACCAGCACAAACCGCTCCATACTCAGCCTGAGGGAGTGTTTCTCATACCCACCAGCACAAACCGCTCCATACTCAGCCTGAGGGAGTGTTTCTCATACCCACGAGCACAAACCGCTCCATACTCAGCCTGAGGAATTTGCTGTAACTCATCCTGTCCTGCCTGACCCTAACCTGAACTCTAACCCTCTACAGTCAACATTACATGATTTCTGGATTCTTCAAGAGGGACTGTTCCTTTCCATTTGTATTAATGCAGCAAAGACCTTCAAAAATATATTTTGCTGCTCTTTCTACACCTTTTTAATTACATTATCCTACATTTTTCTGCAAAGAAATAGCATTGTAAGGGTTTCAGAAAGCTGTTAATACATAAAAACACAGATTGTACATCAAAAATAAAAACAAAAAATTAAAAAAAATAAAGATATGTGATCTTGCTTCAGACAGGTGAACATTGTGGGGTAATTGGTGTGCTTGTTTTTTCTGAATTTTAGCGTTGAACATGCTGGCTCATACTTGTGTGTTTTACTTATCTCTGCACAGAGGAGGACTGTATGGACTGTGTAGATGTTTCATGGCATTATCTATTAGCCACACTGCCATGGGAGCGAGCCCCATGCTCCAGGCGGTGTTGTGCATTATGTAAAGAGGTGTTGTGAGTGCACGTGCAGCTCTGCACTGGTGGATGAGTGGAATTGCAGAGTTCCATTAACCTTGCTGCTTATTTATTTGCATGCTGGCAGATTATTGGCATCTCTGCCTGCTTATCCACCATTCCTCTCTGATTTATATCAGCTCCAGTGCATTCGTCTGGAAAAATCAATAAGTATGCCTTGCAAAAACGTGAGGTTGGCTACTGCTTTGCACTCTTTATTCCTTACACTTTCCATTGCTTTATCAACCGCAAGATTTGAACTGCACTTTGAGAATGCATTACTATTGAGACTAAGCATTCCCTTCTGCACATACACATGAACACAGATCTTTTGGCTGTGTTCTCAGTGTAAAACTAGAAATTCTGTAAAATGTGAAAAGATCTGAACAGTGACACCATTGTCAAGTCTCTGTCTTAATAAAGCACACTTTTGTTTAGATGATTTGGTTGCAGCTGGAAAAAGTACCTCTAGAAATGAACCCACTGACTGGAAGGCTGACTTGATGACTAGAGGGTGGGTACCTGACCCGAGCCCAATGGGTCGAGCTGACTTTGGACAAAAATTTAGACATGATGTTCGGGTTCAGGTCAGGTTCAGTCACGTCAGCCGAACAATAACTCGGCAGCGAACATTTGGCATTTGAGCAACTAGGCTAGGATGGGCTAGCCTAGTTGACATGGTGCTTCAAGTTCTTTTTGTGAAAATATAGTTTAAAAATAAATGAAAAGGATGGACCTGCTGTCTGTGTTGGGTTACCTTCTGTTCAGTGCTGGGGTTTGTTTATTTACTTGAGAACACAACACACAGGCTATTCCAGGCGGTAAACATTCATTGGCTAAAGATGGTGGACGTCAAACAAAATTTGTCATCGGGGAAGTTTAAAACTACCAAAACCCATTCAGTGAAATCGACGGTATAGAGGCATTTCGATTTAGTCATCAATGCAGATAATATGTAATATGTAAAACGTGTGGGGTTCTGATGAGATACAACAGCAAGAAGATTGGGAATTCTGCCTTGCAGCGACACATGGGTACAGGATGCAAGGGGCCCACATGTGTGTGTAATCATGAGGGTAAACAGCCAAGCTGTAACCATGGTAATAATTACATAAGAGGGTAACGCAAACTCAGTGCTTCAGCTTACATTAACTGCGTTGGGCTCGGCTCGGGTTCAGACAGAAATATGCGGCCTGAGTACTCAGCGAATGGCTGCTGGAATAAACAGCTCATGTAATAATGGCGTTGCACCTGTAGGTGGTGGAAAGGCCTGCAGAATTCTTGGCACTTGAGCTGGGCCTTTTTCTATTCTGGTTTCAAAGGACAGCTCGATTTAAGGCTCCTGCAGTGAAACTGGCTTTGGATTTTTTCAAAATGTGGTTTGTATATGTCCTCCTCCTAATAAACCTGTTTATTTCAAAATGTGAATTATGGTGAAGACAGCATTATTCCACTGCAAGCGCACGGTCCCGGGTGCACATATCTCTTTCTCTACTGCGTCTACTGCACTCTATCACCTTGCGTTCAGTGCGTTTGCACAGAATTATGTCTGTAATCAATTCTTAGTAGGTGCAGCTCACTTTACTGTCAAGGGTTACACGGCAAGCTAACTGATGCATGTGATACTCAAATTAACCACTAGGGGGTGTGATAAAGCCTGGCGATGTATAAGTGGAATTCTGATCCATAGGGTTTATCACAAAGTCTTACACCCTGCTTATCAAATAAGGGATTAACTACCTGTGATGCTCCTCAGTGCACTGGGCCCTCTAATGTCTTCTGAATGTTTGGAACCCTGCATTTTTAAAGTGAACCTCACTGGCCCCCAATAAATGCTGGCATCCAGCTAAATTGGATTGCCCTTATGGTAAATCACTACAACAACATACTGATTCAAAAGTTTACAAAGAAACTCCACAGTTTTACAATATTTAACACCCCCCACTCCTCTTTCAATAGCCAGTCAGAGCGAACTGTGCAAACATAGTTCTGTGAAAAGATTGTGCTGTGGGTACTACATTAAAACGATTTACATATTATTTTGAAAAGATCAAATTCAGTATTCATTGTACAGCTATTCAGCATCTGCCACAGCAAAATGTTTTAATATGTGATTTTGGCATATTTGATGTTTAAATTGTTTCTTCCTTAGCATTTTATCTTAGGGGTGTTTCTGTGGGCTTCTTGGGTGTGTTAAAAAAACAATTTCTTTGAGCATAGCTATTTGAAATCCAATCCAAAATACCTGTATCATTTGTCTGTAGTACACCCAATCTCTGGTATATCATATCCACTAGTTTTACCTGTTTTATTTTGCAGAGTCTGGATCTGCCTTCCAGCGGCTTATTGTAATCAAAAGTGACACATGGACTTCGTAGGCATTCATGGAATCACCAGCTGACGGTGAAATTACCAACATACAGGATCACTGGCAGAGATTCAAACACCATTCATATGTGTTGACACTGGGCAGCATTTCTATGGCAAAGATGCTAACACCATTCATATAGTCAAATATATTATTGAGCAAAAGAGTGCTGTCATGCTCCTCATAGCACTGGGGGAGGGCATGTGGCACTGCAGTCCTGAAAGACACTTCTCCCAGCAGGAGCAAAAAGATTTTTGTTTCGTAATGTCAATTCCTGAAATATGAACAGTGTTTTTGGAACAGTAAGTTCAGACAGCTCAAAGGACAATGGAACTGGGCAAGCATGGCCTGTTGTGCAATGCTGTGCTACCAGGCGGTGACGGCAACTACTGCAGTCTAGGAGCATCAGTCTCTCCTGTAACCTTATGCTGCCAGCCCTGCTGATGCCAGTGTAAAGTAAGCAACCTCAGAGTACACTCTTAGATAAGCTGCATGCGAACTTCACACTATCATGTCTCTGTGCCGTATAGGGTGCAATATTTATATATATACACTCACAGAAATTGACTCTATTTACCCAAAGATCATGAACTTGATTGAAAAATCTGTGAGTGGTCACCAAATGTAGCCTACACCAAAGCCATGAGAGGGCGCTTCTGTTAACCCTTATCAGTGGTATGAAATTGGATT